>VXAC01008437.1:295114-580285 GCA_013399225.1 Rhipidura dahli | reverse complement strand
TTTTTTTTTTTTTTTAACAGTCAAGAGCAAGTGCTGCTTCTTGAATACATGTCAGTAATAACTGTCCTAGATTTGGGCAGACTGGCTCTGTGCTGAGGTGTCTTTGATTAGCTCTGAACTCCTGGTAGGGTTCAAACCTCTGAGTTGGATGTGCCCTTCCAGCAGGCCAGCTGATACTTCTTGTGAGCAGATGGTTGTTCCACAATCATTCTAGGAAACCGAAGCAGTATTAAGGATCACAGAATTAGTCTCTGTGGGCAAGATTCCCTTGCCTTGACCTGTAAAAGCATTGTGACCACCAAGCCCCCTGGGTTTTTCACCTGTGAATAGCACTGCTGCCTGTGACTCAGCTGTGGCTTTTCCAGATCTGTGGCTCAAGCCAACATTTCTTTCTTTGTACAGAAATGGCCACTGGAAGCATTTCAATGCTATTTAGTTTCATATCATCTTTCCTTTTTTAAAGGAAGTTGCAGTGAAAAAAGCAACATCAAACCCCTAATTACACCATCCAGATCTGTACATGCTCAAAGTGAGCCACTGTGGGATCGTATAACTGTAACCTTTGTCCTCATCTCCACCCTGCTGTGTGTCCCTGTTCTTCCCTGAAGAGTTGCTCTGGCTGTCAGGAGCTTTTGTCATCTTAAAACACCCTTCAACGCAGAAAGACTCAACCAAAAATTCCACTGAATATGGTAAAGCATTATCTGATCTCTTAGTACAGACAACTAGAAACTCTTCCAGATATTTTGTGAGGATACCTGGGTGTGGAGTAATGTCTTGATGCTTCTCTAGTGGAGCATGTGCATCTGTGAGAAAAGGGAGGGCTTGTGTGATCACAGCTCGGGAAAATGCAGCTCCTTTCTCATTTCCTTCGTGGTGATGGAAATGTTTTATCTTTCCTGACTCTGAACCTTTTCACAAACAGAATCCTCATAAATTCCCCTTGTACTTTTGATGCATTCTGCGGGTTTTGGAGTTATTTTCAGTTTATCTTTTAGGCTGCCTGTGTGTTGCTGAAGAGAAACCTTGGTCTTCCCCAGAGGTTTTGCCAATGGAGCACAGCAGGAGGGATTTGTACTTCCCTCTGCAGCACCTTGTAGCACAAGGAGCACCTTGTAGTTCTCTGCTTTGTGACATATGTTTCAAGTGGGAGATATGCCCCTCTGTGGGTCCCTTTAGCTTCTTGGTTTGTCACATTGAGGGAAAAATAAGTGACAGACCTCTCTAGTGTAAATTTTTTGTTGCCACTGCCTTAACCTCCCCTTGAAGCAGGCAGAACCCCAGGTCTGCCAGATGTGTGAAAAGGGGCCCCATCTGCAGTCTGGGGCACAGGTTACTGTCTTTGGTTCACAGAGAAGCTGATGTGAACCTGCAACCTGAGCCTGATGCTGTGTGTCTGTCCCCGTCCCAGTATGTATGTGGCTTGTGTTTTGTTGTCCTACTGCCTATCATAACAGATTAAAAATACACTCTGGTGTTTTTCTACAGTGGAGGTAGAGCATTCCTTTGAAAGTTCAAGTGGGAAAGTGATAGGCATTGGCAAAAATCTGCTGCTTTCAAACTGATGCCAAAGGGAGTTTGTTGGCTTCTCCTTTCACTCTTCTCAAGGTCATTTTCAGCATCTTTTGAAGAAGCTGTACTTATCCCTGCCTGCAACACTATGGATGATCCCATATCTGATTTGTAGGTGCAAATCCAGCATCTGCACTTCAAACAGTCAGTGAAGCTTACAAGAAACAACTGAAAATGATGCCTGAGCTGGTAGAAATGCCTTGCAGTGAGAGCCATGGAGCTCAGTCTGCTCAGCTCTGGAGAGGTGCCAGTGTGCATGTACCCTTTGTGCCAGGAAAACACTATTGTCAGACTCTTTAACCTGGCACAGAAAGTCACAGTAAAATGATTGCCCTTGGTTTTAGCTGAGTGCAATCAGTGTAGGCATTGGTATGAATATGTAATATATATTCTATTTGAATGGAATGCAGAGGTTTGTACAGAAGGTCTGATCCAGTGGTAGCATGGGCAGTTCTGTTCTTGAAGCGGAGGTCCAGGAGAGAGTGGAGAAGGCATTTAATGCCAGCAAGGACAAAGAAAGAAACACACACAAAAATACACATGATGGCAGGAGCGGGGAAAAACACAATTCCAGACCTTGGCTGGTAGACAGTGTGTCAGAAGTCTATATTATCTGTATGCTCCCGTGACTCCCATAGCTCTTGTGATGCTTTTTTTGTTTGATTTTGGTTTTTTCTGATGCTAATTCTCTTTACTTTGTTTCCCTGTTCAGTATGTCGAGACTTCGCTATTCTGGAAGATCATACCTTGGCCCATAATTTACAGGAACAAGAGAGTAAGTAGCAATGATCTTTAGAACAAACTGAAGCAAGCTTGTCCCAACAGATATCTGACTTTATTTGATTTTGCTAAGAAAAATGCTTCCTGCTTTTATTTAATTTTTTTTGTTTTAATGGAATACAGTTTATTATTGCTGTCTTCACTATCCTGTAACACTACACTTCGCTCTGCTCCAGCTCACATTGTACCCCAGAGATAGTTGCATTTCATAGTTCAATTTTGTGCTCTCCTTTAGAGTTGAGTTTGTTTATTCCATTTATGATAAAATTGCATGTAGGTGTGCACTTGGGGTTTTGTTGCTGTGCAAGGTTTTTAGAAATGAGTAGCAATTTTGGAAGCTTCAAGTTTTATAGTCTCACCAGAAGTACAACCAGAAGAGGTCTGTTTGTTTACTTATTTCAAAATTGCCGGTGTCTGCCTTTTGAAAGGAGCCTTCCTTTTCAGACATTTTGAGGTAGGGCAGCTGTACACTAGAAGGGGTTATAAAGGAGAAAAAAAAAGTACAGCCAGGATCTTCAAAGTGACTGGTGTGGTTTTTTTTTTTTTTTTAAATATGCTTATCTGTTACTTTGGGTATGTTTACATTGCAGTTTCAGGTGTGGTGGCCTTTCTAATCAGCTTCTCACCGATTTGGTGTCTGCCAGTACGAGGTGCTAATGCCATGCCAGCTGCTCCACCAAGGGTGCAGTGTTTGTGCCCTTGTTGCTGGAACCTGAGACCTCTGAGTTAAAGATGACTCTGGGCTGCAGCTCATGTAGCCATTTTTTCTGGCAGGCAATATCCATGTATGGTAAAGGACTCACTGGAGCACTAAGTTGCTCTGTTGCTAAATATAAAGGTAGTGAGATTTTTGGAACTGGTTCTGCTGAGAGTGAGAGGAGTTTTCTTCTGTAGAGGTTCTTGAGAACAAATAAGGGAAGGATCCATAAGGAGTAGTTTAGGTTTAGCTCATCCTCACTGGTCTCTGGTGGTCCCTCCCAGACCCACTTTATTCATCTAGGGTAAAATTTTCCATGGTCAGAAAATGAAATTCAAAGCCTAAAAACCATTCTCTATAAACCTGGATGTGTTAAGATATGCAGAACTTGTTTTGGTAACAGACACATATACAGCCCCCTCAGTGCTGAAAAGAGGCAATCTCAAGCTGCTAGCATAATTTCAGTTCAGGACTTTCCCACCTTTAGAGAGATTGCTTGGCGTTTCCCTGCCAAGATCTGTCTTCCTTTCTGGGCTGGAATCTCCCTCCCACTTGGTTTGTCTTTTTCACACAGTGAAGTTCTGCAGCCTGATTTGAGGGTTCTTGTCTGTGTTTATTTCCAGTTGAGCATCACTTGGCCACAAATGTTCAGCGTAATCGTCTGGTACAACATGACTTGCAGATGGCCAAGCAACTGCAGGAAGAGGAGGATAAGAAAGCCCGTGCTCAGATCCAGAAACACCGAAAAGACTTGTGAGTTTGTGCTGGAACTCTTGGAATGGGGGTCAGAGCACTAATGCTAGTCCCATTTGGTGAGAGCTGCTTTAAGTTGACAGAGTGTGGGGTTCATCAGCCTTTTGCTTTTGTTTCTTTTTTATTTTGGCTGTCCATTGCTGTAAAAGTATTGATGCCAGGCTTTTGCACAGAGGAATGAGAACAGGGTGGGAGCAGGTGACCCTGGAGCCCGTTCTGCCTTTAGATGCTGTTGCCTGTTCATGAGGAGCCTTCCCATTGTACTGCTTGTTGTCAAAATGGAGTGACTTGGCCACTTGTGTTGACCTTGTCCCTGGCTGAAGTTTGAGAGTGAAGGAAGTGTGCCACAGAAATACCCAGTGCTACAGGGGATTCTCTCTTGTGTGGAAATTGTAGATATTGTGTGTTTGCCCTGTGCCTGATGAATGCTTTTGAGGAGCTGGGTGTGATGCTTTTTGGTGTCCTGCTGTGCTGACTGCTGAAAGCCTCTGCTTGTGCTTGCAGCATTCAGTGTGAAATGACCTGGGAAGGGGAATTGCTGCCCCAGGGTGGCTTAGTGGGGATGGGTGTTGGGGGACAGGCCTTCTCTTGCAGTCATTGACTTCTGCAGCAGCTGTGGGAGGGCTTTTAATGAGTGATCCAGTTTGCTCTGCAAGTTTGCTCAGTCCCCACACACCACATCTTAACCCTGTGGTCTGTGGTTTGGCTTTCTGTGTGCCACGGCTCTCAGCTGTCGAGCTGGTGTAGAAGTGAAGCATGGCAGCACAGGGCAAAACAAACTGTGCTTTCCAATCCAGAGTGGACTTGCAGAGCATGAGATGTAACAGGTGATTAGTATGACAGGGCTCAGCCAGCTCCCACTCATGAGAGGTGGCTGGATGGGGGTTCCTGCAAATACAGGGTCTGCAAGGCAGGATGCGTCTCCCAGCAGCTGTGCTACCTCCTGGCTTTTGTTGGGCTCTGGGATGCCACCCACCAGGTGCAGTTGTGGTGGATCTCAGAGCCTGGGTGGCTCATCTGACAGCGATGGAGCAGAAAGAGCTCTGTGTTGCAGATGTGGGAGATACAGGACTGGCTTCAAAGCAGCGGCTCATGAAAGCTTTGAAGCTGGGGTGTGACAGATCAGTCAGTTTTCAATGTTCCCAGCACACTGGGACAGACCTTATGTACATATGTATCTCTTAAGTCTCTGCTTTTTTTTCAATAGTATTGTCTGAATTACCAATTAGAGATGTGAGTGAGTAAATGACAACAGAAAAATTGATTCTGTATGGCAGGCATGATTCCTCTTTGTTACTTGCTGGGAGCTGCAAACAATTTTCTTGTTGTAGGACTCTGTAAAATGGGATTTACAAACTTTGTGAGCCAAAGCGCAGGCAGAACTGCTGATGTAAAAGGTTGTGTCAGCAGCAGTTCTGCTTTTGAGAGCAGGAGCTCTTCTGCAAGAATAGTGAAAGAAGTTGGAGGCATCTGTAATTGGATCTTTTTTCTTCATTAATTCTTTGTATATTCCTATTGTCTCTTCCTTGTCCAAGAGTAGCATGTTCTGACAACAAAATAATCCCTGCTGTTGTTGCTTTCTGTGTCATCTAGGACAGTTTGACACTGCAAGGTGATGGGAGGAGTAAGAGGGCAGAACTAAGGGGCCTTGGAGAAACAGGAAACATAAAAAAGCTCCTCAAATTTATTGGCTTTCTTCTCTCCTTCAAATCCTAAATTCTCTCAAAAAGACTTTGTGAAGATAAATGAGAATAGAAACTTTTTTTTTTAAGAATTCAGGAAAGCATCAAACTTTACTTTCATGCTTCTTTAAAAGCATCTCTTGCATCTAGCTGAGAAGCCTGCACACTGCTAAGCATAGTAGCAAGATTACTAAAATAAAATAGTGTGAAAATATGTTCTTTCCCTGTTTTGCTCCCAGTGTTGTGATGTTTCTATTGCACTGATGTGAACAGTTCCTTTGAATAGTTCCTTTAAACATTCCATTTTTTTCTCCTCATCTGGCAACAACTAGTAGCTACAGTAAATGTGAATGGGAGGGAGCCTTCTGATCACACAGACTTTTGGTTTTTTTCTCTTTTTTTATAAACTGATGTAGAGTTTTCCAACATTCTTAGCACTCCTGGCTGCCCAGGAGTGAAGGACACAAGTGGGATGTTTAGGAATGGTGATGTTCATGTTGCTCTGACTGATTTCTGGGGTCTGATGGGCACTTGAACTCACATTAAAGAAACTGAAGGACAAGGAAGAGCTGTTGAAGCTCTTGAACCTATTTTCTTATGCTCACACAAGTTAATACATTAGTTTGTGTTGACTAACTAATCAAGTCTCAGTACTTAATTGCTGCTGGGTAATAAACCCCCAGATCTAATCCTCTGTGGCTGTTCAGTTCTTAGGAATTGATGTGATGTATTCCAAGATGTGTCACGAGAAAGAAGAAAATGCTTCTGCATTTGCATTACTTCTGGTGTTCCTTGCTGCTAATGGAGAGGCAATGACCTTGTTGCCTTGGCTGTGAAAGATGATTAGTTGTTTTTCTGTCCTGTTTGTCTGCAATAGGATGTATTTTAAGCATTTAGTGAGTTGGTTTGTGCTGATGAACTTGGCACCTTAGCTCTGCTCACAGGTGCCAGGGGAACTGGAGACGTGCAATGCCTTGATGTCTCTGACCTTTGTGACTTATTTTCTACCTGGTTTCATGTCCTCAGAGCCTGGGGTTGTGAAGGATCCACTACCAGGCTCACTGACAGCCTGCTCCCTAGGATTGGCTTATTCAGCTATTGTTTTGCTGGGAGCTGTGGTTCTCTGCTAGTGCCAGGTTTGCCAAGGTCCCTTTTTAAAAAGCAGGTTCAAGAACTAGATGTGCTGCTGCGTGAACTCCTGTGGCTTTTAACTGATCTGTCCACAGTGTCAAATGAAACACACACAGGCACATGCAAAAATTGCCAGGCTTTATTACCTGGATGAAAGAAACTGATGTCTGATCTATTCATAACTCCAGCCCGATTGCAGGTCTGCTCCCAAGGAGCTCTTGACAGAAATAATCTTCTTTTCCTTCCTGCTGTGTGTGCCTTTTTGTCACCTGTGACAAATGAGTTGTTTCTTGGTGACATTTGTCCTCTAAACCCTCTTGTTGTAATGTCCTTTCTCTCCACTCTTACCACAAATCCACCCTTTCTGCTGCTCTCATTCTTCTTCACTTTCTGTAAAAGGAGGCTCTGCTGTGCCACTGGCTGCTCCAGCCATGCTGCGTTTCTTGGTTTTGCAACAAAAAGTGCTTGTCTGCAATTAAAAGTGTTTTAACTTCCGCTCCTCATGTCCTAGACTCTCTCCCAGTCCTTTGCCTTCAGATTCAGTAGGTCATTTATGCCCAGATTCTTGCTCAAACCTACAACTAGTTGCTCCAGCCCACACAATACAGCTTTGACATAACTCAGCCTGCTTCAATTATTTACTTGTCTTCCATAACATGCTCTTGGTAGTCTTCTCATCACCTATCTGTTCATTGTCAGTGTATTCTTCAAAAGATTGTATTCTATTAAAGCAGTCTCTGTTTGTGCTGCTCCCAGCTGTTCTCCTTCTATGCCTTGCCTTTCAGTAGTTGCAATTGCAGGGATTGACTTTTCTGACCTGTTCAGAGCTGCTCTTTAGCTCAATCTCAACAGTGCTGAAAGAGAGAGCTTTTAGTCTTTCTTCTCAAATCTCCCAACCTTTTCTGAATTGCCCCGAGTAATCCTCGATCAGTAAGCCACTGTTCCAGCCTGTTTGCTGGACACTGGAGCATGCTGCCGAGTGTGGCACTATTCTTGCAGGTGCTTTCCAGCCTTCTTGGTCTGTCTGTGTGCACAGCCAAACCTCTCATATCTCAATTGCTCTGATCTCTCCCTGTCCCCATTTAATGCAGTCTTGTGGCACTGTGGCAGTGGCTTCTTCCCCCTTGCTTTGACACATGTTGCTCTGTTGCCTCTTGGCCCTGGTCCTGCTTTTGTGTCTTGTTCCAGCTCTGTGGCATTTCTCAGTCATTACTGAACTGCCACCTCCAGCCTCCACTTGGCCTTCGTACCATATTCCCGCACTTTCTTCTCCTTGGCTTACACGTGAAAACCACTTCTCAGAAATGCCTGCATTAACCATAGCTCCCTGAACCCCTCCTTGGATACCACATGTACAAAAACTCAGCAGAATTAGGTTGTTTGCAGACTCCTGAGCACTACCTTGGCCTGCCCTATTTTGTGGTACCTATCTCCTTCCTTAGCAATCTTCCCATGAATCTCTTACTTTGTACTCCATGGATGTTTTGGGAAGTATTTTCTAAATTTGGCCACCAGTAAGTACAGGGAGTCCTGGTCCCTGGTGAGGATTCATAGCTCTGCACTAACGCTGAGCAATAATTCTTTTGTGTAAATTGGGTGGATTTTTTTTTAGCTCTTTTGTCCCTTTCTCCAGGCTGACTGATGCCTGTGACTTCAGTTGCCTATAATCCCTGTCTCCTTGCCTTCTAGGGAACGACAGGACTGTGAGATTGCTCAGGAAATCCAAGTGAAGCTCGCCTTTGAAGCGGAGGAGCGCCGCAGGCAAGAGGAAAAAGACGAGGTAACCTTTAAAGCTGCAGGGATGGCAGGGCTATTTGTAGCAACCCTTTCAGGGCAGACATTTCTTGGCCAGTAGCCACAGGAATTGGCTTGCATGGTGGCAGTCCTTGTCCTGACAGATCTCTGTATGCACAGAGATTTTTGGGGAGTCCTGTTACAGGCATAAGATGCAGTCATAGTCCTCACACTCGAGGGTCATAAGAGTTGTTGATGCCAGTGGCCTTGCAAATGAAGAGGGCAAGTAGTAGGTACGTCTTGCTGAGGTGTTTATTGCCCTGGTGTGGGAAGTTGTGGTTGTTTTTACACTCAGACCTGGTTGCTTTCTCAAATGCAAGAAGACACGTTCTGCTCTTGGGAGAATCCTGAGCTGTCATTTCTTTGCAGTTGATGCAAAGGTTTCAGCAGGACTCTCAGCCCAGCCATCTGTTTCTGGTTTCTTCATTTTTCAATTTAGTCTTTCACAGCCTGAACACTCTGTTACAGTCTCTTGCTAGCAGATTCCTTTTGTGACTTCACAATGTTGTTCTGCTGCTGTTGCTTGAGAGTGGGAGGTGTGGTTTGTTCATAGCATACAAAGGATTTGGCTTGTTGGTCACCTTAGTGGGTCAGCCTGTCAGATTGAGTTTTCAAGAAACCCACAGAGTAGAGGAACACCTGTGTGAGCCTGGAGTGTGTCCCCATTTCAGATGGCATCCTGAGAAGCCTTGAGTTGTCTCAAGAGTTTCAAGAGGCACCTGATGGCATTTTCTGTATAGGAAGAGCTTGAACACAAGGCTGTATTTCCTGGAAGAGCCTGTAATAAGCATCTGTCCTTACCTGACAGATGCACCAGGTTTTTTTGCAAGACTTCATTTTCTTCTTCTACCATTAATTCCAAGCAAGTACTGAAAGGCTGCCCAGACAGATGGGAAGGGCTTGTCTTCCAAGAGGAGCTTGTGGTAACAGGGTGGGAGGAACACTTTGGTTACAGGATTTGTGCTAAAGAGGTAGCAATCTGTCTTATTTTTATCAGGAAGGTGAAGGAGATGCAGAACTAATGTTGACTAGGGGAATTGCACCTTTCCTTCCTGCTTTACCTAGAGAACTGCAGGGATATCCTCAGTCTGACAAAAGGTCCTTGCAGCTTGTCAAACCAGCCTGCTGACCATCTTGTGCAGTTGGGAGCAGGCTTCAGCTGACTGTGGCTTAAAGCAAGGAGAAGTCATAAATATTCTTTTTCTTCCTGCTGGTACGTGGGAAGTTCCCAAGTGTGGCTGAAATGTAGCTGAGGACTGAGGCATATCCTTTCTGGAGTGCAGGGTTTTTAAATGAAGCACTAAGCCTGTCTGCCCTGCCTGCTTATGAATCCTGTTTGTAAGAAGTGGTTTGTGTGGATTTGCAAGTCCTGAGCTGCCTCAGTCCTGGAGATAATGTGCTTAACTCATATATTTATAGACTTTACTGTACTTGCTAGAAAGGTTAACCTTGTCAGGGGAAAAAGTTTGCAGAGGGTTTTTTGGTTTTGTTTTACTGTTGTTTTGATTTGGGGAGCTTTTTTTTTTTTTTTTTTCTTTTTTGGAAAGAGGCTGTGGCATCCCCAGATTTTCCACAGAGCTGGTTTCAGAGCAGATCTTACCTGAATCCTGAAATAGTAGTTTGTACTTAAATAGCCATCCCATATCCTCCAGTGCTGGCTTGGCTCTGAGGGCTGTTGACTCTTAGTTTGCATTTCAGCCATGCCTTTCCTGCCTGCAATGTCCACTTTACATGCATGGCTCTCTAAAGGTCCTGAGGATTAGGAAGGCTTAAATGAATAGCATCCAAAGGGGCAGCATGCCCTGCTGGTATCTCCCAGCTTTGCTCCCCAGCTCCAGACTGGCTCCACTGACTCACAAGCTGCTGGGCCTCAGAGGAGCAGCCCCCAGGGAGCTGTTTGCAGTTCCTCGTTGATCCATTAGTCATCTCGAAGGAAAACCAATTAGGAAAATGGAGCTCTCTTCTCTCTGGCATATCTACCAAAACTGTGACAGAAGACAAACGGCTGCAGTCCCCACCGTGCTCCTGCCTTGTGCCTAGTTTGCTCTTCCTAATGTCCTTTCGATTTTCTTTTCCTTCAAGTCTCTGTCTGTCAAACTGATGCATTTCCCTGCCTGGCATCTTGTAGTCCCTGCAAATTACAGTCAGTGTGAAGTGAGTTCATGATTTGCTCTGGGAACTCCTTCCAGTCAGACATGCCTTTAGCTGGACAGTCTTTGCCTCTGTGTTTTTCTTTCCCTGGCAGAGTGCAGGGGGAGATCCAGCCCACGCCTGTGAGTGGGTGGGCACTTCTGTGACTTCCAAATCCTCGTGGAAAGCCTGAGGTTGCACACGCAGTCCCCTCTGCCCTGCTTTGGCCATTAGGGCTTAGCAGGTTTGTGTGTAGGAGGAGCAGGAACCTGTGAGTTTGCCATGGGGTTGGAATCTCAGCACTGGGCCTGGGTGAGGTTCGGTGCTGGTTGCTGACATGGTCCCTTGGGTCATCCATTAATTTGAAAGCCTCATCCGGCCCAGGGGTTGAATTTGAGTAACTGTTGTTGCCGTGTCTGAAAAATCAAACCTTTTATTTTTAGGATTTTAATAATTGAATAAAATAATCTGGAGGTACTTTTTAGTGGTCATTTAATGTCTGTTTTCTTCCATCTCTGCAGGATATTGCCCGTCTCCTACAACAGAAAGAACTGCAGGAAGAAAAAAAGCGCAAGAAGCACTACCCAGAGTCCCAGGGACACACAGGCTATGAAGAGAGCTATTATGCAGAAAATGGAGGTATGTCTCTGCAAGATAAAAGGTCAGGATCATGGCAGTATAGGTGAACCTGATGGTATGCCAACTGTTTAGGAAACTCCCTTTATCCTACAGTCCTGCATTTAGCACTGTAGTATTACATCAGTTTCCAGGGTCAGAATAAGATTATTTTATAATCAGGAAATACTTCAAAAAAATTAGGAAATCAGGAAATAGTTCAAAAAAAAAAAAAAAGCAGAGAAGGCAATTTAATAATTTTTATTGTCCTTGAATGTGGCCTAAAGGACAGGGATAGGGAATGTGGTGTGTGTATGTGCAAGTAGAGCCACAGATGCGTGTTTTAAAAGTGCTTGTGGAAAAGCTGGTAAGGCAGTCACTGCTGTGTGACACCAAGGGTGTGTGGGAGAAATGCCCGTGCAATTCCACGCGTGCATTTGAAGAGAAGTGGTTCCATGTGCTCGTTTGTGATGCTGGCACAGCTACATTGAGGAATAAGTGCTGGTTCATGGAGCTGTGTTTCAAAAATAGCTCCTTGCAGGTATGTACCCAAGCTGTAAAATTAGCACAACTGCCTTGAATGACTTACTGAAGAACAAGGTCATCTCCACAGAGTGTCTCTGCTGTGATTATCATCTGGGACTGTACAGTGTGGAAATTATTTGATCCACAGCGCTCTTTTGCTTCTTTTTGGTCAGCTTTTGTGATTGAATACAGACCTTCTTTAAACTGGGAGGAGAGAATCAGAGTGTGTTTAATTATGGAGCAATCTGGGGATGGCTTTGCTGTGCACTGGTGGTGGTTCCTGTGTTCTTTCTTCAAAAATGTGGTGGGAAAGCTGGGTTGCTTTTGATTAACAGATTGTGAAGATGAAGATCAAACCTCATTTCTCATTTTAACATCAATGCCATTGGCAGTTTTAAAGTCTTTCATTTGAACTTGCACAAAGCATTTTAGTTTCAGTTTGGAAGAAGTTCAAAGATAGCCAAGAAAGTACAGAGCACAAAGTTCAAAAGTGCAGAAGAGTAACCAAGTGGAAACTTCATGACCACAAGTCCTGCTACATGTGCAAAGCTGGGAAAAATTGCTCTTGGAGTGTTATGGCCATCCCAGACTTCAGGTTTTCAGAATTAAATAGGAGAAGTCTCTGAAAAATACAACATAGGTAACAGTGTGCATGCAGAGTGGTAGGACAGGATGGATTTTTATAACAAATCAAGTGACAAAAACCTGTGACTTCCTGAAGTAAGACTGGTGTGGATTTGGAGAGCAGGGTATCTTGTGGGTCTAAGTTTTCTTCCTGCAATAATCCATAATTTTGAAGGTGAAGCAGGAGGTGTTTGCCTGACCACTTGTAGTGCTGCTCTTGGTCTGCACTCCTTAAAAGCTATAAAGAACTGGAGTGAATTTTGATGCCTGGATCATCTAGCTCGTTGGTCTGGAACCTCTTAATTACTTGGGCACCATTTGATTAGGCTTCAGCAGCCTTGGTTTGTATTGTCCTCAATAGTTGTGAACTGAGACAAATAAAAGCCCCTTGCTTTGTTTAGGTTTCTTTTGTTTTCATAGGGAGTGGGGTGTGTTTTTTGGTTTTTTTGTTTGTTTGTTTTGGTTTGGCTTTTTTTCTTGTTTGTTTGGTTTTTGGGGGGTTTTTTGTTTGGCTTTTGCTGTTTTGTTTTGTTTTGTTTTTGTTGTTTGAGATTGAAGTAAAATTTATCCACATCCAGCGTGAATTAGGCCTATTGCTCCAAAGCAATCTGAGCTCTTTAAAAGTGGAAAAATAAACACAAAATAAGACAGAGTTCCTCCCAGAAGTGTCTGTGCCATTAAAAACATTCTTGTATTTGCTCAGTCACTTGTTGCTTCAGAGAGTAATGCCAGGGTCTAAAGAGTGTTTACATGGCCCTTGTGGAAGGATTAATTCATTGCCTGTTGATGAATTAATCACCCTGAGATACCCCCAAAGCAAATCTTCTTCTTGGGTTGTCTGGCATGGTTGTGTTACCTGCAGCAATCCTTTCCCAGCACAGCCATGCTTTGCTCTTTTATGTTCTCCTGCTCTCTGCTGTTGTATTTATTGAGCTTTCCTTAATGACAAAATTGAATAAATTTTTAGACCCTTGTGGGTATTGTTCAAAAACTGACTCTTGCTTTCAGGCTCTGTTCTCTGTTGTTCAGTAAGTCACTTAGATTGGTTTGACTGGGTATTTGTTTTCTGTAAATCATGTGAATGATCTAAAACTGAACAGAAAAAACCCAACCAGTTAAAGAGTAACCACAGCAGTTCCTGTTACAGTTCTTGGACTTTTAAAAATACACCTTTTCTGGATAAAAGTCACACAGAGTTGTTTTCAAGGTGGATTTTCTGTAAGCTCTATTTTTGCTGGCTCTGAAAAAGTTTTTCTGAATAGAATGACTTGAAGGGAACATTCAGTTTTGGTGTGAGGTTTGTTTTTCTCCCTCTGAAATCTAGATGGATTGTAAGTGAGACAGAGCTATTTATTAAAACAGAATGCAGTTCATGTGCAGCAAAATCTATTTTAAATGTTTTGAGATACTATAAAACAAACTCTGGACAGCTGAGGAGAGGAAAGTCTGCTGCTGCTGGGTTTTTTGGTGGGGGGTTGTGTGTGTAGTTCTGTTTCACATCAATCTCTGCTTCAAGGCATTTTTTTTTCATTTTGAAAAGCTGCTGTAGAGAGATAATAGTTCACTCAGTGCAATGATTTTTCTTAGCAAATAGGTTAGTTGAAAAAATAAATCAATTAGTGGATTTTATGCAGGCAGTCTGCTGCATCCTCCTAGCTGTTTCAGTTTTATTACTGAAACTAAAAGTAGAGAAAATTTCTACCTGCTTTCTGGAAAGCTTGGAGGAAACAACCCCGCCAAAATGCCAAGTAAGCAGCTTCTCTAGCTACAATGCTGAGGTCAGGAGCCTGGGTTTTATGAAGTCCTATTCTGCCCTAAAATTTCCACCCATAACCCTCTTTGCATTCAGAGCTGAAACTTTTCTTTAGACAATGAATAAGTGCAGGCCCTGAAACTTATGGGTCTGCAAAAGGTATGTGATGGCCTGTGGTGGAAGATGTTTGGACACTGCAGCTATCCTGTTCTTGCTTTTGCAGGAAAAAAAAAAATCCTATCCTACCTGCTTACCTCTCTTCTGCTTTATGTGGGTCTTTTCCCCAGTTAGGTGAGACTGTTTTTGCTGATGAAAAACCTTGTGCCTGAAGCCAGGGTCCAACCTGATCTCTTTGCTTGGCCCCTCCTGTTCTTATGCCCCCCACTGTCTCCCAACCTTTCCTGCATCTTGTGCCCTTTTTTGCAAACCTTTCCCAGATGGTTTCAGAATCCTGCAGCAGTGATGTGTCATCAGGAGCTGAGCTTCTCTCTTGGCTGTTTTTCAGCCCCAAGTGGCATTATTTAAAGTAATTTGTCTCTGTATTGACTTGTCCTTGTCTAGGAAGTGCTCAGACACTTTTGTGTTGGAGCTATGCTTTCTGCTCCAGCCTTGTTGCCTCCTGTGCTGCCCTGCTAGCCAGGCTGCCGTTTCACTGTGTCCCCTCTTGTATCCTGAAAGCCTTATCTGTCCCTGTTACTATTCTTTCTTTCATCATGCTTTGCCTGCTTTTTCAGCACCTTGTATCAAGCTCCCTCATCTGCCTGCTCCGAGTCTGGCCTCGAGCCCTTATTAACCCTTGCACCACTAACCCCCTCCTTGTTTGTCCCCCCATTGCTCAGAGCACCCCTGGGGTGACCCCAGAGAGCAGATTTCTGAGCCTCCCAGAGCACACAGTCACGGCAGGTGCAGGCAGCAGCAGAGAGAGCACCGAGGACCCCCCTCGCCTTTGCGCAGCGGTGCCCCCAAACACGGGCACTCCACCTCGGAGGGCGGCCGGAGGTCTCCTCAGCTGAGAGAGGCCAGACATGGCCATCAGCAGGAGCAGAAGACAGCCAGCCAGGCACAGGCCAGGAGACATCCCAGCCTTGACCTGGAAAGAGAGACTGAGCACCGTGCCTATGATCACAGCAACAGCTGGGAGCTGCCGGAGAGGAGGACAGCTGGCAGGGAGAAGGAGAGGAGACCCCTCAGTCTTGACCTGGAGTCAGAGCATGGACTCGCAGAGGAAGCACGGCACAGCAGAAGGCCACCGAGGCAAGACAGAGAAAAGCACCTTCCCCTTCTTGAGATGGAACTGGAGGCGGAGCAGGAGACCTGGCATCGGGGTGGCAGGCAGCATCCTGAGAAACACAAATCTCACCATCAGGGCCACTCGTCACACAGGATGGCACGTGACGAGAAGCTCTCTGATGCTGAATCTAGAGATGACCGTAGGAGGGGTGAGGCAAGAGCCTGCAAAAGGGCAGGACACAGGAGACAGTCCCCCTCCCCTCATGCTGTGAGCCAGGGGAAGGTTGGAGGCTGCCAGCGGGACTCAGGTAACCAAGTGATGGGGAAGGTGTGTGTACGTGTGGGGATGGACCTTTGTGTGCCCCATAGTGGTGTCTGAGATATGTTTGGCTTCCTTGGAAGATGCTTCTCTCCAGTATCTACCTGCAGTGTGTACACAGAGAATCTTGCTCATATTTCTCCCTGATTTAGCAGGAGTCTTCTTATCCATTAATGTTCTTGCTCTGTTTATGTCCTGACGTTCAAAGGCATTGGAAAGGATGAGTAAGAAGGTATTGCTGGAAATGGTGCCTTGGTGTTTTAAGAAAAATTCCTCCCCCTACCTAAAAAACCACACAACCCCCAAAGAAAGACCCCCCAACCAACAACCAACACCCAACTTTAGTTTTCGTGATACATTTTATGTGGTGGTCTCCTTGCACAGGAGAAAAAAATGTAACAAACCCCTGAATGTTAGGATTATGGTTGTATTTTGTGGAGTTGAGATGCAGGACTGTAAGTGGGAGGACACTTTGCTTAAGCACTAAAAAACCCAGCAATTTTCATCCACTTCTTATTGAAAACCCTGCTGGCAACTTAATTATTTCACTTTGAGCAAAGTTCACTAGTGGCGCTGGGCATCCAGCTGGGTTCTATTTGTAAAATGGGGTTCTTACCAAATTCTGTACAAGTGGGATTTTCTGGGAAATGTGTACCTATGTAGTTCTTGCTCAATAGCAAGAGGGTTGGGGGCTTTCAAGATCCAGATCTATCCTTCTACTTTTAAAGCCACAGTGGAAGTAGGGGTGACCTAGTGAAAGTAGAGACTTGGATCTATGTCTGTCAAAGCATAGGGCAGCTTATGCTTTAAGCCATCTAACTGATCCTCACATGGATAAGGTGAGGATGATAATGTGTGTCTGTCTCTGGAGATACTGGGACAAGTAGCCTTCTATCTTATGGTAAGAACTCTTTCCTTAGGGAAATAGGAGGTATTAATCAGGTTTAGCTTTAAAATAACAAAACTCTATATTCAAAACAAGACCTGAACATTTTATGAATTTCAAAAATGCTTCCTTGTCTTCTCACTGAATTGCAAAATTCATGGGTCATCCCAAGGACAAAATTGTCTGAAAACTCACGTGAGCCTGTCACAGGTAACCCTTGCAGCCCATGCTGCTCCAGCTGTGTGTTCAGACTCTGCTGTGCTCATATCAAATGCTGGGCTGCTCTCTGCTGCCCAGTTTTGCCAGTGTACCTGTATCAGTGCAGAGAGTGACAAATTACAGTTCCTTTGCTAGCACTGCTGTCACCAAAGGCTGCTTCAAGGGACATGGCCTGTTCTGCAGTGGAGTTGCAGTTGTTGACATGGTGTGTCAGATATTGCTGTGTGTGCTGCACCTCAGCTAAAGGTGCTCTCAAACCAGCTGTGTGGCAGGTACACCCTGGTGATCTCGGGTTCTCTGCAGTGGGGGGTTTGCTGCGAGGTGGCTGAGGACATGATGGGGATCTCCTTACCAAAGCATTTGCAGAATGGTTGAGTTGATTATTTTCTCTCAATTCCATAGGCACTAATTTGAGGGGGATGAAACAAGCCATGTATGATGGACCCCGGATGGAACAGGAGCTGTCTGATGCAGAGATTGCTCGGAGGCTGCAGGAGGAAGAGCTCCTGGTAAGCAGAGAGGATATAATGGTCACTTTGAAGGAACTAAGGCAGCCAGCAATGACAACTTTAATTTGTAAATCTTTGGTATATGAGTGACTGTAAGACCTAAGGTCTTGCTCCTGTGCATTCTGCTAAAAGACCACTGTCTTCCATACACACAAATACAGAGTGACAGCTGCCTTCCAGATAGTAAAGCCCCATTTTTTGAAATAAACACCCCAAAATTAAAGTATTGAAGCAAAGTGATACTAAATGAATGTTTCTAGGCAGGTAAAGATGGCCTGTAGTCAGTGTGATCAGCTCACAAGTGAGACAGGCCAGTGCCCATCTTTGAGAGAGAGGGTAGCAGAGTGGGAAGTGCATTGTGATGTGGCCTGGCACATACATGAGGGCAAAATTCAGATGAAAAGCTGAAATGGTAGTTTGGTGTTGGGTCATGAGGTAAGTACTGAGGTAGCTAAAAATATTTGGATAGGATGGTAGTGTGTTTGTATGGGCACCTACTTGCCCTGCCCAGCAGGTTAATAATTATTAATTATTCAGAGATATTACTCTTTTATCTCTTCTTTTTCTTCTCCCACCTATTTTTCCTCCCACAGGCTAATGAGGCAGATCAGAAGGCAGCTCAAGTAGCACAGGATGAGGTGAGCAACAAGCCAAGTGTTTGCAGAATTCCTTTACTTGAAGAAGCTGCCAAAAACCCCTTGTCCCCTCTGACCCTCTTGCTGTTAATTACTCTCCCTGCAGGGGAAGCCTGGTGCTCCAGTGAGATTTTCTCCCTGATGGGTTTCATGTATATGCTCAGGCTGGCCGAGCAGGGAGCACTGCCTGTTGCAACCATGGCAAAGAAAGGAAGTTCATGGTTCTGTAAAAGTAATTCTTGTAGCTGAGCCTCATGGGAGACTACCCAAGATGCTGTGAGGTGGACCACCAACCCCTTTAAGGAAAAGGGACAGAGGGCAGAAGGGCTCTGCAAATGCAGTTCTGGCAAATCGGGGAGCTGCTGGGCATGCTGCATGTCACCAGCCTTAATTTTGCCTGCTCTGTCCCTTGATTTCTGATTACAGATGGATGAAATCCTGGATTTGCTCCCTTTCCATTCAGCAGCTGTCCATGGGAAAGGGTTTGAGTAACTCAAATGCACAAGAGCAGTAGAATTATCTGACAGTCTGTGTTTCCTTTCTAGGAAATTGCTCGGCTCTTGATGGCTGAGGAGAAAAAAGCTTTGAGAAAAGAGAAAGAAAGAGAAAAGTCTTCCTTTGAAAAGAGGAGGCATGATCAAGATTGGAAGGTATGCCAAGCTTCAGGAGGCACCACAGATAAGGTGCTATAACATTATTCCCATTTCCAGAGGGAGGTGAGTGTGTGTGGTGAGAGCAAAAGGTGGTGATGCATCTAAAGGGTCTCACTGTCTGTTACTCAGCTGCTTCCCAAGCCTTTTGGAGCCACCTCCTTGGTTAGAGGCTTTTGGCTTCAGCCTCAAGCAAGGTAATCCTTGGGCTCTGGCCTTGGAGGATGGCACTGGCTGTCACAGCACCTTGTGGCCTCCCTGAAGCACTTGTCAGTCCCTGGTGTAGGACCTTCCCTCTGCTGAAATCCTGACTGCAGCAATAAAAGCAGTAGTTGGCTCTGTTTGTATAAGGGCAATGCAGCTGCTTCAGTTGTCACTCTGCCTCATAGCTGGCTGTCTAATGAAAGTTTAGAGTCTGTTGTGCCGGGGTTTTTGTAGGAGTAATACCAGAGAGGCTTGGCTGGCTAGCGTGGAAAGGGATAGCAAACAGATTTTATGGTCAGCACTGCTAAGGTGCTAAAGCAAATGTGGTGTTCATCTTGGAGGCAGCTCTGGTGTTTTCACTCCTTGCTGAGTTGCAGTGGTTGCAGGAGCACAGCTGCCTGCAGCTGGTCCTTCCTGCTCAGCCCAGCCATGTGCACAGTCATTACACACAGACCGTGTTCAGCCCCAGTTTCGGAGCAGTCCCTTAGCACTGTCACGTATTTAGTGCAAGAATTGAGTTTGGCTCAGCGAGGCCGGGCTTTGTTTACTGGAAATGATTCCTGATGCTGCCATTTGCGTGTCTGGCTGTAGTTAACTGTGTGTGTAAACCAAGCACAGAAGGACTGCCTGGAGTTGTGGCAGTCCTGGTGTACTGGCTGCTGTCTTGCAAGGCACACAGATGAGCTGATTTCCTTTCTTCCCATCAGCCCGATGCAGGCGAGTCCACGCGCTCGAGGTCAAGAGAAGGGCCCGAAACTCAGCGACACAGAAGTGACAGGTCTTCGAGGTGAGCTGGAACTGGCTGGCAAGAATGGGGAGTGCAGCTGGGAAGCTGCTGAAAAGCTGGGTCCTAGGGAGGAGTTGTGGGATGCCCATCCTGACCCACGCACCAGGGACTCGGTGGAGAGCAGAGAGATGGAGGGCACGGAGCTCGTGAGGTGTTTGGTGACCTGCGTCACTCACTGTGCTCGTGGCACTTGTCCATCTTGGTCTCCATGCCCAGTGCTGACAGAGATTGATGAGCTTGTCCAGTGACATTTGTTAAATGGCAGAGAAACATTGAGATGGTTAAACAGCTTTTGGGGATGTGAAACAAAATGTCATCTCTGGGCAGGAAGGAGTAATCACCATGAATTTGCACAGCTGCTTCCCTTGGTCCTTGCTCCCAGTTAAGCCCTGTACACAGCTCCCACTACTGCGTATGAACACCCCCCTACAAGCAAGAGCACTGTGCTTTGGGGTGCCCCATCCCAAACTGAGAACATGCTGTAGCTCCCTGATTCTTCTGAATCACTTGGTACTCTGGCTCAATGCCCTTCATGAGGGGCTAAACTCTGGAAGTAACCCCAGTAGCTTTGATTTCCATTCCAGAAAGGAACCTAGAAATTCTTGTTGAATTTACAAAAGAAACAACAAATGGGGTGTGCAGGCGGAGACAGAGAGAGATGGTATTAAAATTCTCTGGGGGTAAAACTGAGCAAGCACCAACCCCTTTGAAATGCTGCCCTTTTGAGTGAGGTTTGCAGCAAACTTCATAATGGAAATTCTTTATTTCCTGACAACTTAAACCATTATTAAATGAAAGAGGTCCATGATAAGCAATAAATACTCTGCATTTCTCACTGCAGAAACAGTAATGGGCTGTGCTCAGAGGAGCTGTTCTGCAGGCAGAAGGTCTGGGCCAGGCGAGGTTTGCATCAAACTGACAGTAACAGACCAGACAGCTGAGATGTTGCTCTTGCTACACTTTTGTGCCTTTGAGTTATTCCCAGCACTCCATTTACCCTGTGCTTGGCAGGTCACAGCCTCTCCTCGATGACTTTGACCACTCTCGGTATTACACGAGCCAGCCCAGCCCCTTGCGCCAGATCCCCAAACCTGAGCACTCTCCTAAAGGTAGGACCAGCCCCAGGGCTGCCCGGCACTTGGGTCATTGTCAGCTGTTCTCCTCACACAAGCAGCCTGCAGGGGACAGAGTGTTTGACAGTGATGCAGGTAGAGAAGGGGAATGGGAGTTAATGCCCCACAGGCAGGTGATGCTGGGCAGGGTTTGGGTTGCACTTGCTGAGCATGTTGCTGGCTGAGAGACTAAAAAACTGAATTGGTTTGCCTGGAATTTCTCAAGGTGCTGTCTGCATGTCCTCCATGATCTCTTAATGATAAATGACTGTAAATCCAGGTAGCAAATGATGGAGAAATGACATGAAGACAATGTTATAATGGATTTTAGGTGACTCACTAGTATCAAACAATCCAATACAAGACAGAACCTCACAGTATCACCTGTCTGGCATGCAGATGGGATTATCAGACAGAAACTTGTCCTGAGAGAAGGCTAGTTTTGTTCCTGTAGCATCTCAGCACTGTTTTGCTGGTTTGTTTCCTGAAATCACTTGGCACAGAGCAGTGCGGGTAAGGTCACCTCTGCAGCTGTTTTAAATCTGAATGCCCATTGTCTGAGTTAACCTACAGGGCCTCTGGGGAAGGAAAGGGGCAGTCTGAGTTTAACTTAATCTCAGATTTCTTCCAGCTCCACTGTTGAGACTTAAATGTGGACACTTTCCTTTCCAAAATTTAAAGTTTGGTAAACTGTCTTCATCTAGCAAGCTGGAAAGTTGATGGCACCTTATAGGGTCTGTTTGCTTTAGGGAGACTGTGCAATGGGGCTGCAGCTCCAGTCATACCCTAGAAGAAATGCACGTCTGCCTGTCTTGTGGATCTGTCTTTCCTTTTGCTTGAGTCATGTACCATATAGTTCCCATTTTGGCCTTTGACTTTACCAGTACCCTAGGAGTAAGACAGACAGATAAGAGGGCAGGGCAGGTAAAATATGACTGCAGGTAGTAATTTTTTCACCAGGATCTAGCCTCACAGATTGTTTCATTTCTGTTCTGTTTTCCAGGTTCCCGTAGGAAGCAGTAAACTGTGCTAGCCTTTGCTTTGGCACTGACTCTTCTGTAGCAAACATTACTGGAATTGCCAGGCAACTTTCTCAATTCCTGACCTGATGGGAGGCCCACCCTCCACTCCCAGGATCATCTCTATAACTGTCACCATATTAAGGAAAACTGTTTGCTTCAATTTCTTACTCATCTGTGATGACTTGAGCAGTGCAGTATGATCTAGCTGCCTCTGAGCTGTGCAAATCAACCCAGCTGGCTCAACAGCTCCCTCATACATTCTTCTGAAGCTTTCTTTTTGTTTTCAAGCTTTCGCTGGAGCTTTGACAAATAGGATAAATTAGGTTACATGTACAATGGAGGAACATTGAAGAAATGAGTTGAGTTATGGCAATGCAGCAGAACATCAGAAGTACAAGTCCTTTCTGCATAAGGATAACTTAGCAAAGAGAGTTATAGGAGGAAATACGTTTCTTCCTGTGTTGGATAGGACAGCTGAGCCAACCTGACAGTCATATGAGCTTGCAGGAAGGAAAGAGCATTGTCAAACATGTACCAGCAAAAGCCAAATCCTGAGACTGGTGAGGAAGAAACTGCCTATGACACAGATTTTTTAAACTGCTGTATTTCTTTCTAAGGTTTCCAACAACCTGAATAGAGTATGTATAGGCATGTAGTTCTAGAATATAGGATAGAACAGTTAAAAGGAAAGACAATTTCAACTGAAATAAGACCTTGTGTGTATGACTTTTAAGATTTGCCAGGGAGTTCAAGAAACTGTGAGTTGTGGTTTGGGAAGACTCAGAAACAGATCTATGTGTCTGAAGGGACCTCTGTGGTCACCTGCTTTGAGCTTCAGCGTGATAGAAGCCAAGGATTTTCATTGAAGCCAAGTAGGATCTCCTGTAACTCCCAGCTCCTTTGTTGATGCACTTGAGTAGAGTAACTTGTTTCTGAACTTGGATATGTCTTGTAAATATGGGGCTGAAGGAGGGAGGGCCATGTGGGCCTTGAGCATCGAATTCAAAATCTACAGTTACAGGCAACCTGAGCCAGACACAGAGTGCTGAACAGTCCACATGATGTCTGTGCTGACTGCTTTCCCTCTCCACTGCTCCATCCAGCACCCCAGGCAAGCTCCAGTTGGGGAAAAAAAAAAATCATTGATCTCTAGGGCACAGCAGGGTCTGTAGGTTTGTTGTCTGTATGTGTTTTCCCATGCAGTGATTCCCTCCTGGCTTGTTTTCCCTCCACTCTTTGAAAATCATTTTTCTCTTGCACGAAAAAGTAGCCTTTTCCCTTGGCCTCCTCTCATTTCAATTCTTTTGTCTTTTTAATATATTTTTTTGCCATTATGTTCAGGTATATTTTGAAACCATAATGCTGAACATGTGGACACTGGCTTTGAGTCTGTTCAGCCAGGGCAGGCTGGTTGTTCATGGGCCAGCCCCATTCATGGCAGTGAGCTTGGCTGCCTTGCTCCTGCAGCCCGACTTCCTTAGTGCCAGCACTGAGTCTGCCTCTCCACGCTCTCTGTTGTCTCTGGCAGCTGCAGTTCTGCCTCTGGGGCTGCAGAGGAGGGGAGACAGCTGTGCCTGGGCATGGAAACATGGGCTTGTCCTCACCACTGATCTGCCTGGGAAAGAGGCCTTGGCAGCTCTGGAGCTTTGTGGGGAGGGAGCACTTCTAGGAAATCAGAAGAGAGCATGGCTGTCTGCTGTTCCTCTAGTGCACAGCTCAACCCCAAGGCAGCTGTAAGGCTTTAACCTTGGCTGTTGTTCTTGGTCAGGATAGTTACTGTGCCAAACCACTGGGAAGACAGGGCAGCTCCTTTTTCACATAAGTTGCAGGGGCAAGTTTAATACCCCATCACAAGCCCATGTCTTGCCTTGACCAACAACTCAAGAAACTTCCATCTCCTACTGCCACTGGCCCATTGGCAGCAGTTCAGTACCTGTGAAGAACCACATAATCCCTGATGGATCTCTGCTCCAGGGATACACTAACCAAAAACCTTGCCATGGAGGACTTTGTGTATGGGCAGAATCCTGCTACCTGCATACCCTTGCTTCCAGACTGTGAGCTTCTCTGCCTGCATGGGCCCCTAAGGGACTTGCAAGGTCTTGCTATTTCTCAGGAAATACCCCAGTCAGCAGCTAGATTTCACTGTCCTTGCCTTGTTCACTCTTCTCATTCTGTCTCTTGTCCATTCATAAGTGTTCATGTTGTTGAAAAGGATCCAGAAAAATAACATCATAGATGCTATTTTTTTCTTTTTCTTCCTTATTTGAAAACTTGGCCCACTGTGGCAACCTCATCTACCAAGGTTTTATTTTCTAAGAATTTATTTTTGTATTTCATGTAACAGTGAAAATTTCTACTGCTGAAAATGCCTTTTTTTTTTTTCTGTGAGCTTTTTCCTTCCATTGCTGTCAGAGTAATTATTGTTGTGAAATGGGTGCCTGGTGGGGTTTTAAGAATTAACACTTCCTACAAACACCCTAGTCCAGGCACTGCTGCTTGTACCACCTGGTGCACTTGTGGAAACTGGATGGAGAAAAGTCCTGCCAAATCAGAAAGAGGTTGAGCTTTGTACTGTCTGTGCTTGTGGAAACCCAGTGACTCTGTAAAAGGCAAGGAGAAATCACCAACTCACAACTGAGCCCTCCATGGGTCTCTGTATCTGGCTGTGATGGACTTTTTTGCATTGTAGTTGGCTGGTGTAACTTTTGTCTCAACCTAATCAGAGAAGTTATGGAACCCCTGAGCCCTCTGACATTTCAAGAACCTGTTAATTCAGGAGGGATGCTTGGGAGCATCCAAGTTGTTGGCATCAATGGTAGTGAGTAGCAATGTGAGAGAAAATTCTGGTTAATTTAGTTTGGAAACTGGGTAGAGTCTGAGCTGTAGCATCTCCTTAGTGGCCTCCTCTGGCCAGTCAAGCTCTCCAGCCATGGCACCAAGAGGCAAGAGCCCAAAAGAAGGATCCCAGGAGCAGTTGGTGCTTCCTTGGGAGCCTTTGGCAGGTGCTGAATGCTTTATGGACCGTTTTGCTCTGTATTCTCCCTCAGTCCTTATCTTTTTATTCTTTCTCATGACCTTTATTCATTTGCTGTCCCTTTTAAGTGTTTCTCCTGGTTTATTACTCCATAGTCCATGTGAAAAGGGGGTTCCTAAGGTTTTGCTAGAAGTGGGGAGAGAAATGCTAGAAATGGCAGCTGAGGAATGCAGGTAGTAAATGGAGTAAGAACAGAGCAACTGTTCATCTGATACAGACTGGAATCCTCATGCAGCCATACAGGTTAGAGACCTCCTGAGGCAAAGGTTTCAACTGGACTTGCATATTTAGTGACCACTTTTGGAAAGGGATTCCATGGTCCCACTGGAGTCAACAAGAGTTAAGATCATGGATGAACAAGGAGCCACTTCCCTTGGGGCTCAGCAGCCACAGTTCTGCTGAGAGTCAAGAAGATGCAGCTTGTGTAGGTGAGATGCAAAATCAGCACCTTGTACATGTGTCCCTGGAAAGGGGCACAATGAAGGTGATCTTTTAAAAAGAAACACTCAGAGCAATATTTCTTTCCTATGGCAGAAAAATGTTTAAGTATCTTGATTTTTTTTTTACTTGTTTACTCTTGCCAAGTTTCAGTAGCTTTGCCTTTGGGTTTGGACTGGATTTAGTAGCAGGTTGGAGCCCTTGCTGGGACCCCTGCCCAGGGCATTCGGGTCCTGCATCCCTTTCTGACTCTGTGCATTAACAAGGCATGTGGCACCATGTGGAAAACACACCTCCTTGAAATCCTGGCACTTGCTCACCTCACTAATAGGCACATCTCAGCAGCAAGAGCTCTCACCACCTCCTCACCTCCGTCCAAAGCACAATGGTCTGCAGAAGAGAGGTCGGGTGACCTGGAGGGATCGTGCCTTACACGCAGGGATACTCGATGTCTTCAGCAGGCTGACCTGAGTCACCTTGCTATGAAACACTGTCTTAATGTGGACTGTACAGCTTCCTGCAGCAAGAAGCAGTTGTCATCACAGGGATAGATCCAACTGGTTGATTTAATCTTTTTTTTAAAGAACTTCCTGGGTTTAAACTTGATGGGGTGAGGAAATACCAGCTGTTAAGGGATAGATGAATTCTCATCGTTGAATTTCTCCTCTTGGGGAAGAAGGATACAAGTTACAGATGCTGCAGTCTGCTTCTCTCTATAAAAGGGATCTTGTATGTACAGTATTTTTATATCTCTGCATTCCCACCTATCAGGGTTTGAATCAGGATTGATAACATTCTCTACTTAAAGAAAAAAAATGGATTGTTATTTTTGCAGTGCTAGACCTCTGTGTGTTCATTTTGTGCCAAATTACAGCCACTGTTACATTCTGGTGTTTTCATTCAGTTTATTGCTGTTCATCAATGTGTATATTATATATTTTTATTATCAAGGTTTTTATTTTAATTCATATTATCCTGTATGCAAACTAATTGTGGATTGCTAATTTATATATATATAAAGGGGAGCACTTGGAGACAGTGTGAGGATTCCCCTACTTAGTTTACACTCTCGTAATTGAGCACAGCCAGTCCATGAAACTCATTGCTTCCTTCACTGAGCAATCTCCTGTGTGTCTGTCCCCCTGAGCAGGTGGCTCCTGCTGTCCCTCCTGGCAGCTCTGACACTGCAGGACTGGGTGAGATGCAGTAGGAACTGGAGCACAACTCCCAGCATGGCCTGAGCTCAGTGCTGTCCTGTGCCTGGCAGTGGTACTAGGACAGATGCTGCAGCAGGAGTGCCCAGCAGGGTCGTGGTGTCTGAGGTTTGCTCTTTATCTGTCCCCAGTCCATGGACAGTTGGTTTTGCCCCACTCTCCCAAAGTGTTCAGGGCTTAGTTTTGCAGTTGCTTTGGGAGGTGGGTGTGGGACATAGTCCCTGACGTGGAGCACACCAGGGGCAGCTTGTCTTCTTTTTATTACAGAGGACAGATGTAAACCTGCAGAGATCCCAGTGTGCTGCACTCCAGCACATTTGTGGCTGTGCAGCACCACTGGGGAGGTCCTGGCTGTGCTGCACACAGGTGCCACTTGCACTGCCCTGCCCAGGACAGGCTGTGGGATGTGGGTTTCATGTCCAGGAGCTGCCCAAGCCTCAGCTTCTGGGCTGGAGATACTATCAGCCACCTCCTCCCCAGCAGTAGCACAGGACAAGGCTTAGCTGTGCAGTTAGGGCAGTGGCACACACAAATGAGTATTTTCTACTTCATGGTAAACAAGTTCCACTGTATCAGTGTTCACTCTAAGTAGACTCCATGGTCTGTCTCCAGCTGCATCTGTGCACTGCAATATAGTTCATTGCCTCAGATAAATAACTGCAGTTGTCTCATTCAGCTCTTCAGGATAAACTTCCAGCCTGTTGAATCTAAATATTAGCCATGCGATGAGGTGGACTTGTCACAAGGCCTAAATTCCTCAGAGCTGCAAGTGTATCCTGCCTTGTAACAGCTAATCCTTAAATATGAATTGCACACTGACAATAATCTGTCTATGCAAGCCTATTCTTGATTTTATTTTGACTGTTCACTCTATAATTTTACCAGGTTTGGCATAGAACTTGTGAATGACATTTAACCAAAGTATCATGTCTGTGTGTGTGTGTGTGTGTAGCATGTTTTGCTTCATACTCCTGAATTGTCATCGAATGTAAAGGGAACATTGCCTTGCCCCATTTTATTCAATAAACCTCTGTATTTTGTTATCCACCACGTCCTTCTGTCCCTCTGTGTGCTTTTCTGGAAACCTATGTGGGTTACACAAAAGCAGGGGAAAATAAGACTTTGTTCCACCCTTTGTTCCTGAAGCTTAGCTGCTTCTACCAACAATTATGTTCTTCCACTGTAATAGATGTAGCAAACAAACAAATTTGTATTTAATTTGATTACTTTGTGGACAGACAGATGGATAAAAAAAAAAAGGCTATGTAATATCTTGGAAAAGATCTGGACTGTTTCATTTCCTGAGACTGTGATACTGAAAAATAAAGCAGTATAATTATTTGCAAGGATAGGATGCTCTTTCTTATTTCATTAATGTAGCTTTTAAGTTTGCAAAAAGCCTGCTTGAAGATTCCCTCAAACAACAGGTACCTACAGTGGTGTGGGACAGAATGCAAGAAGGAAGAAGGGCAAATTCCCTGGGACTGAATGCCATCTTCAAAGGCATCAGCTGAGGATGCAGCCACATGCAGCTCAAGCATGAGCAGACCCGATCCCATTGTCATGTCACAAACTGAATTTGTGACTGGGCATGCTAAAATAAAGAGGAGGTTACAAAATAAATTCTGGATGTCGCATCCAGACTGTAAACCTTTCTTAAAGGCTTATTTACTCATTTTTCTCTGCTTGCCAAGTCTAAGCATTGCACAGGGGAACAGAGAGCCCTTTGGCACCCACAGCACAGGGTGCACCAGGCTTTCCCTCCACGGGCCAGGGGCTTGGGCTGCACATGTGAGTGCTCTGACTCCAACAGAGTTCAGGTTTGGGCTGGATTAGGGTCTGTGTCACACCACTACCCCCATGCTTCCAAGTGCCTTGATGTCATCTTTGCCTCCCACCAGCTGCATCTCAGAGTCCCTTGGGTATTAACAGTGGGTGGAAGTAGGAGTCAGCAAAACAGACATGACTGGCAGGGAATAGTCTGGTTGTAAAAACAGGGCCAAGAGTGCCAAGAGTTCTGCCAACTTACAACCTATTGCAGCCTCTTGTCTGGAGTGACTGGGTTGGTCTGTTTTCTCTGAAAGGCTTCTTTCATGCCAGCCCTGGCACTTGTTGAAGCATTAGGCTGTGGTGGGAGTGGGGCCAGCTGAAGCCCTGAGAAACATCTTCCACCTGATGCAGTGATGTACACACAAAACTGGATGTGGGGACCACAAAAAGAACACTGAAGGGCCCCTGGGGAATTTTTTCTGTACCACAAGACTTTGGTCTCTGAGTTTCCAAGTCACATGCAGCTCTCAGACTGTGGGTTTGTCACTGTGGGTGGATCTATTGTGCCACTGGTGGTGGATTGAGGTTTCCCAGGTATCCTCCATCTGGGAAAAAAGCTAAGCCAGTGGAGATTGCTAAAAGTCACCACTGCTGGGTACCCAGCAGCCTGCCTGCCCCTTTGGCTGCTCTGTCCTGCCCTGTAAGGTGGGAGCTGCAGGTGGCAGCTGCACTCTCCTGCTTGTGGGCATGTCCAGGCCCTCATCTCCCACCCAGGTCCATGCTGGTAGGGGTTGCCTACCTGGAACTGATGCTCCTTTTGTTCAGAAAGCAAATCATGTCTGCAGAGACCCAGAAGCCAAACCAGGTGAGGTATGTGAGGTACAAATGACTTGCTGTAGTACACATGGTAGGTATGTACCATTCCCAATTCGTTTTCCAGAGATCTGATGGGTTACAACATACACCCTCTGCCATGTCAAACCCTGGTTCATTCCTGAAACTGTTCCTTCTCAATTTCAATACTGAGCAAAGCTAGCACTTGTATCCTAAATCTTTGCACCATCCTGCTAGCAAATAAGTGACAGCTCCTTGCACCAAATATATCAGCTCTGAGGTCTCCATCACCCTGATTTCTTCTTTCAGAGACAGTGATCCTTGAACAGTGCCCTGAGTCGATCCTCAATCACTCTGGCCAGAATTCCTGACACAGTTAATGGCAAAAATTAGAATTAGTAAATAAGACCTGGGATCGAGCTGCAAACCAAGTTCAAAACAAGCACAGAACTTGAGCCTGGCAGCTGGGTATTTGTTGAATGTCTGTGCTTCCCTGACCCCAGAGAGCCCCAGACAAGCACCCAAGCAGCTCTGCCAAAACGTGCTCCAGTTTCACGTTGTTGCTGGTGAGCAGCAGCTCTGAGTACTGACACCATTTCTCACAGTCTCCTTTCCCCTGGCACTACTTTTGCTTAGTAACTGTTCCCACCCTGCCCTTTTCCCCCCAAACAGACACCCCAACTCCACCTCAGTGACTCACCTCATGGTCTCTTGAGGCCAGGCTTCAAACACAGGCACAGCCTCTGGCTGCTGCTGAGGCTCACAGCCATGCTACATGTGATTTCTATGTATGTGTAAACAGCGTAATGCCACGTCACAGGACAAGTGTTTCCTGGCTGGTTTAGATTTGGATGGTTTCTCATTTTACTGAAAACATGGTTGACATGTGCAGGATTTAATTATGAGCCAGAGGAACCCATGTGTGTCTCACTAGTGGGGTTTATACCCACGTGCACCAGCATCCCCTTCCCTGGGCTGAGCTTGGAGCTGGGACAGGTTCTGACCCAAGAGTGCTCTACACTGCTGCCTTCCTCCCCTCCTCACCCTCCCCAGGTGCAGGCAGCATCCAGAGAGCACCGACACTGCCATGCATGTGCACGACACCAGAGGGTGCTTGGGTGGAGTGAGCTTTGTCCCAGCAAAACCAGAAAAGAGCTGTAACAGGTGCTGGTGCAGCAGTAGGAGGTTCACCCAGGGGAGGTGGAGTTTGGGGAGAGGATGAGATGCCCACATACCCAAGGTTTATTCCCACCACTGGCACTGGCCACCAGCTGCCACACAGCACATTATCCCGAAAAATTCTGCTCAGCCTGCCAAGGGACACGTAAGCCCCACTCAAGCACCTCACTTGTGTATTTTTATTTACTTGTTAATTGCTCACAACTGATGAAACACTGAAGGCCAGCTTGAAGGTGTCGGTTAATGTTCAGGAACATCCCTCCCATCAAGCCTGCAACCAGGTCTGGAGGGAGGGATTGCTTGCAGTCCTCTCTCCAAAGGCAAAGGAAGGCACCAAGAACAAGGGGTTCTCAGTGAATTTTCTAGGCTGCTAGCAAACCTAGACACACTGTCCTGCTGGAAAAGTCCTCAGCTGCAGGCAATGAGTCCTGTGCACAGACAGGACTGTCAGTGTTGCCACAGGGAACCTGGGAGAGTCGCTGCAGAGCATCCCACGGGAGGAGAGGGATGTGGCATTGCTGCTGCACCTGAGGCAGAGAGGACCCGCAGCTGCCAAGGCCACAGATCTGACAGCAGCTGTTTCCCATTGACATCCCCAGGGCACAACAGGGGCCAGGAGCAGAAGTACAGGCCTCTGGGGGGGCAGATCTCTGCCAACAGCAACAGAAAACCAGATTCTCCTGGTACTTGCTCCACTGGGAAGCGAAGCCAGCTCTCCTGATGTGAGGAGTTAAAGCAGCTGTGCAAAGGTGCCCATTAATGCCAGCTGCTCTCATCCATAAGGATGCTGAACCAGCCAGCCAAAGCTGACCCCTTCTGGCCCTGCTGTTCTCTGTTTTCAGCTGTGAAAAGACCAGAGCTCTTGTGGGCCCAGGCTGACAGCAGAGGATCCCGTTGGAAGTAGGTAAGCCAAGGAAGGGTGGTTTTCTTTTCTGTGGGACACACTGATAGCTGGTCTTGGAAAGGTGTCTGCTTGAAGTCAGGATGTGCTGCTTGACACAGGACATGCAGCAGCAGCTGTAATTTAGAAGTCACTTTCTGCTCAGCTGAAAACTTTATTTTCTCTAAATATTCTCCTAATTTCATGAACTTCAGCTGTGCAAATAGAGGACGTGTTCTCGGGGAGAGAACATCCCCAGGACCAAGGGAAAAAATCACCATATGGGCGGCCAAACCCTATGACCCAGTCCAGCCCACCTGAATTTTGAGCAGAAAACACTCAAAATGAGCTACTAAACCCAAAAATGAGAGCATTGGCAGTTCTTGCAGAAATAAAACAGAAGAATTGAGTATGTGTGGTCACCATTTTTGTGGGTTTCTGGAATATTTATGAAAGCAGTACAAACCCAGGCAAGAAGCTGGAGGGCTCATTCCTTAAATTGTATTCTTTGGTACCACACAGCTCAGACTGAAGTTAGTGCTGATCACCTGTGACCTCGAGGTGTGCAGAGCATCTCTCTGTGCAGGTTTTGAGTCAGTCCCAAAGTGGGAGCTGTGTGAGCAGAGCTCAGGGCTGGAGTATTCCAACCCAGCCGGGCAGCAAGGCAAACATCAAAACATTGTGTGGCACAGAAGTGCCTTTGCCCTCAGATAAAACTCCCCAGAGCTCACGCTGATAACGCTGCACTCCCAACTCCCATGGAAGGTTTTGATACCTCTGGCCCACACTTACTGGGCATATCAGCCTTCTTTGTGTTTCTCACACGAGTGAACTTTAGTCAGCTGTGGTGCCAGCCATGTGTGCAATCCAGTCCTTCCTGGGGAGAATTTCCTTTTTCTCCCAAATGTCCTTACCAAGGGATGGGAGAAAACCATAGCTGTCTACCTACCAATCCAGCTCTCCCTTGAGAAATGAAGTGCAAATTAAAAACAAACAAACAAAATTTGAAAATTAACTTGGATTAATGAAGATAAATTATAAAAAATTTTGGGAGTAAAAAGGGAAAAAAAAAAAAAAAAAGAAAAAATACTCAGGAAGGCGGATAAATGCTCTATTTTTCTTTTAAGTGATTGTTTTTGGCCGGGCGCTGTGCCGAGCCCGGGATGCTCCATTAGCACGTTCTATCCCAGGGCTCTCTCTAGCGGCCAGAAAGGAAAGCAGCGGCACCCAGGGACACAGCAGCGGCACCCAGGGACACGCACCGGCACCCAGGGGCTGCGTGTCAGGACCCCCATCACCCAGCAGCGGCACCCAGGGGCTGCGGGTCGCGGTGCCGACACCCCCATCACCCAGCAGAGAAGCTGCAGGCTCCCCTGTCACGGAGGTGCCCCCCGATCAGGCCCCAGCAGCGCAGGGAACCGCAGCCCACGGCCCGGCCCTTGGGGTGTGCAGAGAGAGAGAGGAGCAAACCCGAGGCGGGTGGATCGATGGTGCTTCAGTCCTGCCAAGTCCTCAGGGTAGAAAACGTGCAAGGCCTGTTGGATGAAGGCGTTTGAACCCCCAGAAGTCGAACACTGCTGGGCTGAGCATCCCTTTGCACAGCTGGATGCGGGCAATTATTCCCTGCAGAGCTGTGTCAGGCTGCTCACAGACAGAGCTCAGTTTCGGAGCTGTCCCTCTGCCTGGCTCCTTTCAGCACATTGCAGCTGGGAGCTGACAGCAGAGAGGGTTCCTCCTCCAGGTTCACCAGCAGTCTTTGGAATCCTATCTACCTTAAATTTATATATATATATCTATCATTTGGCAGCATAGGTGGTAGTAGCCATTGGCACCCAAACTACTGAGAGCTTGAAGGGCAGTATTTGGGCAATTTTCTTATTTGCAGTATTGCACATCTTCTGTTTATTTCATTATAGAAATTGTGCAGCAAAAATGTGGGGTTTAAAAATGTTGAATATGCGGCAAAGCCAAACACCCAAAAATTTGAAAAAGATAGCAGAATTGAAATAATGGAAGCCCCTTTTCCAGTACACAGTGTAACCCAGGGAAGCTCAGGGGCAGTACTTTTCCCTGGTTCTTGCCTCAGGCCCAGGGCAAGCTCACTGTGTGATGAGCTGTGAATAGAGATGCTGTGACCTCAGACTCGGGGTAGCTGCCACAGGAATGCTGCTCACTACCAACACAACCCATCAGCTACTAAGAGACTGGAGGAAAAAAAAAAAAAAAAGGAAAATTTGACAAGTTTTAGAGTATTACATAAAGTCAAAGCTCCCCAAAGAGCAGGGAGTTCTGCTTGACAAATAACACAACCACTCACACCCAGCTCCAGCCAGGAGCCAGAGTCTCCATCACCTTCTCCTACAAGCTCTTAATGCCCTGAAGCAAGTGAGTCCTCCCTTTTATCACCAGCCCCTTCCAGCTTGCTCTCCTGTGAATAGCTCTTTTCACACTTGGCAAGACTCTTTTCCTCATCCTTCTGATGGATTTAAATTTTTCTCTCCTTTTGTTGTGAAGTGTTTTGGTTTACTCTTTGGAGGATTAAAAATTGACTCTTACATGCTAAAATTAATTCCCTAGCTTACCTCCCCCATGTTTGTTGCAACTTTTGGTGTGAAATACTTCAGCCTGTGGTTCAAAGGCAGTAAATGGGTTTCTTAGGCTTGCAGTGCTTTCTGTTTTGAAGAATCCTGTCATACTGTGGTGTGAATCCCAGAGAAACCAGTGCCTGCTGCTTTGAGGCTTGCAGTGACTTTTGGACGTGTGGCACCTCTGTAAGGCTGTACTGGATGTTCATGTGTCAAGCAACCTGTCTGGAAACTTGGCCTGGCAGCCTCCCCTCCGAAGGGGACTGGAGTGGGTGACTTCTGCAGTGCAGGAGGGTCTGGATGGGGTATGGGCTGGTACAGAGATGCTGTAGTAACCTCCTAGTAAGTATTTTAAATGCCTTACTGAGCTACCATAACCTGTGGAAGAGAGATTTTCTGTATCAAAACTACCACTTAGTGCTGTGAACAACAGGAAAAAGCCCCGAAGGAAATCTTTTCCTTGCTATCCCATTCCCTTTTTGCTGAGCATGAAGGCAGGAAGAGCATCACTGCTGTGCAGAACACTGGGAAATTCCCTTCAGGAGTTACCCCCATCCCACTGTATTGATGCTGTACAAACCTGAAACAGAAAAGCAATCCTTACCCCAAATTGCTTGTAAGGGAGAGAGAGGCAATCTAGCTATAGAATAACAACCTAATAACCCCAAATTTTTCTTCTGCTCTGATCTCATTTGTTGTCTTTAATGGCTCTTCAGGAGCACAGCTGTATCTATTTGCCAGAATCCTGGCACATCACAATTCCTGCATCTAGTCCTCCTTTCAGGTTTTTTGTGTGTCAGTATTTATCCTTTACAGCTTAATTGGGTTCTGTGTTAGTGGAAGCTGCTTACTACTTAAAGAGCATTGGAAAGTTGCATTGAAATATTTATGTCCAGTGCATTACTTCATTAAGGAAATGATCTAAAATGAATGGAGATTGAATTATGCCCAAAATGCCTATAAAATGGGATGCTGAGTGATTACTTAATGGTTCTCCTGATACGTGATACATTAGAGGTCTCTGTTGCCTTTAATTTTTCATGGGCTGAGCTCAGTCTTGCAGCAACCCCAGACTGCTGGTTAATGGCATTTCCTTGTAACTAAGCATGGTGCTCCTTTTTTTTTTTTTCCCTTGACATACATGATGTTTTCATGATCTATGAATTGAAGTGTCCAAGTATGCTCTGTGCTTGAGAATGTATTTGGGGTCACTAAAGGGATTGCTCCCACTGCAGTGCTGGGAAGCCAACCTGTGCTGAAAATGCTGCTGCAGCTCAGGAGAGTCCTTGTGATGTGTTTTGCCTTTAGCCACGTAGAGGTAACAAAAGTCTCAAAAGTACACTGGTTGTGGTAAGAAAATGGTTCTGTGGTTAAAAGTGAAAGAGCTTAGTCTGATGCTAATTATTCAAAAGCATATTTGAACAGCAGAGAGCTTTTACCAAACCTTTGTTTTCAGGGCTTTTAGAAAGCTCAGTTTGGCCTTCAGTGACAGAGAATGAGTTCTTCCAGCTGTGATCAGCAAATGCAAACAGCAATGCAAACATTACAGGATGCAAAGGAACACTGTAGTTGGTCTTTCAGACACTGCTCTCACCTCCAAGTATGTGGTGCATGTTCCTTTCTCCTCCTGAGCCTTCCTGCTATTTGTTTCATTCCTCAGGATAATCCCTGTGTACTTCCATGGTGGAGATGCTCCAGCCTGAATGGACAAAACAGGGCTCAGAGTGAATCTGGGGACAGCAGAGTCTGCAGTAGTGACCTGGGACCTGGCTGCCTTGCTTGTAACACTCCTGTAGCATCATTCCTGCTTCTCAGGACCTGCAGGACCAGCCTGGACAGGCCTGGCTTTTCAGGACCTGTGCAGTGCTTGTTTCAATACTTGGGAGGGGTTTAATCACCCACAGACAGTGTTGTCCTGGCCTTCTGTGGGGCAGGAGTCCTCTGAATCTTCACTTGCACAAAGCAAAATGTCCAGGATTTAACAGAAATAGTTTTTTAGGACAGAAATTTCAGCTCTGTTTCCTTTTTGGCCTGTCCCTTAATCTGCCTCATGCACTAGGGAAATCCAATCCATGCAAAGTTAATTTTATTAATTGATACTTAGTGGATTATCTTTCAAATCAAATGAGCTTTAGCTGGGTGAGCTGGAAATAAGGAACATGCAGGGACTTAAAGGCAATTCAATTCATTGGTATCCCCCTGCTAGTAAAAAGTAGCTCCTAGAGAGCCCAATTTCCTGGAACAATGGGGATTCCTCCACAGGGAAGACAGCTGCAGCAGAAAATGGGAGTGCTGGGGCCATCTCCCAGCTCAGTGGAAGTGCAGTGTTGGCAGGGCTGAGGGTACCAGTGAGGGGTGCCTGGTGCCAAGCAAGGTACATGAAACACACTGACAGCACCAGGCCTCTCAGGGGGAAATGTGGGATTTCAGAAGCATGACTTAGAAGATCATTACACTGCCACACTTTGGACCATCCACCAGGAAATGTGTGTGGGATGTGCCTGGCTCAGGCTGGCATCAGCTCCCACGGCTGGAGGGGATCTAGACACCCTCCAGGCAGCACCCTCTGCATGAGCACAGCAGTGTTCTGCAGCCAGAAGGAGGTGGCTGGCAAGCTGAAAGCCCGGGGTTTGTTCTGGCTGCTCACTGAGATGCAAAGCCATGTCTGCACTGAGCCAGGAGGGTGTGCTGGCTGCACAGGTTTGCTCTGATAACACTCTGCTCTCCAGGCTGTGCTGCTCTCTGATGCACTGAGCTCCCAGACCAAGGGAAGTGATGCAGGGGGGAGCCTTGGTGTCCCTCAGAGCGAGGGGAGCCCTGCATCAGTCCTGCTTCTGCAGTGATTCGGGCATTTGACAGTGCCACTGGGCTAAACCCTGAAATCCCTGTGCTGTGGGCAGCCAAGCTCAGCACTTACAGGATGCATGGTCCTGGGGCAGCCTCACCTTCAGCACGTGGATGGAGTTGATGTTTATGTGGATTCCAAGGATCTTCTGGGAGCTGTGTCCTTCTGGAAGCTGTGTCCTTCTGGATTATGGCAAGTGAGCCTGAGGGCCAAAGGCATCAGCCAGACAGAAAACAACTGTGTGGATAAATAATCGGGGGGAGGTATAGGGAAATCAGGATTACTGTGGAGTGGGGCATGGGGGAAAAGGCCAAAATGCAAGGAAGGAAAAATAGCATTTTTATTGTGTTTCTTCTAGAAGAAACTGGGGGGGTTGGCTTTGCCTTCCTGGGGAAAAGGGAATATCTTACTTAAAACAGTCCCTGTCTCACAATGCAATGAAAACACAAAGCAAACCTTCTGACTCCTGACAGCTTGAGGTTTTTAACATAGTAAACAAAACAACAAGTTTTCTCAAAGTCAAAAAGAGGACCTGTGGTTTGTGATAGAAGTTATTAATTAAAAGTGTCTCTTGGGCAGTGAATTTGGAGGCTGCTTCATCAGACAGTTATTACCAGCCCAGCACCACCATTCCTGAGACAATTGAAATTTAGCCTCCTGACAAAAAATTGATTTCAAAGATTAATTGTCCCCTGTAGCACAGTTTTAGACTGATCTGAAATACAGAGAGGACAATTGTCCTCTGGGTTTAATAGAGCTGTCTGTTTGATACCCACAGAGCTGGAGCAGCTTTATGCATTTCTGTGCTGACTTACAGACCATAGGGGGTGGCTTCAGAGAGGTGTCACTGCCAGAAGAGGGAACACCTATGGGTGATGTCTATCCCAGCTGCACTCCTGGAACTTGTGCTGGACTGAGGGTAATGGCAAGCAAACCTTGAAGTAGCAAACAAACCTTGTATTCTAAAAGTGGAATTTCACTGTGCAGCTCTGACTGCAGCAATTTCAGTTCTTACAGACTGAGTGGCTTTTAAACCTGAATTGGAAAGACAAATCCAGCTGAAAAGAGTTCATCTGGGTGTTATTTTCAAACATGTATGAAAGGGCACTGCTGGGAGCCCTAGGGAGCTCTGGTCTCCCCAGAGAGGACATTTGGAGTGCAGTAAAACAAGCTTTGCTCTGTCAAACACAGTGATGATATCGCTACTGTGGAGGTGTTGGTTTGAGCTGGAGAAACTCTCCTGTGTGGAAATTCTTTTGGGATACACCTTTTTCCTTGCCTGGCTTCCTGTGGTTTGAGCTGAAACTCTGTCAGTGCTCCTCTACCCTCTGAACCTACAACAGGTGGTCTTTAGTGGAACTGGGCAGAGGCACCTTAGGTATTGCTGTGGGTGCTCAACAAGAGAATCCACACTAGTGCTCGTGAAGGAAAAAAGGTTTGGGATGTTCTGCTGCTCAGAAAGCAATGCATATTTGATTCTTCCCAGAGCCAGGCAGCTGGATTTGATTTGGGTATTAAACCTCCACAGGCAAGAATGGGAGAAGGAGAGGTGAAGGTGTGTCTTAGGGGGAAATTTGTCACCATTTAATGTTTCAGGTCTGCAAGGGCTGCTGGTTCAAATGAGTTGCTGAACCTCAGTGTGAAACACTGGTCTCCTGGCAGGTTTGATCCAGGTTTTCTGTAACAATCCCATCACACATGCTTTCCTTTTCCACTGGCAAGCATACAGCAGCAGGGAGACTGAGAGCTGACCCAGCCATATCCTTGGTGGGTCCTGGTGCACGGTTTCTTCTCTGCTCTGTGGCTGGGGAAACATTTCCTCATGCCTTCAGCCTGGCCTCTCTATTCAAGTGTCCATGGTCTCTGTCCGAGGACTCTTCCTTCTTGTTCCTTCTAAGAAATTCAGAACTTGCAGAGTTACTTGTTCCAAGCAGGAGGGACTGATTGTGCATCTAATTAAGATGCTTTCCTGGGGAAGCTGAAGACCTGGAGGCATGAGCATGCTCTCAGCTCTTGTGCAGACTGTGATGGGAATTGCTTGGGAGTGGGAAAGCAGAAGTCTCTTCTGAAATAGCACAGCAGGGAGCAGAGACGTTTGGGACTGCCCACTGCCGTGCTGTTTAAGAGCTGAAGCACAGGAAACCTGTAAGGCTGGCTTGCACAAGCTCTGACTGTCCTTCACCTCTTACACCTGCACACAACACCTGTCCCATAATTCCTTGCCCTCTTAGCTTCTGGTGTGAGAGAAAACCCCTCTGAATCAACTTACTTAATGCAAGATTTAGTAATTATCAGCTGGGGATGGTATCTACCAGCACCTCTGAGGTTCCTGGAGTTGCTGCCCAGGTCCCCAGCCACAGTCTGTCATTATCAGAGGGGAAGGTGTAGAAAAGAGCAAGTGATCTGAGTTTTGGTCTAGGATTAGTTTGAAATGTTGTTTGTTTTTTTTTTTCCCAGCTCTCTGAGAGAAAGACATCTCCTCTCTATTCTGTTCTGCTTTGTGTTGCTAATAACATCACAGTAGGGATTCAGGGGAAAAACCCCAACCAAAACCAAACTAATAATAATAATAAAAGCTAGTTTCCTTTATACAGGGAGAAGGAGAGAGAGGGCAGACTCCAGGAAATAAACTTGGACAACCTGTTTCTTGTGATGTCTCTCTTGCCTGAGCACAGGCCCCAGTACCAGGGTCTCCAGATTGTTGTGTTGAGGGGCTTTGTCACAAACCCTGCAGGGGCAGCATCTGTGTGGATTGGTGGGTGTCTGTGTTCAGCCTTCAGGGATCAGCGAGTTTCTTTTCTTGATAATACTCGAAATACATTGATTTTGTATTTCTTTTTGGCTTGTTTTTACTAGACTTGTAATCAAAAGAAGAAAGGAACAATAAAATCAAATAACACTGAGTAAAAACACTGCGAAAATAATCCTTGCTGGATTGTGAATCACCCAGCTTTGCTTGAGCTCAGATGTTCCACTCTCCTCCCAAACCTTCCTCAGCAGGTCTGCAGCCTGCTCTGTATGTGTAACTGGATTCTTTGGCCACTTGATGTCTCTGTGGGTTGTGGAGAGTGGTGGGTAAATAGATGGAGGTCACACTGGAGCAGGATGGAAGCAGCAGCGGTGATGGGGTTGGTCCTCAGAGATCAACCTTTGGTAGAGCTCTGTGCCGTTCCCCTTCCCTGCTTGTTCCTGCTAATGAGCTTCAGATTTTCAAGCCAATTGGAAAACCAGAAAGATTTGGTTAGCCAGTTTCCACAGGGAGCTGATGAGGCTCTGCACCCATCAGTGCTGTAGGTCTGGAACCTGCCACAGAAATTTGGGACAGGGGGTCTTGGCCAGCCCTGCTTAACCCTGAGAAATGCAGCGGCACAAGGGGGCCAAGATGCCAGACTGTGGCGGTGTCTCCCTACAGGAGAAGATGAGGCTTAGCAAATATGAGGCCAAAATCCTCACCATTGCCTGCTGGGGTCTTTCATGGGGGGATTGCTCTGTGCTGCCATAAACAGGAAACTCAGCTGTGTGTGGTGTGGGTCGTAAGGAGACTTGGGGTGCTTCTGTGGCTTTGCAGGTGTGCCAGTCTGCCCTCTGGGACTGATCACCCTGCAGCACTGGCACAGACTGACAGTTCAGGTGGGACAGAAAAAATGCTTCTCCCAGTCTGACACCATCACGGTCCTCAAAATAACATTTGCCATGAGTCTTTTGTTTAAGCATTATTAAAATCTGGATTAGCCTTTGCTGAAGCCAGACCATCATATCTCTGTGCCTTTGGCTGTGGACACATGGTTGGGCCTGAGATTCCTCTGGGCACTGTACAGATAAACTGAATGTGATTGCAGCCACGGTTTCACATGGAAATGCCTCAGGAAAAGAAGTTTCCCCTATTCACTTCTGCCCATGGTGATAAAATTAACATGGTGATAGTAGCTGGAGGATCCAGCTCTCCTGTGTTAAATGCTGTTCAATGTGTGCACAGCTGGCTCTCCTTTCAATCTTCTAGTCCTAAGGAATTTGAAGCTTGTCTGCAAAGCCAGATCTGCCTAGAGACAGGCTTTTCCTCATGGTGATTCAGCAGGACTGCTGCTGTTCCCTAGGAATGTACAGAACCTTTTAGGCACAATTAAAAGAAGTCCAATGACCTTTTTTTTTTCCAACACAATAAAAAGTTCTGCAGTGGTTTTCCTCAAACAAGCAGTTTCAGCTCACTGTATGGGTTTTCAGCTTGGACCATTTATGCTTCTGCCTGCAGTGTATCCATCACTCTTCCCAGAGCCACTTCAGAGAGGGGAGAGCTTTGTGTTGGAAAGATGGTGACTGGGAAAGTGCTCATCTCCAGTGAAACAGCTTCCTAAGCCACTTCCCAGCCTCAGGGCATCTGAGCAAAATTGCACACAGGGCTCATGCTACAATTTGCTGTTACTTGTGTGGGAAGATAAACTTGAAACATCTCAGTCTATCTGCTAAACTGCAATTTATGAGCTACAAATGGCTGAGTCTTAGAGGAGAATAACAGATTTGAACCAAAATTCTGCTATTCTGTCCCCAGAGGCAGAGAGAGACCAGTCAAAAAAACTGCCTTGAGTGGAGTATATGGATTTATAGAGGTGACAAACCCTCTCAGGAGGTGTCAGCAGTGCCATGGGCGCCGTGCTGCAGATCAAAGCAGCTGGGGCTTAGAAGTGATGGGCTTAAAGTGAGCAGCAAAGGCTTGACGAGGAAACAGTCTGGGAAATACACAGAGATAGCAAAGGCTCCTCTGTTCATATACTCTGTTCCTGTACAGTTCACATGAGAAAAAGGGGGAATTTGTTTATTAAACAGCTTTCTGTGACATATTAATTCCATTCATCTGAGGATAGAGCAGCTCCCTCCAGAGTGCTTGTTATTGCTTGCCTGGAAATCAGTCAGGGTCTGTCCATGAAATGATGTTCTGGTTGAAACTCCTTGTTCAGCCAGTGATTTATGCAATTGCTAGGAGACTGCTCAGATGGCTAAATGACTCCTATTAACATAACTTTAATTCTGTACTTTTAACATAAATAATTTATGCTTCCTGTTTCTTCAGGACCCATTATTAGACTTCAAGTCCAACTTCTGGGGACAGATCAAGGCTTTGTCTTTTCACCAGTGATTGCCTCAAGTTTTCTTTGAGGCTTGAAGCTGCTCAAATTTTCTCAGTAGCCAGACTGGGAATATGGAACAGGTCTTGGCAGGTATCAGTTCCTAAAGCCTCTTGTCTTTTCCCAGGGAAGTGTTTGCTGGGATTTAGTTACACAGATAATTATGGTCAGGTTGGCTTCCCCAAGTGGGTGCCGGTGCTTGCAAATTTAATCAATGCTTCTAGCAAATGTTAGAGGTTTTGACTGCACTTATCTACTGAAGAATAAAGAAATTCTACTGATGTTTGGTGCAACAGCTTCACTGATAGGTGCTGTGGTCTTTCTCATTAAGTCTGGTAGCTGTGATTTCCTGCAATAGCTGCACCAGCTGGTGCCCTGCCATGTCTCCATTTTTTCCCAATTAGAAGCTGAGCCAGTTCCCCATGGTAGATCATGACCTGCCAGTGGGATCTAGATAGGAAGAGAAAGTGCTTTGAGAATTTAGGACAGAAAGTACCATAGAGGAGATGCAGCAAGAGGTGCCTATTAATTATAAAAGGTGGTACAAATTCCTAATCTACAAACTGTTTTAATTATGGTGACCATCACTAATACAAAACACTCAGCTAAATGTTGGATGAGCAGTGGAGCAACAGATGGGGGCTCCAGTTCTTGCTTTGTATTGAACAAAATCACATGAGCACACAACTGAGAGTATGGGGAAATTCCTGAAATAGTGCTTCTTCCATAATCTCAGAGGAGATAGCTGTATTTGGAAATAGGCACCATATGTGGAAGAATCCAGTTGGAGTCCTTCATCTGGATTACTTTGTAATGCAAAAGGGGGAAAAGTCTATCTCTAATTATGACAATATATTTTGCCAGCCTGCACTGATGGAGTGTTGCCAGGGAAAGTCTCTAATCATCAAAGAACACGTTAGTGTTAATGTGATTTTTGCAGGTCTCCTAAGAGAATGGCTTATGTCCTTCCAGGAGAAAGGCACTGCTGAACAAATCATCCAGCATTCCTTACCAATGAGACCCTCCTAAGTCTACTGAACAAATGAGGATTATTCTCCTGAAAGGAGACATGCTTTTCTCCTCTGAGCAGCACACCAGGCATGCTGGCAGCAGCTGCTTGGAGCACGTGCTAACATGGATTTTTTTCCTGGGAGATGCTGCCCAGAGAGCTCCTCAGGTCAGCAGGGTGGCTGGTGGGAAAGCAGAAACATCATGCAAGCAGGTCATTAGCCCTTTTGGGGGGATAATGAAGCCCAGTGGCAGACAATTCTGGAAATGAAGCTGTTCTGTGATGCTCTCCAGGCATCCTTGCATCTGGGTATTGAGCTTTCTGCTTTCTCTGCCCCTGCCACCCAAGGGCTTTCCTCTTTCTTGGTACTGCTGCAGAACAGCATCCAGACAAGCTGCAGAAGCTTCTCCTGCCCTCTGGGGAGCTGTGCCTGGGGCAGCAGCCACAATCTCTCCCTAAGACTGCAGTGAGCTGCCTTTCTCTGCAGCAGGCAGGAGGCACCTATGGAAGTGAGGCTGCTATTTCTTGGAGTATTTAACTCACCAAATCTTTCCAGGGGTACGTTGATTTGGATCTGGGCTTTTGAGGTAGATCAAAGCAGCCCAGAAACTGTTTAAATAGACTGTTCCATCTGGTGGGAGTTAGACCTGGGAGGTCTCCCCTGACTTCAGGGGTTAATAGGTACATGACTGGTACAGGATTTTGGGTGCTGGTTATGGAGCTCACCTGCATGGGACACAGAGTGCCCCAGCAGCACCCACCATGGCAGGACCCCTCACAGAGACTCTGCTGCTTTTCCTGCTTATTCAGTGCCTCACGTGAAGGTGGGGAGAAATCTGGGCTCCTGCACATTCAGTCCTTGGGTCTGCTGAGGACACAGCACAGCCCAGGTGCTGAGCAGCCTGTCACAGATAGGCTCACTTGCTTCATCATATTTTATTAAGTTTTCAGGTCGTGAAGGGGGAAGCACATTCCTTGCCCTGTTCTGGTAGAAAGACTCACCTTGAGGTCAGGCAGACTGTTTTATTCTATGTTTGCAGACAGCCAAATTAATTTCTAGGGCTGTTTAGGAGGAGCATAAGGTTTACCAGTGTGTTGTCCTGGAAAGCTCTTCTAATACACAACCTAGATCAATTACACTGCCCTACATCAATTACACTGTCTAAGGAAGTCTTCCCTGGGTGCCTTATTTTGTTCTGCCCCTTCTTTCCAGCTTTGCATAAAATGAACTACCTTGGCAAAAGTCAAAGAAACACACTAAAATCTTCCTGGCTGTCTGCCCACCAATATTCCCTGCTTATCCCTTGAGTGTTGGGGAGGGCTGTGAAAGCACGTGGGGCAGCTTTGGCTGTGTCTTGCTCAAGGGTCCATCATTCCCCTGAGATGTGTCTGCAGAGCAGACTCTCAGCCCTGGGGCTGTGTGGATTTGGATGTGCTTGGGGCTGTGGGGGCTGAGCTGTCACAGCACAGCCCAGGGAGCAGTGGAGGTACCTCTGACCAAGCTGCCTTCTCCCTGCCGGGGGCAGACTGTGCTAGAAAGCTCCAAGTGCTCTTTCCCTTCATTCATGCTGCCAGGCAGCTCTCCAAGTACACAGACAGTGCCCAGGAGTCAAAATCATTGACAGAAGGAGGAGAGGGAAGATGTGTAGGGGCTGCAGCCAGAAGGTTTGAGCATTGGTGATTTGTGCCCTGAGCCTGAAGAGGAGCTGGCAGCCCCAGAGCTGAGCTCAGGGGTTTGCTGGGTGCCATGGAAATGGGTGGGAGCATTAGAAAAGTTTGGCTTCTATATTTAGCTGGAGACCACTGTGACTCAGCAAACCAGCACTGGGGACTCTTCAAACATTGCTCCTGCCCTTGGGCCATGCTGTCCCCTCCTGGTGCTTGTCCAGTAACTCTGGGTAACTTTGGCTAGTCATGTTATGTGACACTGTCCCAGTGAAGACAGAACTGGAGAATTTGGCCCATTTTACTTTTAACAGAAAAGTAACAGCTGATTAATCAGATTTTAACTAATGTCTGGCTAGTTTCTCATTGCAGGTAACACTGATGACAAACCATGCACGATTTTAAGAATTGTTCATTAAGGGTTAGATATAATGTTCTCTATCTTTTCATCTCCTTACTCTCCTTCTTTCTTCCAAAGCACAGTTCATGTTTAGGTCATTTTTTACATTTTTTAGACCTCTCTGCAAATATTAACTAATTAATCCTCTAAGCCCACTCACATATGCTTTAATTAATGAGCACTCATTTACTTAACTCACACTGTCTCATTAAATATAAATTGAATATATGTTTGGGAACTTTAACTGGAAACATTAGTGGAGATGTATTCAGAGGATGAATGCAAAATATGTTAATAGTAGCTGGAGGCAGCAAAATTCAAATACTAAGGTATTTAGTGAAAAATATGTTGTGGTGTCAGTGAGTGTCAGTGAGCAGAGTCAGACAATTAGCTGTTCCTACAAGATGCATATGTTGTCGTGATCTTGAAGTCATCATTCACTCCGTGTTGTTACCATAGTAACCCTGATAATTTGCTTCCCATAATGTCTGTCTATACGCTTTGTTCTGTTAGTTGAATTCCTCAGGCTTGCAGGAGCTGGGCTGGCAGCTTGCTGTGAGTTACTCAGAGCTGCAGTGTGCTGACACAGACACGTACATGCTAATGCTTGGACTTGCTGTGGATGCTGGGGTGGCCTTCTGTGTTATCACCCATCCCAGCAGCCTTGGAACTGGGAACTATCATGACTGTCTCAACAGCTCTGTCTGGAGGCTGCTGTGGGCAGGAGGAGTAAAACAGAATGTGTCTCAACTTCCCATTACCCAGCATCACTCCTGGAGGGGACAGGGCATTTAGTGCTGCACGCTGACCGAGCCCTGTCTGGAGTGACTGCACTGCCACAGCTCCCTGCAGTTATTTAGGGCCACGCTGCCATGGCTGTCAGTGAGAGTTAGAGCCAAAGTGCTCCTGGGGATTTGGGTTGTTTTGCCCAGGTGTAATTCTCTTGGCTGTGTCTCCTCTTGTTGCATCCTCAAGCACTGAGCAGTTTAAGTGCTGCCTGCCACCCAAGAGGCAATCACAGCTCAGTGATGACTGAAGTGTTTTCCTCTGAATAAATTTGTAAATCAGAAGAGGAAGAGTTGAGGGTTTTTACAGGGTTGTGAGTGTCATTTATGTTGCAGACGTGGTTAGAAATGAAGCATTATTTGGACACCTTAGATTCGGGTTAAGTCTTCCAAATCCTACAGTAGTTATAGAAAATTATCATTTGAACTCTAATGGATTATTTTACTTTTTCCATCTTCCCATACCTCGGAGAAATAGTGGGTCAGAATTTTGACTTGTTGCCGAAAGGCATCCCCAAATGTAACTGAACCTTTCCTTGATATGAAATGGAGAGATTTTTCTCCTAAGTTTTATTGCCAATGGTAGAAGTGTTTTATTTCCCTTTGTATTTAATGCCTCATGAAGTGTGCATGCCTCACACTGTGTGTGTGAGACCCAGTGATGAATGGTGAGGGCTGGAGTTCCTGCTCACCTCACAGAGACCTGTTCTTGCAGGAACAGTAGCATCAGGCCCACTTCAGTTTTGACAAGGGTTGTACATGCCATTTCAAATCTAAATCTGCTTTTAAATAAGTAAGAACTTTCCATGCACAAAAAAACATTCAGTGATGCCTGATCTTATAACTAGAAATATGTTTCCTTACAAGTTACGTGTTAGCTTGTTATCTCAAAGACATATCAGGGATGTGGGGGCTGTCCTGGGTCTCCTCCTTCTTGTGACTTTTCTGTATCAATAGAATTCTTGCAAGCTGTATGTAAACTCCTCATGCAACCCCTGACAACTTCTGGAAGGCTTTCCCTGGGTACTCAACTGAGTCTTTGAAATCAGTGTCCTTGGTGACACACAGAGGAGGGCAAAGCTCTTCAGTTTTAGGGCAAGCAGGAATTAGGAGAAGCAGAAATGTGTTTTGTTGCTCAAGCCAGCAGATTTGTGTGAGAACACACATAAAGAGCAATTGCATATTGTATGGCACAGTAACACTTCAAGGCAAGCTTCACTCTAAACTGTAATGAGGAGCACGTGGCATGACACCAAGGTGCTTCTGGAACAAGAAGCATGATTACATTTTGGAAGAAAACCAATGTGAGCACTGTTTTCCATTGAAGTTTCTGGAAAAGTAGTACTTCTTTCTCTTCTGTTTTTATCAGAATGCTGAAAGCATTCTGTAACTCTATTTCCTAACCTTGTTTTTCCTCACAGAAATCTCTTGTCTTGTTCAAAAAAACATTACAGGGATGTAAGAATGAACATGCTGGATGTAGCCCAGTGTCTCATTTACAGCAGCATACAGGAAAGTGTAATGGGAGTTTTCCAAACAGTCTTGCTTCCAGCAGTTGGTGGAGCAAGGCTTTTGTAAAGCAAAGGCAGTGTCTGTCTTTGTACTTTATTCTTCAGAGAAATGTTCCAATTTTTAGCCTGTGTCAACTTCTGTCATCCACAAAGTTCAGAGCAATGAGTTCCATGGTTGCAATACACATTTAGGTAGAACCACCTCCTTTAGATTGTTTTGAAGCTGTTCTTAAGGTTTGCTCTGATAGCCCTTAGTTCTGAATTGGAGAGAGTGCAGCCTGTACCTGTTCCCTGTCTCCATGCCACTCCTGATTTTTTGGATATTTTTATACTTCCCTTAGCTGTTTCTTTTCAGGGTTGAAGAAACCTAATCTTTTTAGACTGGATCCATTTTAACTATCTTTGATTGCTTTCTCAGGATGAAGGTATGGGTATGTGGAGCTGTCATTCAAATAAACTCACTGGCTTGTCCTTAACTTGTGGGAATAGATTTACTGAAATCAGTGCCATTCTCAAAAAATGAAGCTTTGGATAACAGGGAGTCAGACTATTCAGACCAGTCTGAGGGCACATGATTAAGGTGACCTTGCAGGATTGGTTTTTGGGGTTGTTTTTGTGCCTGATGAGTATGGGGGAAAGAGCAAAAAGAGTTTCCCTATTTTAAAATTTTTCTGGTAGATTTCAAGTGTGCATCACCACAGCTATAAGTAATGGAAAAGGCTACTTAGAACAGTGAAAAGAATGTGGGAGGGGATTGATTATACTGTCCTGTTCAGAATGATAATATGGGTTTGGAAGAGGTTTGGAATGTGTTAAGATGTTAGTCAAGTCTTACTGAGGCTTTTTAATTTTCATTTGGATAGCTAAAGGTAATTTATTTTGCTCCAGCCGGGAAAAGGATAAAAAGTTGAATTAAAAATCTCTTGAGGCAGTTGCAAAGAGAATAAGCATTGCCTGAGAGGATGCACATTGTTGGCCAGCTATAAGACAGTTATTGCCTGTCCCTTTTTCCTGTGATCCTAAAATCCTAGAGTAGTTTGGATTAAAAGGGACCTGAAGGAACATCTTGTTCCAAACCCCCTGCCTTGGGCAAGGACTTCTTCCACTAGACCAGGTTGCTCTAAGCCCCACTCTACCTGGTCCTGCAAGGAATGGGGCATCTGCAACTTCTCTGGGCAACCTGTGCCAGTGTCTCACTCCCTTCACACAAAAGAAAACCTTGGATATTGTGTTTTGAACTCCTTCTTTGTGATTCATCAGTTCCTCACAAAATTTCCTGTATCAGACATTATTCAGTTCTCCTGAATAAAACTCCTCTAGTGCTGCCCTGAGGACTCTTGTCTCTTTCTGCAGGGTGTCATTCATCCCAAGCAGCTATGAGTGTTCAGAGGCCTCAGGAGAACCTGCAAAGGGATGTCTTGGAGTCTTGGCTCTTAATAACTTACTTCTTACGTGGCAGCATTTTTTCCCCCCCCTGACTTTTATTAGAAAACAGTGAGGGGGTAACAAGAGGAGTACTTAGTGTGCTCTGGTCCTTGGAGTTCTGGGTTTTGCTCTCTGGGATGCTCTGAGATCCTGACTGCACAAGTCAGGCTGCCTGAGTGTGTATAAAGCACCAGTGACAAAGCCTATTGAGCACTTGTACCAAAAGCCTCTGGAAAGAGGGACTGGGTGAACTAGGTGTGATCTAAAATCCTCTGGATTTGTCTGGACAAAGGCAGGTTCTGTTCTGTGATTGACTCCCCTGATCACTGGTGCTTTTTTTTCTGGGTTTTGCCAGGGTGTGAGAAGACCAGGTGAAATTTGATAGCTTCACCAGTCATCAAAAACAGGGGTGGGAGGAGAAAAATGTTACAGCCCAAGCCTCTGCCTAGCACAGAAAACAGTGGATTGATGACTGTAGACTGTGCTTGCATGTGAGTTTTCAATATCTTCCAGAGTCATGAATTTTGTTGGGAACAGTTTAAAAGAGCAATGGCAGAAAAAATTTCATGTGCCTTTGGCTCCAGTTCTATTCCTATCTTTTTTCCTGTTGTAGTTCCATTTGCCTCATTTAGTGCTTTTGTTTCTTGCCAGAATTCTCAGATCAATATTAGCAAAAAGGATTTTATGTAGGATCAGCTAGAAAAAAATGCACAATCATTTGTGTGTGTGTGTGTGTATGCAAAAGTGTCAGACCATTCTTCTCGGCCAGCTGCAGAACGGAGACACGAAGTCGATGTCTGCAAAGGGTTTGCATGATTAGATTTCAGAATTACTTCAGTATGGTCCCACAGGAAAGCCTCATCTCTTGGTTTCCTCTAGGAAAATCTGGCCCCCAATTTGAATTTGGTAACTGTCTCCTCGGAATGGAGACACACCATATTAAACCCCCTTACTTGTTGCAAACTGTAGTATAAATGTAAAATGCTCAAATAATCCATTTGAAGCTGCTACTTTGGAGATTTTTCTTCTGGAGCCAATTTCTGTAGCCTTCAGAAGTACCTGGGCTGAATTTACCTGAGAAGGAAATTACTTTCTGCTTACCTAAATCCATCCCCATGCCAGAGTTTTCACTGGTTACAGGAGTTTGCTGTGCTTCCAAGCCCTCCCCTATCTGCAGTGTTGCTCTGGGTTGTTAAGCACACAGGACCTTGTCCTTCTCCAATGTTAGCACCACTGGTATCTTGATGAGTTCAGAGATAAACGCCTCCATAAAGCCTGTCTGCTGCTTCTCCATTCACCTCTTTATTTTTCAGTGGGGAAAAGAGCTATTTTAGTTCTTTTCATTTCAATAAAAAGAAGCAATATTACTTTTTAAATGGATCTGGGTTTTTTCCTCTCTGCAAAAACCTCATGGGAGAATGTGGTTAGGAAGAGATGACTTAACTGTTTTTCTGTTTTGTGGGAGATGTACCGGAGGTGAATGGAGAAGATTCCAATTAAAATGCCTTTTTTTCCTTGCTCTGTCTTTGCCAAAGTATGTTTGAGGAAGATGAGAAACTGTTCCATTTTAGCAAGGCAAGTACTAACAATAGAAGTCACAGGAGTTAGAGAAAATTGGGTTGGAAAGGCCATAAGTCTGTGCCTTTCTTTCTGTTTAAAGACAGGATTGACTCACCTTGCTGTGCCTCTGAAAGATCCTTTTCTAAACTGTTCATGGAAGATTTTTATGTCTGGAGCACCATGATCTCTCGTGCACAAGAACTTCCAGTCCTTCTCCATTTTTTTTCCTTTGGCTAAATATTAAGACTACTTTCGGAATTTCCCCTACTGCAGTCCAAGCCCATCCCTTCTTGCCCGGACCAACACAGAAGAACTTGTAACTTCTTTTCTGTAGCAACCTTTCATTTGCAGAGCACTGAGTGCTTCCCCTCCCCTTTTTCTAAGCCAAACACTTCCTGTTTTACCCTTTTCTAGCTTACTGAATTTTCTGTACCTCTGAATTTTTTAGCCTGCATTTCAGCCACAGGTTTCTGCGCTGTGATTCCAGGACTGGACACAGCTCTGGCAGAGCTGAGTAAAGAGGAAGACTTTCTAATTGTGTCTTCTGGGAAGCATAGGGAGTTCTTCACCCCGGAGAGTTTGTGTCTTTGGGCTTCCCAGCAGCTGTGTGACCTCCCTTCTGTGCTGGCAGTCTCCAGCAGCAGCAGACCTGCTGCTGCCTTGTGGTCTGTCAGCAACCCAATGGAAATGGCTCCTGGAGTCTGTCCTAGCCCCTTCTGGTCATCACAGCTCTGCCTGTTCATGTTTGCACAGCTTGCCTATGGCAACACCTCAGGGGCACCTCAGGAAGTCAGGATTCACTGCTATTTGTGCTTCTTTACCCACAAGACATTATTATTCCTTTAGAAAGAAATTTGAATGGGTTTAAGGCATTCAGTTTTGATCACTGTCAAATTAGTCTAGAGTGTTGCCCATCTCACAGAATCGAGCAGTGTTCTGAGTTGGAAGGATCAAGGAAGGATCCACAAGGATCAAGTTCCACTCAAGTGAATGGCCTGGATCAAACTCATGACTTTGCTGTTATCAGCACCATGCTCTGACCAGCTGAGCTAATCTCCTATGGCTCTGTGATATTTTAGGGGGTCTGGTGAAAGCTGGCACATCTCTAACACCACAGCTCCTCCTTCATCTCTCTCAAAAGCCTCTCAAAAGACCCTTCACCCTCTGCTGATTCACTTGAAGGTAGTCACATGAGGGGTGGCTTCCCCAGAAACTGGAAACAAGGAAAAAAGTTTTTAAAATAATTTCAAATATAGAAGGAAAGGCTGAACAGTTCCAAACCAAGACCTCTTTGTTTTTCTTTTGTCTTTCCCCCTCTTCCCACAGCCCTGCCAAGAAATAAAGCTTTTCTCCTCCTGACCTGCTCCAGGCTCAGAGGGAGCTGAGGCAGGAGTGATAAGGGCTTGGCTGAGGGCTTCAGGGAGGTCAGAAAAATAAGAACAGAAAAGTCAGCAGGGTTGAATTAATACCTGGTGCTCTGAGCTGTTCTTTGTGAGCTGCTGTTGCACAGTGTGCTGAAGGCTCTTAACTCTGATCTGAGCTCTTTACTGTCACATCTCCTCGGGGACATTACTGCCGTGCCTCAGTTTCTCTCTCTTTTAAAATGAAATCCATGATCCTGCAGACCTCTGCAGAGAGTTTGGAAAGCCAGGGATGAGAAAAGCCAGGGATTTATTACACCTGCACTCAGTGGAGGTTACAGCCTGAGGACCAAGGGCAATTTACCTGAATTGCCCAGTTCAGACCTTTGGGATGGCATTTGTGCTCAGACACGTCTGTCTGGGGCTGGCAGGGAGCTGCCTCTGGGGTTTGAGAGAAGGAATGAACTGGCTCATCTCTGTCTGTTTGCTACACAAATCAGAGGGTGTAAGTGGGTCAGAATTAGCCCCTAAAGGTGCACATGTCCACATATGCCTTTCTGTGAGTCCTCTTGAAGGTCAGAACAGTGGTATACAGCCAAAGGGCTTTGGTTACCTAGAATATAAGCATTTTCTACCAGAATGACTTCGTTTGACTTGCTTTTAAGGAGTGGCAGACTAACCTTACCAATCCATGGAAATATTTCCTATTCTTTCACAATCCCATCCAGCTGCCCTTTTTTCCTAGGCAGCTGTTTTTGTGCATGTGTCAGAGGGATTTGTCCTGCTTTATTAGTTAAATTCATTTTCTTTCCAAAGCAAAACTGCAACTGATGTAAACGAGCACCTCGTATTTCTTTTGGCTTTTAGAGCCATCTCAGAGCTGGGGCTGAGCAGCTGCTGCTGTGCCACGTCAAAGAAATCACAGCCCAGTGCTTGCAGCTACCCAGATGAAATCTCTGGCAAATTAAATCAGTCCCAAACTCTTTATACTGCTGCTGCACAGCCAGGGACCATTAGATAATGAAATGGGGAGAATAATGGGCTTGATCAGAGGTATTCCCCACCCCATCCAAATCCTGCTGCTGAGATGTGTGGGAGCACACGTGTGCAGTTTGCAGCTCTCCCCCTCAGCGTCAGGAGATCCCTGGGAGCTGTGCTCTGCCTGCACCAAGGGTGCTCCTGAAGGCAGCAGCAACTCCTTTGCTTGTCCTTTATCATCATTTTCCCCCCAGTGTGCCGTGGGGATCATGCAGAGCTGCCCTGTGGTCTGGAGGGAGTACTGGGCTGGTCTGGACAAGTGCCTAAATCTGCTCTGCCACCTTGAAGGTGTCGTCTCTCCCGGGAGGGAGGCACTGATGGTGGGTGGCACTCGTGTCCTGGCTGGGAAATGGAGCTGAACAGGACTGATGGCTCTCAGGCAGATCCTGTAAAACCCAGTGTTGGGCTAAACTGTTGTTTCAATCAGTAGAATAAATACATTGCTTGCTTGGCCCTGAGAAGGTGGGAACTCTGTGGAAGAATAGGCATTAAGGTTATTTGTTGTCATATTGCACAGCGATAAAATATTGGGCTTCCCCAGCAGTTTGGAGGCTTAAAGCACATTTAAATCCAGTCCTGAAAACTAAGGGAACTAGGACAAATATACTGAAACACCCTTGCTTTGCAGTAAAAAGGACTCATCCTTCACCAAGGAATTTATAGTGCTTTGGTTACCTTAATACCAAGACCAAATATGCTTGGTAATCAGGCATGCATTATATAGCAGAACCATAACACATCTTCTCATTTCTGTGCTGTGTTACTGAGATGCCCAGGGAAGGGAGGAGTCCTGCAGCAGCAGCACTGAGTGCAGGGAGACAAGTGTGCAAACAAAGCCTTGCCTCGGTCACTGATCACACCCGCCTGGAGAGGAGTCTGGAATTTAAATCACGGCAGATGACAGTGGCAGCTTTCACTGGGGAAGCCTCACACTTTAATTGCAGAACTTGCAGCAAGAATAAATCCTGAGGTGTGTTTGGATGAGCCTCCCCAGCAGCTTGGAATTCAGAGCTTGTTCACCCAACTCTCCAGTGGTGCTGCTTCTTCTTTCCTTGCCTCATGATGATCTTTTTCAGCTGGGCTGGAAAAGGGAATTTCCCCTGCCACTTAATTCTATTTTTTTTTTCCTGTTTTCCTACGATGACATCATTTTCCTACTGCTTATCCTTACTCACCCTACTCCACTCCTTCCTCTCCAAGCAATACTAAACATCCTGACTCCTCTCTGAGGTAGCAACTACCTTCAAGGATCAAAGCTTTGCAGGGAGGGAGGCAGTTTTACCTTCCCCTGTTATAAGGACTCAAGGGCTTTCCTTCCTTGGCTGAGACTTGCTGCTGAAATATCTGGTAGTCCAGTTTGTTTATCTGGCTGCTGGCCTTTGAAGGATGTGCTGCCACAGGGTTGTCATGAGAGCTGCTGGCTCGAGCAAATGAGAACAAATGAGAGGCAGAGAGATTATGGCCTGAGCAGCAGCAGCCCTGCCAAAACCTGGCCCCATGTCCAATAGCTCTTAAACTGTCCAACAATTCAGCCCAAGCCTCACAAGAGGTGCTGGCAAACAGCAGCTCTGCCTGATTCACCTTCCAAGGGCAGCTCCACAGCCTGTGCTTGCGAGGTGCCACAGGCTCTGAGCAGTGAGGCACAGCAGTGCCCTGCTCCTGCCCTGGGGCACAGCATCACCTGGCCAGGGGAAAGGTGTGCCACCTCCTGCAGGGGTGCACTAATGGGCTCTGAGGGCTGGAGATGGGAGCAAGGGCAAGAGGGATGGCACCTACACCCCTCCTGTAGGGAGGTCCTGAGCAGCTCCCAGGCAGCTTCTTGCCTCAGGGAGAGCTTCAGGCTGAATTGCAGCTTCACCAGAGGTGCTGTTTCCTTTCCAAAGCCCTTTCTTTCTGTGTGAGAGAAAGGACAGGCAAAGCCTGGAGGGGAGGAATGATGATGGGATCAAAGCCCGTGAGCAAGGGCAGGGACCAGCCTCCCAAAGGCAAAGAAAAGCCACAGAGGCAGACTCTGTGGAGAGGCGTGCTTGCAAAAGGTGCTTCTGAAGACATCCAAAGGGCATTATCAGAAGTTAATGCTAACCTTTTCTATAAATTTATTGTATAGGTATCTTGCTGAAATTGAGGATTACAGTAATCTGGATGAAGCAGATAAAACCAAGGTGCAGGAAGGGGGAGGGCTCATCCAGGGCCATGCGGTGTGGCAGGGCTTGGTTTCCTCCTGGTGCCCTGGGTGACCAAGATGCTGTGGAGCTCTTGTTTTAGTCCATGGAAAGATTCAGTTTACTAATTGTATTTCTGCCACAGGGAGTGAGATTGGCTGTGTCTCTTTGATGTCTTTCACGTTTTAAAATAAGAAAAAGTATTCATAATGCAACTATAAAACCAGAATTCCCCAAGTGAGACTGGAAGCTCAGGCTTTTATTTGCCATTTTAGAGGCTGTTTCTCCACAAAGTGGGACATAAAGTGAGTTGGCTGCAGAAAATAACTATTTTTTTTAAGTTCTATTGTCTTTCAAATTCACTTCACCTCCCAGTGAGAGGGGATCAAAGGGACACAGCTAGCTAAGTGTCTGAAATGGATGAGTTCAGGTGGGTTGAAAGTTTTTAAAAATGCCTCATTATTTTAGTATAAGCCCTCAAAGCAACTCAAGGAAAGTAGGAGGAAGCCTACATCAACCCTCAAAGCTTGATGGAAGGGAACACGGCTGATTATTCATTGGTTTCTTATAGACACAAAGGAAAACAAATTAGGCTGTTCACAGCGAAATTGCCTATTTGGTCAGTAAGTTAAAATATCCTGCTTCTTGCCTCTTCCTCAGCCTGGAGGTCACAGCTGTGCCATTAAACAAGGGATGTCAGGGAAAGAAAGGATTGGGAAGTGATAGGAAGGCAACAGCTTTTTTCGAGTGACAGAGAGATCCTAGAGGGAAAGAGGAAACAGGAATTATCAAACTCAGCTGTATCAGTGAACCAGTTCTTTTTATTTTCACGGTACACACTGAAAATCACTAAGAATTGGTTTTTTTAATATTTTCCCACAGCACCCTTCTTCTGTACTTAAGGAAAGAAAAATATTAGAAAAGAACAGAATGAGGAATTGTAACTTCACCAGGTCATCTGATCATAGACAGGTGGAAGCAATGAAAGATCTAATGAACAGTTCAGGAGACCTCAGCAGGAATCAACGTCCAGTAACTTTTAATTCTGATATTTTTGAACGGCAGACCTATATTAGTCTTCTCCCACCCTGATTTGCTCTTCATATGCCAGTCCAGTTTAAAAGAATTCAGGGAATGGTCAGGAAAAGGAAAGAAATATGGGGTTTTTTTTGCTGGTCAGTGATCACTTGTAGTTGTCGCCCTACAAATGAGCCATCTCTAAAGCTAGTTCACTGTTCACTGGCTGGTGTTGCTTAGAAAATAATTTTCTAAAAATCCCCATTTTCCAGTGTGCTGGCAGATAAACATTAGGGTAACTGATAACTCTGAGAACACTTCTGGTGAAGAAGGGGTAGGTTGCACTAATATATGATGATGCAATTCCCGATGAGCTGAAATTTTGGGGGTACTTTTTTGATGTGGGATATACAGGCCCTAATAGACTTGATGCTTTTCAATATTTGAGGGTCCTCTTCCTGAATGAAGTCGGTCTGTATCAGAAATAAATATGTAAATTGGGAATGCAGAAGCAATATAAATTTTTGCTCTCCATTCCTCAGTGTAGCAGGGCAGTGATGATGCTGAAGGACAGGCTCTGTAAGGCTGTGTCGTGTGAGCAGGCAGCAACACCAGGGCTGCAGGATGGCTCCAGTGGCCAAGGGATGGATGTGCTCAGCTAAAAGCTGACTTTCCAAATGGTTTGCCACACAAAAATAAAGACAGAAAGAAACAAACAAACCAAGCAAGCAAGCATGTGAGGACAGATGAGGTTCGTGATTTGCTTGAATGGCCAATGGGTGTGTGAAAAATCTATGTGTGATTTTAGCACCACAGAAGCACCAGAAAAAGTAATCTTTCTACTTTGTCTGACTCCTATTGCCTTGGGGATGCTCGTTCTATACTTGCCAAGCAAACCATTTGATTAAGTGCTAAACTTGAAAAAAAAGTAAATAGCCTATTTAAACACGTTAAGCACAACCTGTCACCTACTTAGATGCTATCTAAACAGAACCTATTTAAACATGCCTTCACCTAATTCTATGTGCATCCTGTTTCATACCACATACCTTGTAAATGAAATTGCTTATAATAACAAAAAAGAGGTGATAAAATACAAGTACCACCAGCTTTGCTTTAAAAATGCAATGAACAGTCATATGGGGTTTCAAATGTGTTGTACTGCCAGTCTGTGGCATCCGTTAATGTCTGAGAGAAAAGGAAATTCATTAACAGAGCTCCACAGCTGGCACCTGTATTGCACTACCATCACTGCTCTTTGTCAGAGACTTTCAAATGTTTGCACATCTCCTTCATTTCAACAGGTGCCTGAATTTGTCTCCTGTATTTTCTGTTGAGTTGAAAATGTGTCAGAAAAAGGAAGCAGGGACTGGATGTAGCTCGTATTTATCACTTCCCGTTTTCTTGCCCTGTGTTCCTGTACCATCTTTGTGAAGACTACCAGGATAATCCTATTCTGCACCTCCTTGCAGAGGCAGGGACTGTTCCATACTCCCCCACACACCTTGTTGCAGGTCTAAGTCCAGGAAAGCTGCTGAGCATTGCAGTCTGGGGGGTGGCAGTGTGTGCAGGGGCTGGCCAGCGGTGCAGCTGCGGGTTGGTGTCACTGTGTCCAGCTGAGGTGTGGCCTCACATTATGATCTCAGACAACCATTTGATGTGGGTTTTTCCACTCCCACCTTGTCCTTTACACTGAGATCATAAGTTCTTTATACTCCTGTTGGGGTCTGTGAGAATATGGAGTGCACTGAGTCTGTCCAGGCTGCCATGACATAGCCAACAATGCCACACAGAAGATTCCAACAGCATCTCCTCCAGGACAGGAATGAAAGAGGCTTGGACTGTGAGTTTGAGTCATGCCATGGACTGAAAATTGAGGTTTGTGTGAAGATAATTTTTCCCCCTTATCTTATGGCTCCTTGTGGGAGTCCAGACAGGCAGATGGTCTTTGCTTGCTGTAACTGTCTGTATGGGAATGTGAAGGGTGATTTATTACCATTTTCATTAACTGCTGCTAATGCAAAGAGGAAATGTTAGAAGTCACTCCTCCCTGGAGAAAAGGTGATGCTTGACCTTCTCTTGGAAGAGGGAAAGAAGGAGGAGAAATGCTAAGAGAGGGTGTTCTGCTGGGATGCTGTCACTGCTAACAGGAGTGACCTTTTCCCTGTGGTCAGCAGGTGGCATCATGAAGACAAATTGATTCAACTTGCAAGTTAAAAGATCTTTGTGCCAAGCAAGAAAATTTTAAAAAAACCTTCCAGAAGTCAAAGAGTATTGCAACTTCAGTTCATGTTTTCTAATTCTTTTATGAAAATAGTTGCTGTGCATGGAAATGTAAGGCACCTATTGTAATTTGACATCTAAAACTGACTGGTGATGGATGTCTTGTAGAAGATTTTACTTGCAAAGTTACACCAAAGTCCTCTGTCATTCTAGTGAGAATGAGAACTACTGGAAGGATCCAGGCACTCCTGTCCTTAGGGGTCACTGCCACTAAATAAGCAAGATGGTTTTCTCCCCATTGAGTCTCAGATCTCTTTAGGAAGGGTAATCAGTGACAGTACATATGGTTCCACTCCATCCATAGCCATTTTCACTCCAGCACTATCCACTCAGTAGCACCTTAAGGTCAATATAAAATAGAGTCTGCAGAATTGCCATGGTGATAGCTGCAATTCCTCCCTTGTGGTTCCAAGTGATCTGGAAGGGCAGCTCTGACAGGTACTTTGTAATTTACTGCTCAACCTCATTTTCTGCCTATGGAGTTTATAGGGAAGGTCACTTGTCACATCTCATTTCTTTAACATTGTCCTTATTCTCTTTATTACAAAGCAAAAGTGGGATCAAATGATCAAGCAATGTATGAAGAGAAAGAAGAGCAAACATTTTTGAGCAGCTGTGGACCTTCTGCTGTTTCAGATGTTGATATTCAGTGCCTGTTAGGTTTCTGCAGGAATGTGGACAAAGACATGGGAAGTAGGACACACTCAAAGAGTGTGCACATGGAGTGCTCAACTCTGTTGCAAACCAGAGCAGTCCCTGCCATTAGCAGCAGAGCAGCTGCCTTTGGTTTCTGAAGAACAATTTATCTGCTGGTAATTAAACTGTGGGGTGTGCAGGCTGCCATTGGAGTGTGGCACATCACAATGGTGGTCACCAGATCCATCCTAGCTGGGATTGCCTCTGCAGGTGCTCCCTGAGATGTGTCTGCACTGACCTGCACTGCCCTCCCTGCCAGTGGGGCCAGCCAAGATCTCAGAGTTAGCCCTGGGCTGCTCAGTGCTCCCCTGTGATGTGGTGGGAGCCTTCCAGGGAATGCCCAGTCTCTGGTGTCTCACACTGTGGGATGATGGTGTTGTTAGTGCATCTCCAAGCTCGTTCCCCTCAGGTACTCCCTGCAGAAAGTGCCCTGTTACCTTCACCAGTGGGAATGAGGAGCAAGAGCTGCTGTTCCAGGCTGGCCAGGTTAGGGGACTGGGATGCAGATTTCAAATAGTGCGATGTGTGTTGGTCTGGGGTCCTGAAAAGAAGGGTTGGACCTTCCATGGGAAGGAAGGGGGTCAATCTTGCTTGGAATAGACTGCAAAAGAATTCAGGAGGGTCTCCATGCTAATTTCCTTACCTCTGTACTCTCTGACATCTTGCCTTCAGCCTTTTGTACTTTTGCATTTCTGGGCTTATTAGAATGAGTTGCTTTAATATTAAAATACTTTCCAGAGCTAAAGGAGTTAACTTCTTACACTGAGGACAGCACCCTGCTTTTTATTTTATTTTTTTATATTTTAAATGACACAGAATACTCTGAGTCTCAGAGCTGATATTTAGCTGATCCTAAGTACTGAAGCTTAGAAAGCCTCCAGTGCCAGGGGCAATCAGTGACATTGCAAGGGCTGCAGTGGGAGATGGATTTGGTTCCAAGGTTTGAGGGGGGACACAGGTGATTTGCATCCTAATAGCACAAAACACATGGAAAAAGGAACTGTAGGACTTAAAGGGCTTTTATATGAGGAGTAACAGCCTCAAGAGGTTGGTCTAGCTGACCATGATGAGGATGAGGTGCTCTCCAGATCAGGCACTGCTCAGGAGCACTCCCCATCTCTGTGCTGTACAAGTGTGTCATTTAGGGAACATCCTGAAGCTGAAAAGCAGGCAAAGGTGGATTATGTTAGTCTTCATTGCTGAGTTGCCTCCCCCAGCTCAGGGAATGATTTTTCTTATAGATAGTAACCAATCATTCCCAAATGCATCACTTGAAAGGTCTTTAGGCAACGTGCCAGGATATCGGAGCTAATAGGGAGCCCCAGGATGGGGATGGATGGGGTTGGTTGCAGCCTGGAGATATTTATGTGTATGTACACACCGTATTTCAGAGGGAGCAAAAGCAGCGTGCTTAGACTCAAATTTACCGTGGAAAGGCTGTAAACCCATTTTCAAACCGGCAACATAATTTAAAAGGCCTTGCGGTGCCTGGGATGACTCAAGCAAACGTCCTCCCTCCCCCTTCCCCCGTGTCACTCACATCTCACCTTGACCGCAGGTGGCTGCAAGTGATGGATCGGGAGGAAGGGGACAGCAGGGGATGGCGGCTGTGACAGCGAGGGGAGCGCTGGAAAACGTGAGGGCTGCAGCCCCGAGGCTTCAGAGAGCTCGGCGCGGCTGAGGGGAGCAGGATCGGCTGCCCGGGGAGGGCGGGCTGGGCCCGGGTGTCCCCGCCGGAGGTGCCTCCCGGGCCGGCTGCCGGGGCTGCTCGGCGCGCCCAACTTTCTGTCAATGAGCGCTCGTGCTCCGCTGACGAGAAAAGCAATTTCTGGGCAAACCTGTGAAGCGTCTTGAGGGACTGATTATATCGAAAGCATCTCCTGGCGCTGCAAAAAGTGGGACAGTCTTCCTTTTCCCGTTAGGTTTTTACTGTGAATGGATTTTGAAGACAAAAGCTGTAAGTCAGCCCTTTTTCTTTCCTGTTTAATATATAAAAATCTCTGCTGTGTGCGAGTCTGGTCTGTGCAGGATCCATTCCAGTGAAGGGAACTTGGCACACATACTGCAGTATCATCCCCCTTCTGCAGTAGATGTGCTGTAACAAAATGAAATTCATTGTCTGCTCCCAGCAGGAGCCCGTCCATCCATCTGCTACCTATCATTGTCTGTCTGTCTTAGAAATTTAAGCAGCCACCTTCCTCTGTGCCTGTCACAAGGAGGCAGCAATAATAGTGGCCTTTGACATGTCCAGCCCCTTTCTCTCTCCCCTTTCAAGGCTTTGTTAAATGCAGGGCTTTTCTGTGGGGAGAAAAAGAATAGAGAGAAACAGAGTTCACCTTTTAAATTGCTTCAGGGAAAAGGTTTTTCACGCAGGAGAAAGACATCCAAGGGAGCTGGTCTTCTCTGGGGGGTCAGTCCCCACTGGGCCCCCTGGCTGGATAAACCTTTCTTCCCAGCTGCACTGGGGGCCTTGGGGTCTGCAGAGCCCCAGGCAGCAGAGCTGCTGTGTGTGCACAGGGGGAAATGAAGGCATTGATACAGCCACGGCTTGAACTGTGGATTTTTTGGAAAAATGGACCTCCATTTCAGAGTGGTGACAGAGAAGGGGCCTCATCTCCTGCTCTGGTGTGCCCAGGGCTGCCCAACTCATGGAGTTATCAGACAGCTATGCCTCCCACCAGCTGCTGTTGATGTGTCACAGCTGCTCTGGGCTGCAGCTACAGCCTGTAGGAGGAGATGGCTGCAGTGACCTGACTGCAAGGGACAACTTGCAGTTAACTTGAAGTCACCAAGAAGTTATAGCCCTAATGGGAAGAGGGGTATTCAGCTGCCATCACCCAAGGCAGGGCTGAACCTGCAGTTTGCCTTTATGCTTTCCTAGACAGGTACCATCTCCCACTCCACGGCTTGCTGGTAGGATATGGGTGGACTGGACTGCAGGGTTGCAGTGGGGAGTATCAGGGGTGCCAGAGCATGAAAAATAAGTGGGAGGCCTGAATTTAAAAAAGAGGAAAAGCAAATGTCTTCTTTTCATTCCCCAGTCCCTATGGTGAACCCTCTTCTGGGTATGAATGTTTTTTGGATTCTCATCTAAGGGAGTGGGAAGGTGGGGAATAAAAAGGCACAAGTCAGAAACCAAGGCTTCCAGCTTGTTGCCCTCAGTGGGGAGTCCTTCTGTGCCTCAGTGCTCCTTGGTACTCTGAGCCATGTGGGCTGTGAGCTTCAGAGGGGAAAAGGAGAAACTGTCTTGGCTGTGTCTCTGGAATATGACCTACCCTTGAGTGCCACTGCTTCAGCCTTGCAGGGGTTCACCCTCAGCAGATCTGAAAGTTAATTTCCTGGGTTGTTTTGACATTTCAGAACTGGTTGTGTCACTTCAAAGTGAGTGTTGTTGAATTTCATGGGCACAGAGCTTGCAGCTTGCTCTGCCTCGCTCTGAGCAGAGGGATGCAGGGATGCAGGGACTGTACTGGTACCCTTGGGAGGGGGCAGACGAGCCCTTCCCTCTGCGTGTGGCCTGAGCTTTCTGAAACCTTGAAGACACCATGCTGGCAAGAAAGCTTGCTAAAAATGTGGCATCCTAGAACAGTTGCCAGCTCCATGGGGAGGCTGAGGGCGAGATGAGTCTCTTCGGTTTGACTGCTGTGGTCTTGGAGCTTAAGACAGAACAAGGCTCAGGACTCCTGTGTTTACATGCTGTAAACTTTTGGCTGTCTGTAGGCCTCATAAGGGACATTTAATAACTTTTTACCAGTTAAAAATTAAATATATGTATTATAGGAAGTCCTAGTAGAAATTATGATGGTGGCTATTAAGTAAACAGTTCATCTTGGAATCTGGAGCATGAAGAGTTTAGAGAAACTTCATCTGGAAGTGCACATACCATATGATAAATATTTGCCATATGATAGAAAGAAATCCTGGCCTAAAAATCTTATTAAAAATAAAGACATTTATATGGAGGTTTGTTTCTTCTATGAGGTGGTTAATCCTTAGGGTTGCTAAATGGGTCTTGGCAGTTTGGAAAGACAATTTCACTCCAAAGAATCCAAGAACAGCATAGAATAACACCCATATTTCTCAGCTTGCTTTATAGAAATACATCAGTAACATGCTGCATTGTGGTAAAGTGACAGTCAGAACGGGTACCAGAAGGGATAAAAAACACACTGAGCCCAGTTAAAACTCCTAGTTTGGTGAGGTCTTTCCCAACAGCTATCTCACTTAGTTCCTCTGAGGAGCAGCTCCTCAATAAACAGGCTGGCAGCTTGGCTCTGGCTCCAGCTTTCAGAGGGCTCCTGAGATGGTTCTGTAAGGAGTGGGCTTGAGGGTTTTCCTTGGCTGAGCACAAGCAGTGTAGCACCTGATGGCAGGTCAGGCTGTGGTGGAGCTGTGCTGCAGCTGGACACCCTGCTGGGCACTGCTTTGTGTCCTGGAGAGAAGCTCTGTACTGAGCCAGGCTTGCAGGGAGTAAAGCCCCCTTTGGAGTCCTGGAGCTGAGAACTCCACTGGCTTCGCTGCCTCACACATCAGTGCTCAAGTAGTGTGTGACTTTCTCCACAACACCTTGATTCATTCACCACTTGTTACCTTTGGAAGATGCAGTTCCCTCCATGACAGATCCCAGGTCAGCTCTTGGCCTGCGCTCAAAACCATTTTGCAAGACCAAGCCATCCCTCATGAGATCCTTTGGGCATCTTCAATTCCTAGGCTACTAAATGTGTGCAGTGACCCTCTCCATAGCAACCAGAGAAAACGTCAATAATCTCTGTTATTGAAAACCATGGGAAATTGTGTACCTAGGAGTGAATACAGATTTTACTGGTTTAAGCGCTAAGACAAAAGCTTTTCAAGGATCAGCCATTTCACCTCCAAATGAAAACAGTTTAAAAAATATATTAAGGACATTTGGAGAGTTTTGGTAATAAAATAAAACATTTAATAAAGAATACTTGGTAGTTCTGTATCATCTTTCAGCAGTGATTTACCATCAGGGTACTGCCTGGATATTGCAAAGAAAGGTTTACTAGGAATACAATAGATAATAAATTAAAGAGATTAAATCTCATCCCTGTGTGTATGTGTTAATAAAAGATCCCCATAATAGTGCTGAAATACAGGAAGTAAAAAAGATAATAGTGAAAGTATAAAGTGGAAATAGAATGTTGTGAGTGACTAAACTAATCAGTGGATTAATGGATGGCCAGTGTGAGCAGAGTCCTGCTGGCAGCTCACAGAGATCTCAGCAGAGCTCACCATTGTTTGTGGAGAATAAAACTGACCTTGATATGAAGGGCTGCAAAATTTCTGAATGTGCTTCCCTGAAATGCTGTGCATGAAATTAATTCCATCATTGATAACTGACCCATGTTTTCCATTCTGAGAAATCCAATTCACCCTCTGGGAACCCCCTGACCAAGTAGCAGGATAGTTTCCAGAACGGGAGGGGAAAGTGGAACTGCATTTTGTTGGTACCTATTCTCTCAATGCAGGGAGAGTAGGGATAGATCCCCAGCAATGTTAGTCTTTCAGGGGAATTTGACATCAGAAAAAGTTTGTATACATTAGTACCTGTAGAAACCTAGCTCAAATGTATTGTCCAAGTTAGTTTTACAGAAGATAGAAAGCTCATCCTTTGGCCTATGACATCCTTTAACCCTTGCTTTTTGGTTCCTCACACAGTAAGTCAACCGGAGATAGCTCTGCTTGTCTCTGACAGCACATTCCTTCTTAGCAGCCTGTTTTTCTGGGCCTTTCAGGCATTTGTGAATTGCTTCTATTCTTAACAATGCAATATATAGAACTGGAATGGGTGTCTTCTCAAATGAATCCTTGAAACCACTGCTAGGTTCCTCTTCATTTTCATCGATGTCCTTTTGGATAGATCGTGTCTGAAAAGATGGGCATGTGCACGTGTATGTGTACACACGTATGTACAGACTCACAGACACATATTTAACATCCAATCTGCCCAAATGTAAGTTTTGAAAAATATCAAATCTATTACTCAGAGATCATAAGAGGATTGAAATTATAAGGCTTTTTTAAACATATGTTATTTTGAGTTCAATGTATTCTTGCTTCAAGCTGCTCTGTGCAACCATGGAGATGAGAAAAGTGCTTTCAGAAAATGAAAGCTGGAAATTTTTAAGCAGGATAATTCCAGTAGCTGGGGCTGTAAGTGGCTTATTAAGAAGTCTTGGAACTTATACTGATGTGGCATATTTGACAACAGCGAATATGAAATAGATTTGCAGAATGCAGTTGTGTGACCCTGGTTACCTGACAGCCGGCAGGATGCAAACTCCCCTGTATGGCTACAAGCTGTCTTCATTTCTCAGGTCTTGTTCTTCTGTTTTTTACTGTCTATTTCTTACATAATAGAAAAGATGAAAGCTGTCACATTTTCTCCCTTTGAAAGACTCATGTGCAAGGGTAATTCACTGGTGAAAGGAGCAGGATAGCCTGGAACAAAACAGGACCGAAGCACTGGTGTTTCACTGGCGTCTGACTGCAGACACCAAGTGTTATATCAAGTATGTAGAGAATCACATCAATCCAGAGAGCATCCCCACTGCAGCAAGGAAGGCAAAGCACAGGCATTCATGAAGTGTGTCTACCTGGAATTGTTCTTTTCATTTAGTGCCATGCAATGAGGAACTGTGTATAGAAACATGCAAGTTAGAGGTTTCTGTACAGTTATGCTCTGAAGTTCAGGAGGATAATGAGCTAGCAAAAAGTAACCTTCAGCCAGTGGTGAGCTGGAGGAATCAGGAGATGTTTTAGGTCATCTAGTCCTGTTTCTGCAAAGCAAGGAGACCAGTCTCCAGAAAACATTCCCAAGAGAACAGGTTGGGGCTTCTCAAGGAAGGAAAGGAAACCCATACCCCTACCAAGACTGAGGTGGCATCTTGGGCTCCCAGCCAATGCTGAAGGCTCTGTGGGTGACTTGGTGGTGTTGCCAGCTCCACACCAGCTCTGCTGGCTCAACACTGCTGCTGGGAAGGCTCCTGCAGAGTCAGAGCACAATGGTGCTGAAAGCACCAGCTCGCTATGAATATATAACTAGCTCAGTGCAGTCAATTAGCAGAAAATTTGGTTTGTCTCATTGCTGAACAACTGCAATGTGGAGAAATTTAATTTTATGGTGGCTGAGATCCTTCTGTATGAAATGACAAACTAAGGAAACTCTAGCAGTACAGTTATCTATCATGAAGCTATTTTACAATTCCTTCTACTATATAAATGACACAGTGAAAAAATCCCTTATTAGTTTAGACAGCAACAGTTCTCTTTCATTAACAGTAAAGGAATGAAAGTAGTTGTACAGTCCTTGCACTGCCTGGTCATGATGGAAAGTCTCCCTCTCAACTAATAGCAGGTAATTTCATCAAAAAACACATTTCCACATGGTGGGATCACCAGGCACTCTCTGGCCCCTCTTCACAGCAAAGAGAAGGATGCAAGTTGCATCCAGTGGGGTGATTTGTTCTCCTCTCTCTGTTTCCATGGAAGAATTATGAAGTGGAAGGCCTCAGGTGAGGCAGGTTGGCTGTGGGAGCTGAGGATGCCACAAAATTTTCTCATTCTTCTGGTTCAGCTGCTCTGTCTCTGGAAAGTGCTTCGTTTCAGCCCTGTAGTTCTGGCAGAAAATATACCCTTTTGCTTCAGGGCTTCAGCAAATGTATGAAGAAGCAGCTTTCCTTCTGTGCAGTTCATTCCATTAAGGTTTCTTCTAAAGTGATTGGTACTGACTACCCTCCTCAGCACTTACATTTGTTGTTCTTAAAGACCGGATAATATTTCGTGGTTATCTTTTTCAATACTGTTACAGTGAATGTGGTGCACCCAGGCAGGGGGAATGTTCAGAAGACAGGAAGATTTTCCCAGCACCTTGTAAGTAGTTTTTGTAAGTAAGAGGTATTACCCTGGGTACCAGCATCTGAAAGGAGAAATTTCATTTTTCTTCACTTGTAGCACTGTGTACAGTAAACAGCTCTGATCATCACTAATGGCTTCTCCTGCCTGAAAGTCTTACCTTAAAAAAGAGGTCACGGACATCAGTCCAGGCTAAAAAGTTTGGATCTGAAGTCTTCTCTCTGTGTCAGAAGTTCTGGCTTTTTTTTCGTATCCTCAATGGACCAGCCTCAAAGTTTGTCCTCAGAAGCTGTTGCAGATCTCAGCTTCCCCTGACAGCAGCAGTCGTGCAGAGCTGGTGTCCATCCACAACCAGAGAAAGGACAGAGGATCAAAAGGCTGTGCCCTGGAGGTCACATTTGCAGGAGAGGGGGAAAGACATCAGAAAAGCTCTGTGGGGTGTATCTGTGTAGGTGGAGTTTGTTCTTGCTCTGATATCCAGCATTTAGAAACACTACTCTGAAGACAGCTTGTGCAGAAATACAAGCAAGAAAAAACCTGCCTCAAGCTTAAACTTTTTTTTTTTAAAAAAAAGAGGTCAGAGGTGGTGTTCTCAGAGTTGAAATGGGAAAGGGATTTTTTGAGAATAAAGGCATTGCTACCTGAGCAGATGTAATATTTGGTGACTGGAAGCTGAAGACATAATTCCTGGTTAAATGAAAAATGTAAGCTCATCAGGGAGGCTAATTCAAAATTTATCTAAAGATGAGGGGAGTCTTAATTCTAGGATGCCTTACATGAGCTCATTTATGAGACACTGCCTGGTCATGGCTATTCTGGGTGATTTTCCCTTTTTTCTGGGCTGCACCTTGGGGCAGGTGATCACAACAGCTATTTCTGCTGGGAGACTTGTGCTGGTGTTTTTTATGGCACAACAACTCTGTGAAGAGATCTTTGAGTTTCCGTGGCTCTTGACAGAGGACTTCTGCCAAGCAGGGAATGTACTTTAAATGTGCACTGAAGAACAATGAAGGTGCCTTGTTGGCAGTGCCTGATATATTAGTCTTTGATAAGGGATGCAGATCCCTTAAATTATTTAGATGAAGAGGGACGTTTAGTCTGTCTGAATGTCAGATCTCCTGGGTGAGAGCAGATTCATTTATAAAAAGAAGTGCACTTAGTGTGTCGGGAGGGAGTATTGATTAAAGGAAATGTTGGGAAGGAGATACAACACAGGACAGGGTGGGAGATGACCGACAGATTAACACAGGTTAATTCTGAAAGGGAACAAGCAATGTGTTCCAAATAACGAGCAGGGAGGGAGCAAAGAGGGAAAGCTTGCAGAGCTGCTAAATATGTAATTCATGTCTTAGACCTGTTTTCCTTCAGAGATGTGACACCACTGAGCAATTAACGGGAAAACTCCAGAATTCTGAGAGCTCTCTGAGGAGAAGCCACAAGAACTTTCCCAAACTAGGCTTGAGTCCTTATGGGACTTGGGGGGCAAGATGTGGTTAAGTGTGGGGTTGGGCTGTGAAGGAATGTAAGGGATAGGAAAATGTGAGGATGCAGAATATATACCATGATATTTTGGAGAAACTGGGCTAGTCTATAAATTCAATTTGCATAATCCTATTAAATGTAGGCTCAAAGGACCTCAGAAGTTCCCCTGCATTTATCCTTCCCACACCTTCCTAGAAAGGCTGGGAAGTGGGGAGCTGTGGTGTAAAGTGGTTTAACCCACGTCATCCAGCTGATGGTTTTCTGAGCTCTGGGTTAGAACCCAGACAATCCAAGCAGAAGGTGACACTGGTGCTCTTGAGCTCAGAGAAAGGGGAATTGCTGCTAATTTCAGATGTACTTTCGGACAACACTGGTTTATTTTCCAAGCAAAGCCACATGGCTCATCTGTGACATGCAGGATAGGACAACAGGTTTTGTATTTTATTTGTTTTTTTCTTTCCTATATTTCATGATTTCTGAAATTTTAGGATTCCAAGGAGTGTGTTTCTTGGAAGTTTGATGGAAATCTCTATTTCTAAGTAGTGCTACAGACAGCCAAAATAAGAAATTTTAAATAGTTGTAATTTAAAATTTTCAGTGAAGGAGGGACATTTTCCCTCTGGAATTTCCTATTTAGTTTCCCTTTGAGCCGTTTCTAGGCATTTATAAATTTTCATTGCATGGAAGACATATTTGTAAAAATATTCCTATGTGAATACTCTTTCAGGGAAATAACCTTTTTCTCTCTGAGCACTCCATACTGTGATGTCATGAAGATGCCAAGGGAATCCTGAATCTTGAGTTTCCTGCAGGAATAACTGCAAGGCTGAGACATTAGTCTTTTAGCCAGCACAAGTTTGATCTCTGTTGTCTTTTCTGTGGATTTGTGAACGTGGATGTTTTTGTGATCCTGTGTATCATTTGTGCAGTTTTACAGTGAGAATGTAATTTACTACTTCTGCAGAGCAGCACCTGTTCCTGCATGTCAGGAGAGAGTAACCTTTATGTGAATTACTTTGGAGATTTTCAAGCTGTGGTCCATGGAACCCTGTTGATTTAAAGATTAGGTTTCACAAGCCCGTGGAAAATAACTTGGAAAAACAAAAGCTTCCCATCTGTAGACTCAAATTTGTGGCCCCAGGGGGCCACATTTCCATCTGAACATTTGTAGGAGTTTACACATGTACAGAATTTGGAAACTTCTCATGCAGAGCGATCAAAATGAAAGTTTGCAGAAGCTGGTTTAGCATTGTAGGAGATTTGCTGGAAAACCCCCAAACCCCAAGCTCTGAAAAGTTCTAGTTTACTAGTTTGGTGAAACCAGGATGGCTGTTGTGTACCAGTGGCCTAATGAGTAAAAGCATGAATAAAAGAATCGAAATGCTCTCCTCAGGTCTATTCAAGAGGTCAGTTAAAGAAAGACCTTTTTGATAAATATGAATGATGGATGAAAGAGCTGAGAGCAAGGTCTGATTGAGCAGAATATGTGGTCATTTCTAAATCCCTTCTGTTAAAGAAGTCAAACAAACAATTTGCTTCAAAAAAAAAAAAAAAGAAAAGAAAAGAAAACTTGCAACATTTTGTTGCTGCTGGGAATCATTTACTCAACTGGGTTATTGGTTATAGTGAGGATGCTACTGGGGGTAAAGTTAGATAGGAGATCATTGATCCACATTTAAGGGACTGGATCACAAAATTAAAAAAAAAAAAAAACAAACCAAAAAACCCACAAAACCCACAGCAGAGCAGAAAAAATCTTGCAGAACTTTTTTCACCTTCCAGAACCACAGCTCCTGAGGAAGGTCATGTCACCAGTGTTGATGCATGGTGGAGAGGATGTATTCAGCTGTGCTGTCATGATTGTCTTTGATGTGGGGGGGACTCCCAGCACATGAAACATCATTACTGGAGGATTTTTGTGATGGAATACAAGTACTTACTGTCCTGAGGAACAATACATTGCTCACAGCTACACCTTGAGTGATTAACATGTATTGTAATGTCTGTATGCACATCATCTCCTTGTTTTTTTGAGCAGACACATATTCTGGTCTTTGGATTCTGATTTTTCATATACATTAGCATAAACCTTCAATAACTCAAGAGATCTAATGCTTATCTTAGTGACAAAGTGTGGATTTGCTCTATAGATGTTTATGAAGTTTACTTTGTTTTTATATCATTTTGACAGAGGAATCAATTACAGTGAAATTGCTTTTTGTGTGTTTCTTGTTACCTGCAGGGTGTATTTTCAGCGAGTAATATCACATCCTAACTAGGTGGATAAGCAGACAAGCATATTTCTAAACAGGATAAATGAGCCCTGGTGAAGCACTGAACTAACATTACCTTCCTACTTATATCCAGCTAATTCACTGCATCACACCATCTATCTCTGGATGTATGATAAGATTTTTGGAGGCATACATAGAAGCAATTCAGTAGGTAATGTACACAAATTTTCAGCTGAGTCTAGGTGCTTAAGTGTTATTAAGACCTTTAAAAATTGCCTTTGATATTCTGAACAAAAAGTCAAAGAGGGTATTTTTACTTCTGATTAAAAATTGACTGAGCAGGTGTAAAGATATATTGCTATTAGCTGAAGGGGAAACATTTTCTAGAAAAGCATACCAAGTCTTCCTTTGGTTTTTATTTATTATTCATCTTAAAGGTTGCAAGAATAGATGGATAGAGGATGAATGTGGGGTTTTATTACCTGAATTTAAATAGATTGCCCTATTCTCCTCACCTTGAGGAAAGCCTGTCAGCTATCAACACCAGGAGGGGCCCTGGGACCTTTGCTCTTCTCTGAGTGTCTGTAACACGGTCCCTAAGCACCTGCTTCACTCATCACAAACCCTATGAACACCAGCTTGATTAAAGCAGTGGGGGGAAAGGCAGAGCAGGGAATACAGCTTTCCTTATTTTGTCCTTTTGAAGTGGCAGCTTTACATTGCCCTCCACATCAGCCAGACTGGCCGAGCGATTTGTGACTTCCAGGGACCCCAGGAGGAGCTGGCAGCTGATCTGGAATATCACTAAAAGGGGGCAGCACACAAGGACGAGGGAGGACAGCCTGGTGAGAGTGTCCTTGACTCAGATGAGTTTGGTTTGGCTCATGTGGGGCTGGCCTGGCTGCAGGGGGACGGCTGCCACAGGAGGCACAGCAGGCTGAGCATTTGGCACCGACCTACCCGTGTGAGGCTGGAGGGTTCCAGCCCCTCTGGTGGGAGAAAGCATGCTCTCCTCAGAAGGTGTCATCCCCATGACAGTCTAAATTGTGAGGTGAGCAGGTTTATGCTTTCTAAAATGCTTGTTTTACAACTACCATGAGAGCCCAGGTCTTCCTAACATTAAAAGTTTCCATCACGTTTTGCATTTTTCTGTGTTCTTGGATGTCACATTTGTCATGGCACCCATGAAAACTGACTCATTCCTCCTCTAGAAAAACACACTGGGATGCTTTAATCCCTCTCCACTTAGCTTTAACCCTTGAGTCAGGGCCATACTGGTTCTCTGTGTCTGTCTCCCAGCATCTGACTGTATTTCCCAAGGCACCATTTCCCCCTCATGTTCCACAGAGTCAATGTGGCACCTTCCCCTCCAATGCCTACGTGGTGAGATGAGCTCCTCCAACCCACTCTGGGAACACTGGGTTTGTAGTCCCCATGTGCAGTGTGGAAATCCAGCAAGGAGTCAGTCCTTACCCAAGGATTTTCTTATCTACAGCTGCTTTATTCTTAGAAAGCACTAAGGGAGTAATAAATGTGTTGTGTGAGGGTAATAACCAGTTTTAAACACAATCCTCCACCCTGCCTCTGAATTGCATTCCCAACCATTGCCTATAGGTGCAATTTCGCAATTCCTCTGGATTTTTTCATCTGTCTGGCTTAACATTATTGTGTCTTGATGGGATGACCCAAACAAATGGTTTTTAAAACTCTTTTTTTTTGCTCTGATCCTGTCATGTGCTTGCAAAAATGAAATTTCAGCTTTCTCCTGGTTTGTGTGGAAGTGTGAGAGTCAAGTGGCTCCATCTCAGCACCTCAGACATGCAAGAACCAGAAGGGATGGATGGCAATGGCATTTGAACATAGATGGGGAGCAGCAGGTAGTCTCTGGTGGCTGTGTTTTGCCAGTCTAGCATCATCAGTTAAGGACATGAAAAAAAAAGCACAGGCTCTATGTGCTATCCAAATGTCAGCCAGAACCTAGCACGGACACAGGGGTGCCAGCAGGAAAGAGATTCCACCAGCTGCTATGTGGGGAATTGGCTTAATTAATCAGTGGTGTGGTATTCCTGCACAGGCTCAGGATCAGCAGTGCTGTGAAGATGAGGGAACTCAGCAGAGGTCAGCCCAGGACAGGACTGATAACCCTGCAGAAGCAGTGAAATGGGGGTTTCTCCATATTTTACTAGATATATTGGTGTTTGGGGTAAGGCAATGCCTTATTCTCTTGAAACGTCTGTCCAGCCTGTACATCTAGTACTAAATGAAAATTTAGTATCTTATTTTTCTTATAAATACATGGTGTAAAAGGCAAGGAGTTTCATCTTAACTGCTCCTTACTACAAGAAAAATAGGTTAGAGATCTCCTGAGAGGTCCTTGCTTGTCTCTTCTACTCTTGACTGAGCACTTCTCTTTTCTACTGAGCATGGCTGCCACTGACAACACTGACCTGGAAAGGAATAAAGCCTGAAGGGACAGAGCAGGCAGTTCTCATCTGCATTCTTCATAGCAGTCCCCTGCCTGATTTCTGTGCTCTGAAGGAAGGGAATAAACACTGAATACAACAGAAGAAGTGAAGTACAAAGTCTGACCTCTGCTCCCAAACCCTTCTCCCCACTTGATGAGAGAAAGTGCATTTCTTGAACCAACAGAGTCATGAAGAGCTTGGTCCTTCAAAAAATGTTTTACAGCTCTCATCAGAGCAATGGATCTCTGCAGGAACAAGCTGGTATCAGGTCTCTTGAGGATGTTTTATTTATGTCAGTTGGCACCTACTGCTTTACTTATAAATAAAGAAAATCCCAGGAAAAAGGCATAGGATGGAAAGCAGCTATTCTGCAGCCTCTAGAAAATTATTTCACTTGTTTTGGGGTTTTGGTTTTGGTTTGTTTTGTTTTGTTTTTTTTTCCTTTTGGCATGCAAAAACTCTATAGCAAGAGGGATTAGAAGAAGAAATTTAGAAGCTACATGTAGCGATGGAGATACCAACTAATTTAAAACAAGATACAAGATTTAAAATAAAAAGAAGAAAAATCTGGCCAAGCCATTTGGGAGGGTTTGGGGGAGGAGGTGAGAAGGGAAGGAGTCAATCCTAGAGCAGGGACCAAAGATATACATTCAGATGAACTTTGCTTGTTCTCAAGGCTTAGCTGAAAACATTTTGTATGTGTGTATCCAGCTATATTCTTTCTTTATCTCATGCATGGTAGGACTTAGGCCACTCTAAGGTACTATGATCTAAAACTGGTCTGGGACCAAAGCAGGGCTGAGACACCCCAGTTTATCTGGTAGAAAACCTCATGTTGATGTTCTGTCTGTGGGCAGAAGTTCTGTAATATCTGCAGAGTACCTGCAGGGCTGTTTGATCCCAAATGCACCTGGGTCTCCCTGCAGCCACTAGCACGGGCTGTCCCCAAAACCCTTCTGTGGCTGAAACAACGACGTGTTTGTGGATCCCAGGGTGCCCCAGCAACAACAGGGCAGTCACTGGAGAAAGCAAAGGGCTAAAGCAGAGTGAGGCAACGAGGACAGACAGCAAATAACACAGCAATATTCCACGGCTGGCATCCTCAGCACCGCCCCAGGCTGACTCCCTGCTCCTTTCGAGATCCAGGGAGGAGCAGGACCAGGGGGACTGTGGTATCCAGAAGGAGATACAGTGAATATCTTACAGCCAGGAGCAGCAGCATGTCAGGATGGGATGTGAAGATTAGAGCAATAAAATGAATAGCAGGAAATGGAATGTTTTAAATAAAGTTAGTTGTTTATGGTTAAATTAAGAGCCTCTCATTAATTCTCTAGACTGCCAGAATATGAAAACTTAATGATTCCCTGTAAAAATACCCTATCCAAAACACAATTAAGAGGCTATTAGTAGGTATAGAGAACAATAAATAATAAAGGCTGTTGATTTTAATTCTTCAGAATTGACAGCTGGAAACGAAGTGTTTGCAAGCTGAGCAGACTGATACCTGTAAAAGAAAAGACATACATATCCCTGTGCAGATTAATTCTAGGCTATTTGCATATTTTACCTTGGAAAGTAATCTGAGCAGAGGCAAACACGATGCTCATTTCAAAGTCTTCTGAGATAAAGGGGGAGCAGAAAGCACCGGCTGCTGCTCCGGCTCACAAACAGCAGTAACTCCCGAGCACTCTGCAGACCAGATGCCCACAAATCTTTTGGCAGATAATGAAGAAGCACTGTGCAACACTGAAATGAGCAGATGTCTGCAGTGCTGAAGGAATTACGTGCAGTTTAGATAAGGTGTCAGGAATAACTTCACTCACTGTCTTGCAGACTGTAATTTTAGACAAGTGCAGTGTAATTACTGGACAAATGTTGCAAAATTCCATAATTTTTTAATTTAAAAATGTGACTGCTGTAGCAATTTTTATGAACCTACCGTGTCCATATACTGCAATAAAGTTTTACTGACACAAATTTTTCAGTAAAGAAAATTTTAGAGTTACATGTACTGGTAAACTGAAATTAAAATTTCCATGAGGGGGATTGTCATCCCCCAGACACAGAACTCATACTGTGGGCAGTTCTGTCTAAATGCTACAAAACAGCACAGCAGAGTTTCATGGATTTCAAATCCCCCTTGTTACCCCCTGCTTCCAACCATAAACCTCATACCAAGAAACAAAATACTTTAGTAGATGCAATTTATAGAATTGAACAGTAATATATATTAAACAATTAATATCAGACCAGAAATATCCCTAGAGAAGGAAAAGTAGAAAAACTCACACTATAAACTAATTATTGCAAGTTATTTTTATTCAGCTCATGAATGATTAACAAGGCTGGAATTTGGCCAAGACATGATGGATTTATTTGTTTATTAGAAGACTTGCAATGGTGATTTTGGCTTGGGCACTGGAATAAGCTGGTTCCCTTATGTAACTGGTGCTTTGTCAAACTTTTTCTTTGGCATTTCAAATGGCTTAATAACAATGCAAAAAATATACATGGCAGGAGCTATGTTACATCCAGGAGGTTTTAAGGATAAAATCTCTTTCCTTGCCAAAGGTGCCAGTGAGTCCTTATTGACCACTTATCCCAGAGAAGCTGTCTATGATCTCATTTTCCCATTTACTTCCATACTCAGTGAGTTCAGTTGATATTGAGGGAATTACAGGTGAAGGATGGTGATAGAAATGAGCAATGTGTGTAAATCTGATCCAACAAGGAAACATCCATGTCAAGGCCTTATGTTGTTGCATCATGAATGATCCAAAATTAAAGCAAATTCCTTCTAGGAGAAAAATCCTCACAACTGGATGGATTTTTCCTTTGGGTTAAAGGACAAGAAAATAAAAAATTCTTTCAAAAAAGGATATCCTACATCAGAGAGGAAAAGGTTAACTGATTGTATGAAGTATTTTCTAGTGATTATTTAGGGAAAACTGGCATCTGTGAAGCCCCTCCACTGAGGTAGTCCAGATGCAGGGTTCCCTCTAAACAGCACCAGGAGTGACAAAACCCCATCCTTGCCTGGACTCAAGGATCCAAACATTTGCATTTCTTTCCACTTAAAAGCAAGGTACATTATCTGTTTAGTTCAGATATCTAAATTTAAGTCAAAGGGACAGCAGTCTGGTAGTAGGCATATTCACAACCAGCAACAGGAGATGAAAGGGTTGCCCTTCTTTTTCCAGAAAACTTCAATAAGAGAAAGATAATTGACTATAAAAGCTGCCAAAATGATCTGAAATGATGCAATTTCAAATCTGTTGAGCAATTCTTTTCTGAAAGACTGAGTAGGTCAGAATTACAGATGTGGGAATATCTTATCTCATTAAAGTCCTCCCTATTCTTCAAGACCCTGCATATGCACAATTATATATTCAATTTGCAATTGAATTTAATTTACATGCTTAATGATCCAGAAACACAAGAACACAGAGGCGAATAGAAAGTTTGGCAACATTCTCAAAATAAAGAATGGTTAATCAATCAGATGCCTAGGTTATGAGAAGGAGGAAAGAAAACAAGGACAGGCAATGAGTGCTGAGACAGAAACAGAGTACAGACCACTCTCAGAGTAGATAATCAGCCAAAAGGATGTGAGTCCGAATGCTGCCTGAAAAGCAATGCCAGACTCAAACCTTATAACTGGTGCAGTGTAACAACGACTCTCAGCCCTGCTGTGCCTCAGCTGCCCAGTTTGAAACTGAAACAATTCTATTATTTTGTTTATCTGATCTGTGTCAAGCCTTAGCTCAAGGGTTTTATAACTCTGTTGGTGTCTTTGAACCACAATGCAAATATGGTTCAAACAACTGCACACAAAGCCTGGCACAAGTCTGTTGTTTTCTGGATAATTTTGAAATGATGCAAAGCAGAAGTTCAGCAGTGTCTCCTGTAGAAACACTCTCAGGATGCGTTGCATGAGCCAGGAGTCTGGGGGAATATGGACTCTAGAGGAAGACAATGAACAGGCTGCATCAAAGCATCAATCAGGGAGTGAGGAGTCACAGCAACACCTTCTCCAAGAGTTCTGCAGCAAGGGCACACCCACTGAGTGCACCAGCATGATATGTAATGTGATTTTAATCTGCTTAAGGAATTTCCAGAAATAAACATAAACAAGTAACAAGAACTCTGGAGATCTAAGCTGTTTACTAGATGGCTGCTGATGGTGCATGAGAGTATAGTATTGCCTCCCATGGGAAGAAGAATTTTTCTTTAATTTCACAGTTAACTATGGGAAGATTTAAGCTTTTGATTATTTTATAGCCTTCAAGATTTGTGAGTGAACTTTTTAAAAGAGAGCACTAAAGGCCAAAAAGCAAGGAAAAGATAAAAATTAGCCATTGTTGTGACAACTTCAACCCAACTGCATGTTCACTAAAACATACATTTGGGATATTTTAGGGTAGATGGCCTTGCAAGAGATGGAGTAAATTTTGTGATACAAAAGTTCAGTCTCATTCCAGCAATCTGTGGACCATTAGGGGCTTCCCCAGGACCATTAAGGCACCCAAGAAATGTTGTGGAAGCTCTGATGAGATACTGAGGATGGGATGGTAAATCCTTTAGTAGTGATCCCTGAAGGACAATACCAAGACATAAGAAGAGAAGAGAGACTTGCACTTTATTACTGCTTTCATGTGCTAAATCTGATTTTATTCTCACTTATTGATTTTAGAAAATGAAGTCCTGATATACTTCAGGCTAAATGGGAAGAATAATAAAAAAAGTATTTCTTACAGCTATGGCACTACTATGCTGTAGGAGGCTGTAATTTTAGGAATGCTATTAAGTGTTTGACTGGTGGCATAAAGTTACTCTTTACTGCATCCATCATCAGAGTTTCTCACGTAGATGAATTGCCTTTGCTTTATATGGAAGGGGACTAGAGAGCAACAGGAAGGATCCAGACACCAGGCATGCTTCTGCTGAGAACAGGTTGTGAGATTTATTCCAAGTTCCCTTTTCCCTCCTTGTGAGCTGGACATATGGCTCCAAACCTAGGCCAGGTTGCTGGGCCATCACTGAAACTGCAGAGGAGGTTGGTGGAGTTCAGGCTCAAGAGACAGCTGGGTCACAAGATAGCATGACAGCTTCCATGGTGGCAGCAATGTAAAAAAAGAAAAATATAAAAGCTAAGAAGGTTTTAAAGAGACTCTTCCAAAAGAAGAAAGGTTCAGAAATGGTCTGTGAAGGAAAATACTGGCTTTGCCAGACCTTAGAAGTTTCAGAGTGACTGTGAGGAGCCCAGCTGTGTCAAGGCTCCCGCTGAGAAATTTTTTGATATCCAGTGAACAAAATGCATTAATATCCTGCGTGCTCCTTGTGGGATCTCTTTTGCCCTAAAATACTTTGAATTTATAAGGGTCATGGGCACTGGGCAGCACTCTCAGTGCACCCAGCAGCAACAGAGTGACTTGCAAACTGGTCAACCTAAGACTGAGCTGAGAAACAATCTTGTGTGATCCCATCCTCAATCTAGAAGTTCACCTGAAAGAAGAATTGTACTTGGCAGATGTGATTGAGTCTACACAGTGAATAGCTTCATAAAGCAGCCAGTCATCTCGCTTGTAAGTGACAGCTACATTGACCTCATTTAAAATAAAGAATTTGGGTTGAGGCACACCATTGGTCTTAAGAACAAGTGCAAATAACCTGCAAGCTCCCTTTCTCCAAAACTCAAATCATTTATTGTTCTAGGTTGCTTGCAGTATGGTTGCTTAACTTCCCCTTCATTGTAGATTTCATTCTCCCCTTTTTCTATATCCTATCATTCCAGGGGAGCAAGAAGTTAAAGGGAGCCAAAGGGAGAGATTTCAGTGAGATCACATCTGTTAGTGGGAGAAACACTGTTGGAATATTGTCTTGTCATTCGCTAGATGCTGTTAATGAAAACATTATGCAAGTTGCTGTGGGATAAGAGGCTCATTGCAGATGCAAACAGATGTTTCAGTACCAAAGTAAAAATGCTGGGAATAATTTTAGCTGTAATTAACGTAGGGCATTTTACAACAAATTTGTACCTTTAAAGGTGTCTTGAAGCTGTAACCTTGAATTATATGATTGTTTTATGACAGATGTCAGTGGAGCACTGTGGAAATTTTCTCCAGTAAGGATGAAGACACCCCACTTGATGTGTCTTCAAAGGGGCCCCTGTGAATATTAGTGCAATTGCTCCTTTACAGCCATGGCCCCATTGCATGCTTAAAAACCACTTTCCTTCCCTGCCTTCCCAGCTCCATGATCACTTCATTCCATAACTTTCTGCAATAATGCTATTGCTGAGGAGAGACTACTTCCAGCTTCCACCCAGTGATCAGCTCCTGCCCTGAAACCTTGGGACTGATTTAACAGCCCTTATAACTTTCATCCTGCCCAGCAGCAGTGGCTGTTTTCTAAAATATCTCAAGTGTTGAGAGGGATGAGTAATGTCATTCAGAGGCTTGTGCTGAGAATGAAGACATTAGGAACTGAGTCCTTTGCAACAAATCATTCTCCCCACAAAGAATAATGGTCACTGTGCAGTGTTTGAGCCTGTGGTGTGAGCATGGCTGTCCCCCCATGGCAGAGTGCACCAGCCTCACTAAAGCCCGTGAGAAATGCTTGCATTAGTAACCCCCAAGGATGTACTCACTGTGCCAAAGCAAAAGGAATGTGCTTTTCTGCTAGGAAACCACAGCTGCCTGAGTTATTATTGCAGAGGGTATATCCTTGTCAGCCTTAATAGTAATTTATATTCCCAGGTCAGGCATTTACAGGAAGTCAGCAGTGTCAGCAGGGGATGAATCAGCAGAAGCTGCTTTTTGGAAAGTAACCTCTGGAACAGGTCTGACAACCAGTCTCCCTCAAACAGTTATGGCTCCTGATGGACTCAGAGATGTTCTGACAGGCACTGATGAGGATGGGACAAAGCAGTCCCTGTAGTTTGTAGGTCCAGGGCTGGGGGATTTCTGCTTGGCCCCAGTCCATGCAATCCCATGCAGATGGAAGTGCTGACAGCAGCTGGGAATGGTCACAGGGGCTGGATCTGGAGCAACACCCATCTGTGGGACTGCTCATATAGGCCACACAGGGGGGAAAATGTACAAAAAATAGGATTATGTATTGAATCTGGGACTACCGAGCCCCAAAGGAAAAGCATTCCCGGGCTCCCCCAGGTGTGGGGATGTCAGCAGGGAGATTTCTGGGGGCAGTTCAAGCCCTGACCCCAGAGCCCTCCCAGAGCATTGCACTGCACTGAGGCCATGGCATGACCAGCACAGCTGCTCCCAATTCATCATCGTTCACTTCTCTACACCAAATCTGAACCTGCTTTCCTTCCTGACACTGCCTGTGTAATAAAAGCCTAAGCATTATCCCAGCAACTGAAAACTCCTCTCCCTTTGTGGTGAGATGAGGAGCATAAAATCAAAATGGTTGGACAGTGAGTATTTGGCCAGCTGTGGTAACCAAAAGGGCCTGTGCAGCTCATACAAGTTCACTCTGTGTTGGCGCGGATATTAATTTGGCCTAGGCTTCTGATGATGTATGGTCTGTGATGACAAGGGTAATTTTTTCCATGTAGCACTTTTTACCTTATTGTTAACTGAACATTAACAACTCCTAAGTCACAGCCAGACATTTATTTTATCCCTAAATCACCCGCAGAATCCCGATAGGAAGATAATTTATTAATAAACCAAACAAATTCCAGTAACTGTAAATCAATGGGAAAGGATTATTTGCCAATTTAGCCTACATATTTTTTTTTCTTTCTTTCTGGTCTTGCAGATAAGGAGACCTAGTTAAAATGCTTTGTTATACTCAGTTTACTTTACTCTGCCCTATTTTAATGATAGTGGGCAGCATATTCTCCCCAGCATTAAAGGGACAGATTCTGCTTGATAGTGATATAAATCCAGGACAACTTCACTGCAGAGCTCCTTCACAATACAGAAGTATTGTGAAGGAAGAATAAGCCAAAAGCTCTTGTATTGCAGAAAATGGTAGAGAGGCAGAAGGACAACTGAGTTAAAAATCCTAATAGAGAACACTTGTGTGAGATACCTGTAATGTTAGGAGCTGATGTGGGAAACTGTGAGAGAAAAAGAACCATCTTTCTCTAAATACTTCTCAAAATAAAAATGTTGAAATCTCTTTTAAAAATCTGGCATGAGATTCAGTTCAGGAAAAAAAAAAAGGTGGGTTAATTTTAATGTTGATTGTATTGTGGGGAGTTTCTTCTGGCCAGGGCACAGGAACCAGTACAAGGTGCAGGAACCTGGGGCACTGTAGCAGTGCAAATCTGCTTACCTTTATTTCAGGTGAGGCTGTGGGCTGAGCCTGAGGTTAGTGCTGAAGAGCTAGAAGTAAGACTTTATGTTTAAAAGACAAGATCAGAAGTGGGATCAAAATGCAGCTATAGTAGTCAAAATTCTTCAGAATAGCCAAGGTCGAGGTGTTCAGTTTCAAGCTCTTGTAGACTTTCCTGAATTCTCACCTTTGACTTTCCTATCTGGCTTTTAAAACAGAAATACTCTAAGTGTTCCTGACAGAAGCAGAAACCCCAGCCTTCATGTGTCCACAGCCAGAGCAAGCACAGACTGCTGGCTCCCTTAAGGTGAAGGTCAAAAGACTGTTGAGAATCTGAGTAGCTGCTAAACAGGTTTGCAGCACCTCCTGTCCTACATCCACCCCAGTGTGCTGCCCTCTCTCCTTTGCCCTGCACTGACCCTGCACAAGGCCATTGAGAAACCTGGCTGCAACCTGCACCAGCCCTGCTCTGCTTGCAGGCTTTTCTAACTGCTACAGTCCAGCAGATCTGCAAATTCTGACTTCAGGAAATAGTTCATTTCATTTAAATGCATTAACTGAAAGGCCAGGGACACTTGTAAGAAAAGAAAAGTAGAATCGTGTCCCTTTTAGATTTGTGTTGGGCTGCTGATGCACCTGGCTGTGCCTCCTCAGCTGTTTTCAATCTCATTTGCAATGCTGGGAGTGTTTCAGCCCTGGGCAGCAGCTTGTTTTCCTTCATAAGACTTAGTCCTGCTGCTGTCCCTTTCCTCTGTGCTTTGGAGGTGGTTGGTGGGGTTGTAGCACAGATCTCTTGTTTGACACATTGCAGCTCCACTGGTGGGATTTGTCCTCTGCTACCCAGCCTGGCCGTGTCCTTGTGCAGCTGAGGGCTCTGGAGCTGAGCTCAGTCACACAAAGGTAAGAGGCAATCCTCAGAGGGGCTCTAGGATGTGTGCAACAAAACCCAACCAACCAATTTTTTTCCATCTGCCAGTTGTTCAAAAGGGAGTGGGGCAGAGAGGGATAGAGGACACTGCAAGGTAGCAAAACTGAAGTAAAAAGATCAAAGAGTAGGTGACTGTATTTGGTGGGGGAGGAAAAAAAAGTGTTTTGCACCAGGGTATAAAGTCTGCAATATGTTTTAACTGGCAGCTGCAGAGCAGTTTCTGTATGGAAGATGTCTTTAATGCCAGAATAAGTAGAGCACGTGGCTCTGTGGCACCTTGCACTTGGGAGGCTGTGTGCAGTGTACAAGAGCCATGAGTTGGCTTGGTGGTTGCCACAGGCCATCTTCTCCACTGCTGTGAAAAGAACGAGGGCAGGAGAGGGGTTGAAGTGTCCTGCAGAAGCTGAAATGTGGCTCAGAGCCTTCAGGCTGAATCCCCTGCAGCCCCTGCTCCCAGCCTGAGTGTCCTGGCATGGTGGGCTTGGGGCTTTCTCTCCTGTAACACCAGGGCTTGCCATGTGCTTTTGTGCCTGTGGACAGTAGTCCTGAGCTTTTTTCAGTTGGCATTTGTGATTTCTGAACAGTTATTTGGTGAGAAATTGTGTACTTGAACACTGTGATTAAAATGTCTGTTGCTTTATTTTCTGCTGCTATAATAGTAATTTTCACCTGAGATTACTTCAGGAACTCTTGTCCTCATCTTTGCTTGATTTTTCTGATAGTACAGCCCTGAGACTTTTTCAGGTGATGTGTGAAAAAATTGCTATAATTGGAGAGGGTGTGAGAAACAAGAACATCCTGTTTCCCACTGCTCCCATTAAGATGAAAAGAAAAATTAGAAAAGTTAAGCTGGAGCCAGTGTTTCCCCTGGACAGTGTTTTTCTTGCTTCTTTGTCAGCCTCATTTACCATTTCCCAGACTGTGCCTCAGTGATCTGGATTAGCTGAAAACCCACAATAACTTGAGCAGCTCAGTATGCACAGCACAAAAAAAAAACAAAAAAACAAACCAACAAAAACAACAACAACCAAAAAAAAAAAAAACCCAAAAAAATAACTTTTATAATGTAGAGATGCTCTATGCAGTCTTGCCTCTAAAAAACTTCAAGTGGAAAAAGTGACTGTGTAGGAGGATGAAACCAGTCACTATTTTGTTGTTAAGGGCAGGATGGGTGAAGAACTGAATGGTGTAACTGACTGCAATGACCCTGCACTACCAGAACTCCCTTTAACTAGGCATGCAGTACTCCATGCTAGCATGCCTTCTCCTGAAAGGGATTCAGTCTCACACAGCATTGCCAGCAGGAATTTGATTCGTGCAGAAGCCAAATAACTGTGGGAGGAATAAAATCTAAAGCAGGGAAAGAAGAAATGCGGGCAAATTCCACCAGCTGTACTGGAGATATAGCTGGTGTCAGTGCCCAAAAAGGATGGCTTCCTAATCCTGCCCATTTGAGAAAATGGGAATCAAGTCTGGAGTGTGCCTTTCTTGGCAGTGCTGGGTTAACAGTTGGGCTCAGTGATCTCAGAGGTCTTTTCCAAGAGAAATTATTCCATGGTTCTGCACTACAGTGTGTGGCTCTGGATGAGTCCTGGAGTTCTAAAGTATGTCTGCAGCAAACTGCTGCTTCTGGGGATGTCATGAATTATTTAAAATTGAGGATGCATGTTGAAAAAAAATCCATTCTTTGCCAGTGAGCAAAAGGGCAGCCCACACCTGTTCCCTAGTTTGTGTCCATCCCCAAATGCTGTGGGAGCAGATACTGTCCACTAGCTCTGCAGTGCATTAATCACAGGGGTACGCCAAGGTTAATGGTTCTCTGCCCAATTTCCACTTGGTTTTCTGCACTCACATTCTGTCACTGAGTTTAATTTTTGTATATTTCTGTTGTGTTCATAACAAAGGAGCAGGATCTTAAGTCTTTCTCTTAGAAGCAGAATTCCTGAGAATAAGTCAGGAAGAAGTCAGTCTTTCCCCTGTCCTGCATCCAGTCCACCACTTTCTCTGCTGCTTGTTACCCTGAAATGGCAAAGAACAGATTCAGGTTGGAGACCACATTTCAGTGTTGAAGTAATTTCTTTTCCTGTTTGAGTAGGGATGGGGGTGAGGGGATGGACTTAAATTTATGGTGCAAATATTGAGCTGTGCTACAAGAGGCCGGTGCATTTCAGGAGAAAGCTGTTCTTAGAACAGCGTCTGCCTTTGTGCCAAAGTTTCTCCAGAAATTTCTGAAATTTAGCCAAGAGGGCTCCTGGGATAGCAAAACACAGGGAAACATTCCCAAAAGAATGGTTTCTTCTGTACACAAGCAGTGACATGCTGTGTGTTCAAGGCCTCACTTCTGGACAAAAAATATAAGAAAAACTTAGAGATCCAAATAGCTTTTCTTCGTGTTGAGACAGCAGGATCATGGTAATCAAAAAAACAAAAATGTGCACTGTCATTTGTTTATTGACAGGGGCTCTGAGCTCTAAAACAGGAGCTGAACTAAAGGGAGGCAAAGAAACAAAGGTAGGTGGGCTGCTCTCTGGTGATAACCAGCCTGCTCCTCAGCCTCCAGAGATTTGCCTACCTTGGATAAGTAGATCAGCTCACAGTGCTCCCTCCAACAGCTCTTCTTACTGCCTGTGCCACATTCCTCTCAGGAAAGAGTCTGAGGGTCAGCCAGACTAATTCTTCCCTCATCTTTCCTTCTGACTTAATAGAGAGGGAGTTAAATGACAGAATGATAAGGTGCAGGTCTGGCTGGATATAAACATAAGAAAGGAGGAGGCTTTGAGACTGGCTTATCTCATCTCTCTATGCTCCCACAATGTCTAACAAACCACAGAAATAAAAGCAGAACCAGAATGGTCTTTTTGTTGTTGTTTTGTTGTGTTTTGTTTTTTCTTTTTGTCTAACTCTCCTGGGTTTAAAAAAATACACTTTGAAAAGTAAGGTTAACTCTCAAGATTTAAGATCCCTGCAGGAAACCTGACAATGCTTGCAAACTGGCTCATTTTGGTTGTGGAAGCAGCTGTTACCTTGAGATGTCTGATTTTGCCCATTTCACAATACCTCCTAGCAAGCAACCTTCTAAACCCTCTGCAGGTTAAGCCCCTGCTGTTTGTGACAATTTCAGCTAAGACCCCCAAAAAGCAGATCTTTGGACAGGAATTGCCTTGGGTGAGGAAAGTTATGGCTTTTAATGTTACTGTGATACTTACTGTTTTACTTCTCCAAAACTTCTGTGACACCCTCCCCTACCATCCCAGCTTTCAGGTTTTACCCCATCTCATGCAGCAACAAGATGAAAACATGAATAATGTGGTCTAAGGGTATGGAAGATTACAGCAACTGGTCAAGAGCCCAAACTGCCTGAGTTCAGTTGAAAATTTATAATTTCAAACTAATTTCATTAATTCAGTGGCATGACTCAGTGCTTTCTAACACATCTTTGGTTCAGCAGTAATATATTGCTTGGGTAATCTGCTAATAGCTTCTTTAGAATTGTTGTATTGAAAACAGCCTGGTTTGGATTGCTTCCCCCATTCCTCTGTCCCCCTTGTAATATTGCAATGGGGTATTTCTCATGCTGTAGGAGAGGAATTCAGAAAATTATATTTTCTGCTGTAAATTAAAAATATGATTGTAGGAGTTCAAGATAGCTATTCTGTGAAGGGTGGCACTGTGGAAATGACTTCAAGTTCTAAAACAGCCTGATTTTGGGACTAGAATTTTGCCAGCCATTTACAGACTGATAAAAAAATTCTGAGAGCTTATCAACACAAAGGGAGGACTGGAGTTGGAGCTAATTAACTTTTACCTAATTTGGAGTACACATGCAGGTATTGATAACTATTACATTAGATGTCTCTCTCCTCCAACAAGCCATATGTCACGGAGAACCCTCTCATCCGCTTGCCCTGCCTCCCCTCCCCAGATGGAAACCTTTCAGGCTCGTTTCTACTGATAAGAAATGTCAAATACTCCAGGCAACCCAGCAACAGCCAGGAGCCCGAGGGGCTGCCTTCACAACCAGCTGGCTTGATATCTCTGTCTTTCAGGCACGTTGTACCTGTTAGACAAAACCCATGGTGCACATGTGCCGCACTGGGCTGCTCCTCTGATGCAGCCGGTCGAGCCAGGCTGTAAATGTCCCTCTCCAGCACACAAATCTTTTCTGTGTTCCTTGTTCTCACTGCTCCTTAGCAGTGTACTCTCTAGTGAAAAAAAAATACATTTTTTAAAAACCATGCCATTACTATTTAGACTTTCCCCCCTCTTCTCATGTCTTATCTTTATTTTTTTTTTTTTAAGAAAGGACTTTTCACACTGCTGTCACTGCTCATCCCTGTAAATCTCTAGCCAAATGTTTTCATAGCAAATACTCTCCTAATGTATAATTTGTGGGCATTTCCTTGGCTTGCCACTGAAGCATTTAAACTTCCAGGCTTGCTATTTTGAATCACTCCATAGGACTTCACAACATAGGGAAATTGCAAGGAGGGCAGGGCACAGGAGAATGCAAGAAGCACTGTGATTTGCATTATTTACAGTCATGTACTAATGTAAAACCTGTGTGATTGTGTGTGTGTTGTGATCCAGATCTTCTTTTGAGAATGGAATTCCCTTCTCCACAACTGGCCCTGCTCCATGAAGTCCCATCCCTGGGGGGGATGGAAAACCAGCATTTTGCTTGTGGGTTTTGCTAGTGGTGTGGCCTTGTACAAAACCAGTGCTCCACAACTGGGCAGAAGCAGCTCGAAAGACTGATTAAAAGAGTAGAGAGACTATTCAGGAGGGCCAGGAATCATGGTTACCCAAATCTGAGAAATGCTGAATTGCAGGCAGGTAGATTGGTGCCTGCCTGTATGTGATAAGAAGTTATAGCCATGGCAGGTGCATGAACAGCAGACAAAAGTCTCCCTCAGAAGCAAGAATAGTGTTACTCTTTCTCCCTCTTCTCCCACCCTTGATTCTTTAGCCTTGGCTCCCCCCTACCCCTTGTTTTTCTGCTGTCAACTTGCTTAGGATGCTTCTCTGCTCCTGGAGCATTTATCAACTACACAAGATTTTGTTGCTCCCAATAAAGGGTAATCTCTCATGTTTCATGGAGAAATGAGGAAACACTTCTCAGGTTTGACAGGAAAGGCAGCTTGGAGGATGGGGAAGAGCAGCCTTGTTGATCACACCAGAACAAAACCCTCTTGAAAGAGGCATTGACTTAACTGTGTAGTCTATTGCTGATAATGGATGGCTGCCTGTTTCCTGTTGGGAATATTTAATATATCTGCTTTAAGGCTGCAGAGGGACTTGAGGTTGGCTGGTCCTATTAATAATGCATGGGATGGCTGGATTTAAGTAATTATTATGCACAGGGTATAGTGCAGTGACATATTGGTGCAGAAAACGATTCCTTTAATAGGCTTGTTCCTTTTGGCTAGATCCCTGAGATAACCAGTTTGCTTGTTTGGCAGGTTTATACCTTTCTCTCCTTTTCAGTTTTTCATTAAAACTGAACACTTCTGCTGAGCAGCTGCTCGGTGTTCAAGAAACCTCAGAGCCTTCAAGGGTGATGGGGTGGTGGGGCACTGCCTTGCATTGGCATGGATCCTGTGCCCACCCAGCCTCTGCAGGGATGGGTTTGCTCCGAGGGGTGAGGCAGGCTGTAACCCACTCTGTGTGCACCATGCGCCCAACAGGAGCTGTCCCTGCTGCTGTGCTCCCTGCAGGTAGCTCTGGGAGGAGGAGGGAGTGCTGGATACTGCTTTCCCACCTTGTGCCCAGGGTGCAAGGTGCTTCCCCGTGCAGAACGTACAGGGAGCCCCCCCCTTGCAAGCTGACAAATATAGCCAGGAGCCCCAAAATTAATTAAAGAATAACCTTTTCAGTTGCTTGAGTGGGAGGAAGTAAGATGAAAATTGAAGGTCTAAGAGAGAAGAGAGCTGGGTCTCTTGATACTGGGATTCTCAGGGGTGAATTTGGGCATGGGAGTAGTCCAGTCTGAAGCATGATATTTTCTTTATGTGCAGGTTTTGTGAGCTGTTCTATTTATTTGTAAACTCCTGCCTTTGGGAGACAGCTATGGCTTGAAACGGCTGATTACTGAGTGCAATCCACTAAAATGCATTCAACCATTTTCTTTGGTGCCAAGATGACATGGTCTACAAACAGAGAATCTTGTAGAGACTGAACATTAAAGAAATTTCTATCTGCTTAAGCATTGACACTAGTCTCACCACTGTGGGTGCAGGAGTTGGTCAGGAATTCATTTTTGACTGCACAAAACTCTTCCATTTTGCTTTCTCTCACAGTATATGCCTTTTGTTCAGGACATAACTTTACTAAATATAACAGGAGATCAAGAGCACTGGCTCTTTTGAGACAAGAACTCTCCAGATACACCAGCTTTTGATTCCTTCTCCTATGTGCTGCCTTCATCATGAGTCAAAGCACTTTATCTAGAGAAGAGGGTCTGGGAATCCCATGCCATTTTGTTGCAATCTGGCAATCTCAACTTAATTAAGTCACCACCAGCTCTTAGCAGTTTGTAATTTTTTTATTCCCAGACATTTTCCTGCTAGATGCCCCAAAAGCCCAAGAGCATGTTTAATTGATTTTGTGATAATTTTAAGTTACTTTACTGCAGCNGGAAGCCATTAAGGCTATCTGAATTATATCACAGGAAAAAGTCTAGTTTTGTTATATATGCCATGCTTAGGCTGAGCTAAATTGTGACTTTCATAGCCCAGCTTGAGGGTGGTTACTTGACTTTTTCTCCAGTGTTTTTTTCTGAATACTTCAGAGACAATGTCCTTTATTGAGTCAAGCCAACAACGAGAGTGTTTTATTTATTTTGAACTTTAGATTGGTGACATCTTGAGTATTTTTACTTCAAAGACAAAATCCCTGTGCACAGGTCAGGAGCTGGGGGCTTGAAATAGTTTCTGGATGTTTTAGCTGAGCACCCAGGGAGTCAGGCTGCTCCTGCCCTTTTGGTGAGAGATGGAGAGATGTGGTGTGTCCTTTCCAAGCACTGGTGTTGTGCTGTCCTGTGTTCCCACGTTCCTGACTATTCTGTTGGTGAATCTGTTCCTGATACATTTTTTTTTTGATCAGGCATGAACAGGGGGGTTCAGGAAAGGCTTTGTATGAAGAATCCAGCCAGGGAGCTCTCAGTGCATTCACACCCTTTGGACAAGTGAAGGCATCTTGGAAAGTGGCAAAGGAGAGACCCCTGGGGGCACTGAATGTCCCCAGCTTTCCCTGGAGTCAGCAGGTTTAAGTTCACTTATCCTGAAGGATCAGTCTAGATACAGCCTTATTGAAAGATGTCCTGCAGAGAAAGACCTTAGCTTCAGCTCCTTGTAATGGGAGTTTATTGCAAATCATTAATTCTTTTGTTTGAACAGCAGGACATGCCCTAAAACTCTCTTATATCCCCTTAATAAGGACAGAACTACTACAGCCTCCAAGTGCAACATCACTAAGTGATAAAACCCTGTGTATATGTGGCTCTTTTAATAGGCAATTTGTTCTGATAGTGGAGATTGTTGATAATAAACAGTAATTTTAAGGGTTTTATCCTGTTGCCTCTGGACAGAAGAATTTAGCTTCCATTCCTTCATTTTTAAAACTTCTTTTATGCCCCAATATACAGCTACTGGACAGACACGGACTGAAAGTTTTTGAAGTTACTGGCATGAGCTGTGAACCTGCTGGGCTTGTGTTTCACAGGATTGTGATGCTCACATAAAATAAGAGTGCATTTTCTTTATCCCAAGTCTTCAAGAATCAACTTGAATGGAATTTAACTCTGACCAGATTGCTTGGAGGAGTGGTCTCCACTGATCTCTAGCTGACTGTAGGTAGATGGGGTTTCAGCCACTTGCCCATGGGGGGTTTTCCAACCTCACAGGAGCTGGAATGTGTCTGTGTGTTTCATGGTGTGTGGGCAGCAGCTGTGCTGAGGCAGCTCTGAGCTGGCCCCAGGGACTGCACACCCGTGAGCAGGTGAAGCACAGGGGTGTGTACCTGGAGAACATCTTGCAATCTGGTTTGATGTGGAAGCAAAGCAGCTCTTGCATTTAGAGACTGCTCTATGATGCATAACAAAGTGTGGAAAGGAAGGATGGGGGTGGGGAGATTTGCTTCCAAAGCATACCCCTTCTCTAAACTAAAATGCTAATGGAGAAGCATCAGTTGTGCCTTGAAATGTTTCAGGCAGCCCAAAAATGAAAGAGAATCCCCTGTGTGCATGACCAGCTGCTACCTTTTACCTGGAATAGGAGCTATAGTGCATCTGCTTTATTTATTTGCATGCTGCTTATTCTTTGTGCTCAAGGACATGCTGCCCTTCCTTACAAATGAATGGCCAGGGTGGCTTGGAAGCTTTGAGGGATGGGGAGTGAAACAGTCTGCTATGTTATGACCACAAGAAAATGTGTTTTGTGTCCAGAACAATCATTATTAGAAGGAGGTGTTTGAGGGAAATGTTCATAACATTCTTCTCAATGACAATGAAGTGTAGTGGAGTAGAATGTTAAAGTATGAACCTTCTTGAGTGAATTATGGTCTTGGGGTTTGGTATTTGGTAGTTTTTTTTCTTTTTTCTCCCCTCTAAAGATGGAGTATAGGCTCTCCTCTCATCCATTATATAATTTCTTAAAATGACAGACATTCCTATGGGATTAAAAGCACTCTGAATCAGAGATCACTAAGAAATTTTATTGCAGTCCCTAAGGAATAACTCCTCTAAATAGAGGTTGCTTTTAGACCACACGGTGTGACAAATCAGCCTTGGGGACTTTTTGCAAAGGCATTAGAATAATACTTTCCTGGCCACTTGCATTTAAATTTTGTGCCCATGGTAAACAACCACCCTGGCTTGGTTTTGCTGGTGTTAATATTTTCTTTAAAAGTAAGAGAGCTCAAGCATATTGGACCTACACTGCTGTTCCAGGGTTGATATGGGGCTGGAGAAGGTGGAAGTGCACTGAACCACATTCTGTGGTGCTGGTGGAGTTTGACTGGGGTTTTTTAGTGTATCAACAAAGTAACAAAACCCTTACCTTTGTGCCCTATGGCTCCTCTGAAGTAGCTGGTGAGCAGGAATTGATGTATTTGCACTGACTCCCGTTCCCTAGGCAGAGAGCAAAGCCCTGTGCACTGAGGTGACAAAACCAGGGCGTCCTTTGCCCTGCTACCATCCAGTCACATCACTATGAGCCCCAGTAATTTAATAGTACAGTTACATCAGCTGCTTTTCCTTGATTCTGGGATATTGGCTGATATAAAAAGTAGCCCTGGGGAAGATTTACAGTGATATCCACCCAGGACAGTGTTGCTGAGCCATCAACCTTCAACACAAAACTGCCTGGATTTCCTTTTTTTTTTTTCCCCCCTTAAGGGCAGCTCTTAAATAAGGGCTCTTCTCCCTTGGCTCCATTTCCTCCAGTGCTAAAATGCAAGTGTTTCCCTTTCTAACCAAGCATTCTGTGGGGATTGGAAAGCATTTTCAAGATGAAAGGGAAATCTTGCAAAGCATGCTGAGATTTCCCCAGAGGACCTTACAGCAGAGTGCCAATGCCAGGCAAGAAATCCCTAAACCTGTGACTTGTGATACCCTGTCCTCTCTTACAGTCATGTTGTAAGGTCTCTTTCAATACTTTTTGCCATCAAGGATTGTCTAGACAAGGATTTGCTGAGAGATTTATGCCCTACAAAGCACCTTTTTTTTCCCCCATCAGTTACTAAAAGCTGGGTGACAAAATACTTCAAAGCTAATTTTCCCCCCCCAACTTACTTTGGAAATTGTTTAGAAAGTTTGGAGCTCTACTGAGCAAGCCTGAGCCACCAGAGGAATCTCATGCCTAAAGGCTCGTGGAATAAAAACAGAGCACAAGCTACAAAAACCCTTTTTCTTAGGACAATACTGTGACCTTTGATTTTTAAAGTAACTTTCCAAAAGGAAGTTGTGCTCTGAATTAACCTGCACTGCCTTCTTGTCTCTGTCCTGGCTCAGTCAAAAGCCAAAGCATGCTCTGATGTTGGCAGCCTCACAAAAGTAATACTTTTTGAGGATGATTTGTTCTGGACTTTTTTTTTTTTTAGTATATTGGGCACAAATAACCTCTCAATCAAGGTTAGTACATGGACATCTTTTGGTCTAGCCATCTCTGTAGAGGAATGTATTAAGAGTAGTGTCGGATATGATTTATCTCGCATTTCTTTGCTGTCCCTCTTGCTTCCAGTGAAGGAATACAACCTTCTCCTTGCTAGTAGATAAAGGATTAGCATTAAAAAGTACAGTGTCCCCAGAGCCAAGGCATCTCTCTAATCTTTTTCTGCTCAGGAGGAGGTGGTGCCTGCTGGCATGGATGTGCCTCTTGCCCCTGGGGCCACTGCCCATCTGGCAGAGAGCCAGCAGCAAACCTGCTCCCAGCCCTTGCTGCTGAGCTTCTGCTCTGTGCCTGGAGAACGTGTTTCTTTTGAATCCACCTGCAGGCCCCAGGGCTCACAGAGCCCACCTTTCCCTAGTTTAGCAGATGGATAAAGAAAAGTTTCGAGAACAGATTTTAAAACTGTCATGTGTAGTCTAAAATTTGAAAATCTCTGATAGAGAGCCACTCAACAAAGGATAAAAATCAGAACCAGCTTTATCCACTCTAAGCAGCAGATTTGGTGTGTACACATTACAGTGATTTTAGATTTTCACTTTCCTTGTTTTGAGACAGAACAAATTAAAACAGGACCTCAGCTCACTCTGAGAACGGTGCACTACAGTGTTCTGTGGCACTAAATATTTAGGGCTCCACAGTGCTGTCAGCACTAGCTTGTGGTGCATACCTGAGTGAACTGCTGCTACACGGTCAGGTCCCAGAAGATTTAAAATCCCTTTCCTGTTTGAGGCTGCTGATCAGAGCCACTCATGTGGCAGGCAACAAACATGCTGTTCCCTTTTGTGAACTTGGGCTCTTTAGGGATAAGGCATCATTTATTTCTCTTTGTAAATGAATTATTTGGTTTGTGTTGTTCTGGGGTTTTTTAACAAATAATTTGTGAGTTTTGTAATATAATTATAGAGGTTACCCTCTGCTGTCCCTGGGGTAGCAGCTGAGGAGATGATTTCTTCTGTGGAGGAGAGGATTTGCTGGGAGAGCTCACAGTCTGGTTTGTGCAGCTGAGGAGCTGCTTCATGAAGGCAGATTTGTCTTTGTACTGCACTTAGAGATGTCTTGATGCCTGTTTCTATGCTACTGGTTCAAACTGGCTTCGAGGCAGAGGGTGGAGGGACTTTGGGTTTTCTCGATGGGGGAGGTAAGGGATATGAATGTTGTCAAGCTGAGAGCAGGGGGACAACCATCCTACAGACTGGTAAGGGGTTACCAAAGCTGCTGATGCCTGGGAATCTATTTGCATTCCTTGGGGTTTTTTTCCCACTAAGACACTCAGGTAGAAAGATGAATAAGAGGAAATAGAGGTGCCTGTATGAGAAAAGAAATATAATACATTTAGCCCTGCAGGAAGAGGGAATTTGTGCTCTTAGGCAGGGTCTGGTGGCAGTGTCAGCACACAGCCACTGCACCATCATCCCTGCTGCTGCATCCCCCACAGTGGGATTTGTCTTGCTGGAAGCTGATGGGGCTTGCATGTGTTCATCCTCTGATTGCAGCTTGGTCAATAAAGGCTGAATGCTCAAGGAGAAGCATCAGAGAGTTCCTGTTTTGTGCTCAGAGGGGAACTGGAATTGACCCTACTCTACGAGTTTAGAAATTAGAGGGTGTAGACTAGTCTTTCTCACTTCATGTGTTTTTCAGATTCTTGATGGTTATTTCCTTAAGAACTGTCGAAATTCCACATTAAGAGATGGAAAGGTTTCTGGAGATTGTTGTAAGAAAGATTTGGAAATAGCATTTGTTAGTGCTCAAAATCAGCAGGTAGAGAGCCCTTCAGCACTGATAACTTCAACTGTTTGAAGTTTCACATGGAAGAGGAGAAACAAGGAACTGTTATTTTGGTGACTGTTACTAAAAGATTTTGATTGCTCTTCTTGAAAACTAGGGATGACTCAGTTTCCATTTCCATCTTTCGAAATACAAACTGGTCTTCCCTACTTAGAGCTTGGGCATTGGATTGTCACACCTTTGGCAGAGACCAAGACTTCCCAACAGGCTGAGGTCTCGTTTATAAAGATGGTATTTCCATCTCCAGTTCTCAGTTTTAATAGTACACACACCCCAGCACCTCTTTGATGAAGCCTTGCCTAGGTGTGCCTATGGGGCAGTGCTCAGGAGGCTGCTTTCTTTTAGGTGACTGTTGCATTCCACCAAAACATTTGTAAAATATATTAACTGGCAGAAAGTATGATCTTTTTTTTTTTTTAAATAGTCATCCCCAGGCCCCAGCAGTCTTCTGTTCTCTGGATGTGCTGTACCAGGGCTGTTCATTCCCTCAGTTCCTGATGTCTGGATAATGCTTGTCCTTGAACGCAAGGTAAAACTTCCCTGCTTTTAAGCTGTCTGCAAGCCCAGCTTTGAACAATGGAGTTCATACAGAATTAAGATTTATCAGTCACAAGAATCTGTGTTTGAGCAGAACATTCAGAGCTCTCACTCTCTTCCCTTTACCAGAGGAAGTCATCTTTTCTTTAACTTTTTGCTATAAAAGCAAATTCACTTAAACTGCATGCTGCTTAAAAGGTCCTTTAAAGTTGTTATACCACTGAAAAAAACAGGCAGTGTCCAGACCTGAATAACATGTCTTTTTTTTTCTTTTGCTCATCCCTATACATAAAATCATCCAGAATTCTAAACAAGGTCTTATTTACTTTTAGTTTCATCAATTTTTTGGCTTTAAAATATCCTCTAAAATTTCAGGAAAAAAAATTACAGCCAGTGATTGTCAAAACAAAATATTCTGAACAGTTCTGTTCCCTAGGAGCTTTGAAGGTTTTTCTTTTTTTCTTTTTCCTTTTTCTCTTCCGACAGCTTGACTGTGATTAATTTTTAAAGGCCAGGGGAACTCTGAGGAGAAAGCTTGAGCCCTCACATAGAAACATCTACATTAGCAGTATTTGAGAGCTGTGATCTGAGAGGAATGGTTTAAATTCTGTGTAGGGTAAAAAAGGAATGCATTCCCAACCATCCTCGGCTTTGCATGTGGCAAATTTCTGAATTTCAGAACCTATTTCTGAGCTTTTCACAGTGCTTGATGCTGTGTTAGTCCTTGTGGAGCTGAGAGCCGGTGGCTGTGCTCGCTGCTGCCGTACGAAACACGCCTGAAACCCGTGCTGAAAAATGTCACCCTGGGCGTGCAGAAGTGCCTGCTGGAATTCTGAGTGTCTCACAGTCTGAGCCTTTCCCAAGCACTTCCAACCCCTCTGAGAAGAAGTGATTAGGGAGCAGAATTACAGAGCTGAAGGGAGTACCCAAGGTCCTGACAAGGAGACTCCATGGATGAGGGGGCAAACTGGGGCCTGAACTTCCCCTGACCAAATTCTGCCACTGTGTGCTGGTTTGCCTGGAGAAGCCTGTGACTCACTGTAAATTTTAGTTCCTGATTTTCTTTTTTTTTTTTTTTTTTTTTTTTGGTTTGCTTTTCTTTTGTTTTGTTTTTCCCTTTATTCTTCCAGTCAAACTGTGACTCTTAATGCGATTTTTCTTTCATATGTTTGCAGATGCAAATGGTAGGGGAAGGGATGAAATGAAGGAGGATTTCTTCAGCAGACAGACCTGTAGTACAGTGCCTTCCTTAGCAAGGTGTCGTGGGAAGCCCGAGTGCCGAGTCCCCGCTGCTCGGATGCCGTTGTGGTGCCAGAGAAACTGGGCAGCTGAATGCACTTCATGAGCGAGGGCTGGGGAAGCTTCGCCTTCACCCGGCACCTTTTGCCTCTGCCCTCCTTTCCCTCTGCTCGCTTTCCTCTAGATGGCATTGCAGGAGAAAGGGAATTCAGATGGAAAAGGAGATATTTTTTTTTTTTTTTTTACTGCTGGAGGAGTTGCAGGAACCGCTTTGTGTTTTGATGCTGCTCGATTACCTTATCCACGAGACAAGCACATATAATATTAATACCTCCCCTGTCAATCTCAAACAGGATGCAGATAAGTACTTCTTCTGAGTGGTTTTATTGATTGGATTTTCATCTAAACAGTTGGGTTTTTTTGTGGTGTTTTTTTTTTTTTTTTGGTCTGGGTGATTGAACTATGTTTTCCCAGGATATTCACATTTGTGTGGAAAAAAACCAGAATCATGTGTGTCTTTTGGTATAAAAAGACCAGTGGAAATTTTGGAAAAAAAAACAAAAAACCAAACCCAGAGCAAAACCACCTTGCCCTTCTCAAGTATCCTCCTGGGTTTTTCTTTTTGAAATCTAACTCGCTGAGATTGCAGAAACAATTTTTTCTGCTCTATTTTTTCTAGTTTGTTTTCCTCCTGCATTTGAAAGTACTATGTGCATATTCAATTTTTCCCTTTCACTGTAGTAATTCCTCTTTTTATGGGATGTTCAGGCAAGCTGAACAAAAAAAAAAGGAAATTGCTTCTTCTAAGACTGCCCATACTGGCTGTGGGACTGAGATGCAGATTGTTGTCTGGGGAGTTCAATAATTGTCTTGTAGCCATCCTAAAGTTCAGCACACTTTCCAAATATTTTCTTTTTAAGAGGTTTTGGGAATGGAGGCCTGTGAGCAGATTTCTGTGCTGACACAGACAAGTGGTACGAGTTTGTTTGCCAAGTGAGCAGGCTGCTGTCGCCAGGCAGGGTGAATTTTCTTTCCTCAGTTGTCCTGTCAAGAGCTTGTTACTCCTGAGCCCTGATCCTCCAAGAGATGGAACCTGAATTCTGACTTCCAGCCCGCATGTGTTCAGCAGCTCTTTCATACAGAATTCTCTTTCAGCTCCAATAGTTCTTCCCTTCTTACTGTTTAACCCTGAAGCAAAGGGTTTGCATCCCCTCTTAGTCTTCATTTTGACAGGCTAAATCAACCCAGTCTGTTTAGCTCTCTTAAAGCAGTCTTTCCATTATTGAAATCACACCAAGAGTCTTCCTCCTGCACACTTCTAGAGTGAGTTCATCTTTCCTAAACTGTGCTTGAACCACATACATCTCCTTGGATAAATACCTTGCAGGTGACTTGTATCCAGCACTGCTGCACTTGCAGAAGCTGGCTCACCTCTGAAGCACTCTGGGAGCTCAGTGACTTTTTTCTGTGGCTTCATTACGGCAATTCAGTTGTCATGGGATCCACATCTTTTCCTCCTCAGACATTTCCAACTGCAAGCATGTAGCTTATAATGAAAATTCAGTTTTTATTCCAAAATGAATCTATTTGTGTTTCAAATTTAAATACCACTTCTGTTAATTCAGCAGTCGATGCCATCCCTACCCACGTGCTGCTCCAGTCCTCTGCTAAACCCTGTCGTGTTAAAGCCATCAAAGTTGGTGCCATTTGGAAACATCATTTATGTACCCCTGTTCTGGTGGTTAGGAGGTAATTGTGAGGGTAGGCTGGGAAGTAATCACTGAAAATGCAGCTTGCCTTGGTGAATCTGATCTTGGTGATCTGGGGCCCTGATCTCCTTTGCCTCTCATGGCATTGAAGGGGTTGAGTCAGTCACATTAAACCCCCTGTAGTTAATACAGGTTGTGTTTCAGTCTGGCTTCCACTCCCTCACAATGCACTGTGCTTCAAAATCTCTTCTAAAGACTAGAAGGCTTTTGAAGTCAGCCTGTTAGATCTCTCACCTTTAGTAAATAAATGTGGTTTTCATCATAGTTTCTTAAATATAGACACTCTTCTGCAGCTATAAGGTTACATCTGCAAACTCAGGAGCGATTAAAAGTTCTTGTTATAAGAGCTGCATCTTTTTCTGACACTGTTTTTAGGAGGTGTGACTGGCACTAGAATATTTTTATTTTAGAGCCATTTTATGGCTCTAAAATTTCTTTTCATCCCCTTGCCCCCCATTACCCTTTCTGTGTGCTTTGTGTGGTCAGGCTGTGTTTACAATATTCTTTTCTCCTTGGTATCCAGACTTGTGCAGTGATTAAAAACCTTTAATTTGAATAATAAAACTTTTATTAGGAATTATATATTTTATTCACATACTAAAAAATGACATCAAAGTAAGACTCTTCCAAAGGAAAGTTTATTTTTGAGATGATGTTTTTGTAATCTGTTCAGGTCCCTACCTGTGTGCTCTGAGCATAAATAAATCAATGTCACTTCAACTTCTTTATTGTGTCCAGGGTGAAAAGCAGTTAAATATTTTTCTGAACTTGGCAGTCTTTCTTGTTCAGGAGGCTCTGTGTGTGTATTCATATGTATGAGAACTGCCTATTCTGGATAGTCCCAGATGCAGAAGGTCAGGCTCCACGGAATATCTGGCTGCTCTGTGTCGAGGATCTCTTGCCTGAGGGAAGTTCATGAAAATAAATATCTGCCTTCTCATCTACCCTTGTGAATCTGCTGTGTCCTGTGTGATGCAAGTCAGCATCAGCAGAACCACTGTGTTTATCCTGTGTGCCCCCTAAATGCCCCCAGGGACAACTCCCACAGCCTGGCATGCACCAGGGGGTGCAAAGGTGGGAGGATGAGTGGTCTGGGCTGGTGCTGCTGTGCCACCCATGAGGACCAACCTGCCTGGGGATTACTGTGCCCCTGGCCTGAAATCCACACGTCAGAGCATGTGTGAATATTGATGTGCTTGGAGCAGGTGCAGTGCCCTGTGGCTTTGGAAGAGCGGAGCCTGGGGGACTGAAATCTTTGTGAAATTGAGTATTGATTCCTCTTGCTTGGAGAGCTTTAAAAGTCTAGCCTTAACTCAAGGCCCTGAGACTTTAAGGATATCACAAATTATTCATGTACATTCCACTAAAGGGATTTTTTTTTATCAGTTTAATCTTCCACATTTAATGCACCTCTAGCACTAGCTCAGCTGTGTTGTGTAGAGGAGTTACTGGCTCTTCTCTTTACTCATCTTTTCCTTTCTTCTTTCCCCTGATACCATTTAGGGCTGGTAAAGTGGTGAATTTCAACCAAAATATTAGCTAAGGCACAGGAGAGAAGTGAAACTCCTGCCATACCAGGAATGCAGTCTCAAGAACAGCCAGAGGTAACCAACATACAACTGCACTGGTGTAACCCCTCAAGACCTTCCCCTCTGGGGAAAGGGTCACGGAATTGGCACTGACCTCCTCAGACTGAGAAAATTGTGCCCAGGTGGGTCAAGTGTGTCAAGTTCTTTATGGTGTGCTCCCGTAGGAAATGGGCCCAAAGAATGGTCATCTCTTTCTGGAAAAAAGCAAGAATGCTCTGAAAGTAAGAGTTGATTATTAAAATGGAATTTGAAGGGTTTTCTCTCAGTCTTTAAGGTTTATTTTTCTTTGGTTTCTGGCTCTGTCATTCTAATAAAAAATATTTACTTGATCTGTTTATTGATGCTCACTATTTTAATTAAATCTGTTTTCCAGAAACAAAAGACTTTGAGTAATGCTTGCAATAAATATCCTCCTTGAATTCTTTGAAGATTTAATTTGAAAATATTCATTTGAAAAATCAAGCAAGGTCCAGTGCTGACATTTTGGACAAAGCATATTTGTTTCCTCTCTCTGATTGATGACATTATCTTCCCACAGCTGCTGCTGCTCCATAAGGAATGCTGCTTGCCCTACGTAACATACTTTTAGTTCCCTTTACTATTTGGTGGTTGTTATTGGAAGGAAACAACTCAGGAAAATAAAAGAAAATATTGTTTGTTCAAATATGTTCCTCATTTTAAATGTGAATAGGATTCACCTCCCACCTTGATTAGTTTTTGGGGTTTTTTTTTTTTTTCAGCTGGGCCTATTTCTTTTTACTCTGGAAGATTTTAGTTGCAGTCAGCTAAATAAACATACCATTCCCTGCTCTCAATCAGTAGCTGATTTAAATCCCAGATTTCAGACTCCTCTGTTTTCAGAAGGTGTTATACCCAGCCATATAATTATTAAGAAATATAGACTAGTAAGAGAAAAAATTAGATAAGCTGGACATAGTTCATACTGAAGCTAAGCTTTGGATTCACCTTATCCTTCTGCTTCAAACTCTCCCTGTTCATTTTGACCCAGCAGCTGCTGCTCCTTCACCTTCAACACAGCTATTGCCTCACTTTCCCAGCCTTGAACCCCCTCTCTGATCTTCCTGGTGCACTTTCTCCCTGCAGTGTTTTGGAGTTACTCAGTGCTGCTGTGTGCTCTGTGTTTGAATTGTGTATCTGTACATATATATATATATATATATTTTGCCTCAGATATAAAATTTAGGCCTGGGGACCACACAGCCCAATTACCAGTGGGAGTTCTCCTGACTTACGCTAATTAAATGGGGCCTCATCTTTTTTTTAATGTTGATCAACAGTTTGCTTCACGTGCTGTGCTGAGGAAATAGTATTGTGGTTTGTACAGAGCTATGAAGAGTCTCTATGGAAACAAAATATCTAAAATCTGGGGCAATTGCAGCCTTTGTACCTTACACAGGGAACAGTCAGTACTGATATCAAAATAAATTCAAGTTTTCTTCATTTAATTGCTCACAATTCATTCCAGGTATCTTGGCAGATTCAGCTGTATAAAATCTTTGCATGTGTACATTGTGTCCTGATGAAGTTTAGAATTGAGAATGGGGGCAGTGTCTTCCCGTGGTTCTGTCAGGGATGTTGGGATGTTCTTGTTGATGATGACACCTGATATCTTGCATGGAGACTGATATTTGCAATTGTGACTTTTTCTGGGGCTTTGTTTCTCTCTCTTTGGCCAGTTTGACTCTCATCTGTTGCCTTGTAATGAACAGATAGGAAAAGCTTAGGTGGAATTGGTGTAAAAGCCTCAATAATGGAGTCCCCTTAAGAAGGAAATGAGGGGCAAAGTGTTTGGTATGAAATAACTCTGACAAGAGTCAGCCTGTACCCAAAGTTTGGTCTGTGGAAGCAAAATGTGTGTTAACCTGCTAAAGTCTCCTTATTGCACACTTTGAGAGGAGCTGGTAGCCTGAGATTTGGACCAATATTCCCTACTCTCCATGAAATTTGGGGGTTGGATTAGTTGGTTATAATGGTAGGAAATTGTCTTCAGATTCCAGGGGTGGGTTTGGGCATCAATCAGCTCTTAATAAAAAATCTCCAAACACCTTAACAGTGAAGGGATTGGTGCCTAGCTCAAAACAGAAATATCTTCTCTGACCTTGTGCTCAGGAAAAGAAAATATCCCTATCTAGCTTCCCAAAAGCCTTCTTGTTCTATTTTATCCTATTTTAAGAAGCATTTGCTTGTCTCAAGGGAAGAAACAGTGCTGGCCAGGTGAAATTGAGGAATTCCCTGCTTGAAAAAACAAGTTGCATCTCAGCAGGGTGTTGAGAAACAACAGCTAGAACAAAAACCAGAGGCTGACAAATTGAGGGAGCTCTAAGATGCATTTAGGTTATTCTTATGTGACATTTTGTGAGTCTCTGGTGAAGCATTTAATATAAAAGGACATTTGTTGATGTAAAATCAAAGAAAAGGAGTGGCTGAGATAAAAATTTCAGTGCTTTTGTGGATACATGGGGCTGTTTTCTTGTGTGTGAGTTCAGAGATTTTCTCCAGGTAGGCAGCAGCACTCAGTGCCACGTGCTGGTTACAGCTGTGCCACAGCTGGCAGCACACACTGGCACTTGGGCTCGTGCTCTGGGTGAACCTCTGTGAGGGGAATGGCCAGGGTTTGGTATCCAGATCTTAATTTCTGTACTGCAAGAGTCCTTCCTCCCCTGCACATCTACATATAGACAAGAGAAAATGCCAACTAAACCATTTTTTTTCTGACCAGCATTAGTCCTTTCTAGTTCTGAAAGCTGAAAATGAATAAAGCCCAATTCTGAACTTCCTGTACCAGATGTTGCTTTTGTTCCTCGCAACTGTTGTTGGTGTTGCACAAACCAATGTTGTCAAAGAGAAAAGTCTTTCTGGGCTGCCTTGTCTGATTATTAGTATGCTAGAACTGGCTGGAAGCTGCTTTCTTCCCAGACTGTATCCTTCTCATTTCCCTTTCCTTGGCTTTTTTTGGTCTTTTTTTGCATGGGGAAAAATTGGCATCTAAAAAGTCAGAAATCAACTGCAGCTCAGTGAACCATTTTTATTAAAAATGTCACTTAGATGCAAATTCCTTTGTTTTTCAGAAGGCAAAAAGAGATTTAAAAGGCACTTGACTGAAAAGAGAATTTTTTTATTTTTAACAAATCTCCTATTTTTACATTCAAAAACACTTGAAATTGAAAACTCCTTACCACAATTAATGTGCATTAATCATTCATCTTGGCAGCATCTGTTCTGAGCCACTGCTTCTCCAAATAAATGTTATTATTATTGCAGGTAAATTTCTGCTGCTGGCTGTAGGGATTTTTTTCCAGAATCCTGATTTTTAAATTTCTTGCTTATTCTTAGAAAATGTGGAAGTGTCCCCTTCAAAATTACTAGCATTCTTCAACTGACACAGATTCCAGTGGATCATTCTAGGGACACATCATTAATATAGATTAGTCAGACCAGGTTCAATTATGGAAGCTTAGAAACCATAGAGTTCAATGTCAGATTTTAATGCTAACACAGCATTAAGGCTCTGTGGATTCATTTGATGAATGACAATAATTAGTAAATATCAGTTCTCATCAAGACTACACGTTTAGGTTGCTTGCTTTGGAGAATCATATGTGATATGCAATAACTATAGAATAATCTGGTTTTGTCTCAGATGCTCATTTAGAACCCCTTTTTTAAGCCCTACAAGGGAAGCTGGAGGTGCATGCCCTTCACCAGAAAGGTTTCTTTAAGTGAATGACCAAGTTATTGAATACAGGGGCTCATTAGTGCAGGTAATACTGCAAAGCAGCATTTGCAAACATTCCCTTCTCTTCAGCAAAGCTGTTTGGTCCAACTATGTTTATCCTTGGTGTTTGCTATTCTTGAATATTTGCACATATGTTCTGGGGAAGCCTGCTGTTCCTGCCGATACCAATCTGCATGGGAACCAAGGGATGTGTCAAAGGAGTGCATCATCTCCTGATGATTTATTATTCTCCAGGGTAAAAAACAAGCAAAACTTTTTAATCTTCTAGAGGAACAAAAGAATAAAGGAGTTTGTGGCTTTTCTTTCTGCACATTGTCATTAGATGCAAGCGTTGCCAAAGAAGCCCCAAGTCCCTGGGATAAAATCCTATGGCCAGTGACTCGGTGTTGCCCTGCTTCATCCTTCTGAGATGTCCAGTTCTGCTCACATGTAGGGTTGGGTTTTGTACATAAAGAAACCCTCAGTTTAAATGTGGAGAGCTGAGGAATAAAATAAGAAGTGCTGCCAGCAAAGCTGTCTTAAGAGAGCTCCGGAACGATGAAATAAAATGACCTGAGAGATTAGACACAGGCAGGGCTTTTTCCTTCTTGGCAAAGTGTGGTCATCTAAATAGTATACATGAGAGATGCTGAGAGAAAGGGCAGTTTGGGGAAGAAAGGGAGATCATGCTTGCTTAATGGGCAATTAGCTTGAAAATAGTGACACTGGGGGGAAAAATAATCTTCTAAAGTAGGAATTAGGTATTGAGTGATTATTTTTCTGGGGTGAAGTTGTGGATGTGTGTTCTTGGGAATGTTGAGTAAAATCATCTTTGCAGGTGTTGTGAGGCTGTTGTTTCTGATGTCTGGGTTTTTACAGGATCCTGAGAATCTGGAAAACACCTAGAAATTTGCTGTTTAGGTGACCCCGGGCTGAAGAGTCTTCAAGAGTGATTAAAGAAACTTTGTTTGAGAGCAAATCAAGGGTGGACATAGTTGACTAACTGCTGTGTAGAAGAGAACTCAGAGTGGTAGCAGATCTAAACAGGCTCCTGAGACAAGACTGAAAGCTGGCAGTTAAACCTAAGCTGGAGATAATGTGTACACGGTTAAAAAGTCAAATATTAGAATAGTCTACCTGAAGCCATATTAGATGGTCCAACACTTGTTTTCTCTCTGCAAACAAGGGAAGCTTGGTGTGGCAGCACTCAGGAGCTGATGCTCACGGATGCAGGAGCTCATGGCTGAACTCTGCTGCTGGGCTTTTCCTTGGACACAAAGGACAGACTGAGATTTGCATTAAGGAGGGAAAGGATGATAGGAGGAATGGGAATAAGCAGTAATGCTTGTTTATATTAAGAGTTTTGAAACAAAATGACAGAAACCAAGTAACACCATACTTTATTAACTCTTCAGAGAGATCAGAGATTGCTTTTATTTAGTCTCTAACAGCTATTTTACTTCTTTTACATGTAGCTTTCCTTGTTTTCTGTGCTAAGGAAACATTCACTGAGTTCAGTGGGGTAATTAATTTCTGTGTGTAGGAATTGCTTCCATAGCTAGAGTTCAAGAAATGCTCCAAGTGTTTATTGATCTTATCAGGACCCAGTTTCTGATTTTTAGGAGAGTGGCCTAAATTTTTTAATTTTTAAATAATTTTGAGGCTGTGCTCACAAACACACACAGTACGTGCTGCTGGTCCAGCAGGTATTTAGGCAGTGATTTGGTAATGGAAAGGTGTCATCTGCTTCTGTTTCTTCCAGGCACCTTTAAACTCCACCAGAAAAGGTGTATGATATCTTTTTATTTATTATTTTCATGTCTGAAAAAAAAACTTGCTGTAGTGGTAAATGTATTGTAAACACATTTGATCTGAAATAAAATCTTTCTAGTGAGAGGAGGAAGGAAGGAGACTGAGCACAGAGACTGAGCACCTAATCTGAAAAATGTGGTGTTGGCTCTGAGCCCACTGTCCTTGGTTTGTATTGAAGCGAAAAGCTTTCTGGACAGCTCTGCCCAGGTCTTAACCTGATTTTGCTGAAAGCGAGCTGTCTTCCCACTTTGATGAGAATTATGTGTTGCAGCATTTCAGTATGTTTTCCTTGGTGTAAATTAGGAGTAATTCAATTGATATGAGAAGCATCTTGGGTAGAATCAGGTAAGAAATCTGGATAAAACATTTTGGGAATTTTTAATCCAATATTGCTTAGGCTGCCTCAGTTCAGAGTATGTCATGAGTTATTGTTATTTTGAGGGCAACAGGTTTCATTTAAGCTCTGAATAACCACCTAATGAAGCATGGAAATGGCTCCCTACCTGTATGTGCCTGCAGTTGAAATGGAGGAGGCAGATGCAGGCAAGGGAGCAAAGCTGAGGGGGTGTGACCTTACCCAGTGAAGGCTGTGCAGCATCTCAGGAGCAGCTGGGTGTAGGATCAGGGTCTCCTCAGTCCCAGACTAGCACCTAATTCCCTCTGAAAATGATGTCTTCAGTTTTTTTCAGAAGTTTTTAACATTTTATTGCCAGAGATCTCTGCTTTATCCATACAATAAAATCAGCTTTAGTGTCTGTTTCCAGACACTGTGCTGATACTAAGCCCCTGCTTGGTTTAGCCCCTTTCTCAAGGGAATGAGGGGCTGCAGAGCCCAGCCAAGGGATGACGTTTATTGCCTTGAAGATACACCACGTGGCAGGTTTGGAGCTCTGTTGGTGCTGTAGTTCAGCCAGGGGTGAGCAGTTCTTGTTTCTCCCAGCTGTGCCACGAGCACAGAGTGTCCCAGAGATGAGACCCCTGCCATGAGCAGACACATGTCTGAGACCACTGCCTGTCCCTGCACTGCCAGCTGCAAAGTCTAGAAAAGTCCTGTGAGCTTCACCCCTCTCCAGGCAGTGGGATGCTGTGGAAAGCTGCTTGGCAGCCTGCCTGCACACACACACCAGCCCAGACACTGCAGTGGGTGCCAGAATGAGCAGGAACCACAGGCTGCCAGGACAGTTTCCAGTTTTCCATCTCATCCTGCTGTCTGTCCCTCCTGGTGCCCAGAGCCGCAGGCTCGAGGCTGGCACTGGAACAGGATGAGTATCCAAGGGGAATTCTTCTCTTAAATCTATGTGTTTGGTGGCACTTTTGTATGAGGGATGGTTTAAATCTGATTTAGTTCAAAGACTATTTTATTGTTCATCTAAGCAAGTAGTGTTTTGGCTTATTTAGGTGGCTTATATCATTACCTGTAAAAATTTTGTAATTGCTTTTACTTCCCAGAAGCGTGGTTGTGATCTTCGTAAGGAGAAACCATGGTCATTAATCTTCTAAGCTTAGTAATTTTATCCACTCTTCTGAATTCAAGAACTTTTAATAGTTCTCAGCCATAAAGTAGCAGGAGACATTTTGTGGGAATTCCCTCCATTTCATCCACTTTTCTGTCACAAAGGCAATATCAAAAATATTTCAGCTCTCACATCCAAATAGTTGTCAGTGTTTTAAATCCTACAGATGAAGGATATATTGTAGCCTGCCTTATTCACCTTTTTCCCACTGAGGGAGATAGGTGCTGCCAGACTGGATGACTTCCCCAAGGCTGTAACAAGTGTGTCTTAATGCAGAGAGATGGAGCCATAACTTTCAGATCCCAGGGCAGTCTGGCATTTTATCCCTGCCCCTTTGATGCTTGTGGTTTGGATTTTACAACCAGTGCTGCTCCAAGACAGTTGGCTCTTGCTTAGGCATATATTTTATTGTTAGAATATTATTATTATTGTTTTCTCAGCAGAGCTAGCTACCTTTGTTCTCTACTGAAATGTATTCATAGTCTTAGTAGAATGTGCAGTTTCTGTGGATGGCCTTGTCTTGAAGAAATAAGTGGCCACCATTAAAAAAAATAGATGAGTTCATGCTTACTGAAAACCACTTCTTTGGAGAAGATGAAGGAAAAACTTCATTGTAAAGTACCTTTCTTCTTGTGAAGTAAAGGAAATGAGGCATTAAGTAGTACAGGACCTTATATAAAGGATTATTTGTGTGTGGAGAAGGAATATACATAAAAATGACCATGACTGCTACAATGATTTTTCAGATTAACAAAAATACCTCATCCAAAACTAAAGAGAATTAACTGACATTTCAAACTTGCAAGAAAATTCTTGCCTAAACATTCCAGCCTGAGAGTGCATCAGTGAGAGAACAGCCTGTGTGAGGTTTCACACACACTTTTGGGGATTTTAGAATCACAGAGTGTCCTGAATTGGAGGGGACCCACAAGGATCATTGAAGCAAAAGAAAAAAAAAATCACTGAAAGCCCCCAAACACCACTGATTTAGTTGCTACAAATTTGAAGACAAGCAGTCCCAAACCTAGGGAAGAGATTTGACCTCTGTTTTGATGCCATAATAATGTGCAAAGCTGCTGGTTGTTCATCCTGTGGTGGTTGAATTAACCCTGCTGAGGGGCAGTGGTTTCTCCCCCAGCTGCACTGCCCAGCCCAGGGAGCTGCTTGGAGCTTTCTTGGGTGGGTTTTGCTCAGTGCTGCTGTAGGTGGGCAGACTCCAGGGCTACCTGCAGTGTTCAGGCAGCAGCCAGGGTGTTTCCTGGTCTGTTCCTACACAGGCACCCAGACTGCCAGTCCTGCAGAGCCTCCAGTGCCTGTGTTTGCTCTGTGCCCCATTGCTGCTCTGTTGCTGCTCCCTGATTCTCTCCTGCCTCTCTGATAACACTGCATCTTGTGCAGAGCTGTCTGCAAGCATGAGAGGGAGCATCCCAGTGTTTGCTGATGCTGCAGAGTGTTGGGAGCAACACAGGTGCTCCCAAAGGGCTGTGCTGGTCAGAAGCCCGGCTGGGAAATGCCCCTCAGTGCTCAGGCAGTGGCAGCCCCAGAGCTATAAATGACTGCACCAGTGGAAATGTGCACAGCTCAGCTGATGGCACAGCACAGATTTAATCTTTGGAATGATTTCCCCTGAGCTGCAGAGATCACCTCCTTACATCTCATTTGCTTTTCTTTTGTATTTCACATAAGGGAACCCCACAGTTTGGAGAAATATCCTATCTCTGGTTATTACAAAGAATTGCAGCTGGATTTCTGTAGAATGGGAAGGGATGTCAGGAGAAGGGATGCCTGGACTTGCACAGGCACTGCTGATTGAGATAATTTCTGTAACTCCTTCACTTCCAGACCAATACAGAGCCAGCTGAAATTAATTTGTGGTGCAAGCAATAACTAACAGCACAAGCAAGCATCTGTGGGGAGACACTGCAGTGCTTGACTGGGAATGGGAAGCTCCAGACTGATGTGGCAAATGCATCTTCCAAGTGTTGTCATCTTCAGCACTAAGGACTTCAATTGTGCTTTGGGGAAATCCCCCTTCCATGCCCACTTTTCTGGATGCAGGCAGCAGGGCAGGAACTCTTTGGGAACCATCTGTTGATGGCTGCTGAGAGCTGAGTATGAGTCACAGTGGAGGAGAGGGATCACCTGAAAGTTAGATGTGGAAGAAGGGATTTCTCAGGAGTACAAGTCCTCACTCCACCTGGAAAAGTGTTGTCTTGTACCAGTTCTCTCTCCCTTTTTGTATAGGAGTTTGGCCTTAGAAGGCCATGTTTCAGAATGATTGCTTGGGAAGAGCCTGAAGTTTAGACTTTCCCCACTGTTTCTATCAGCTGGGATCAATGTCATGGAGAGCTGCTGAAGGAGACCTCTACAAAATACAGATTTACTGGGTCTTGTTTGGTTTTAGATTTTGTATGTGAAAAACTTTCACGAAGTTGAGAAACATCTGTAGCCTAATATTTTAAAATTAGGAATATTCATAAATTCAGCTCTAATCTCCTCAGAAAAACACCTTTAACTGAGCTGGCCAGTACCCCACTACAGCCCCTTTGCAGAGGTCTTGCAACTGGTGTCATCATTTGTTGGGCAGTGAGATTAAGCTGAACCTTGTTTCTCTGTCAGTGAGAGATGGGAATATGCTCTGTTTCATGTTTATGTCAGGTATGTAAAAGGCTTGAACAAGGAAAGAGCTGTGTTACTTGTTATTTAAATTGCAAAAATACACAGCACGAGGGTGCCTTATTCCAACATCAGCCACGCAGCAGTCCCTGGATGAGGGCAGCTTTGCAGGTCTGTAGGTCAGCTGTGGGGTGGTGAGTGTGTGTGTATTAGTTGTTCTAAGGAGTTCTTAAATAGAGTCAAGGTTTAAATGCCCAGGAAGGTCTGTCCTCCATAGCTGGGTGTTTGTACCCAGGATTTTAGCTCCTTTCTCTTTTTCAAGGCTGGGCCCACTCTCTTGTTTAGACTGCACCAGTGGCTCAGATGCTGAAGCCTGCCTTCATCTGACACCTGTGCTTTCAGTCCTTGCTACCCCAGAAATACAGGGGATCTAAAAATGGCTTAAAACACAGTCTCTCATCCAGCACTTTGTTGTGTTTACACCTAGGGTTTGGATTAATTTAAAATCGATTTAAATGTGGCTTACAGATCTGTTGTGCTATTATTCAAGGTAATGAAACCAGCAAGATGCAGATCTCCTGTGCCAGCCCCCAAAATGATTCAATACTTGCCTACTTTGTGGGTGGTTTTAAATGGAAGGATTATGTATTTGGCTGGTGGGATGCCTTGCTGTGAAGTGTGTGCAAGCAGATATTTAGGCCATATCTGCAAAGACTGAAGCTGTGAGCTGCAGCAAATGAGATTTCTTTTTAATTTTTTTTTTTCACTGGTGTATAGACCATGAGGAGACTCTTCAGTGCTCTGCAGATAACCTAATCCTTATCTTCATGAGTTCTTTGGTCCAGTACTCAGCTGGTGTTCTCAGTGCTGGATGCAGGAGGAAGAGGAGCAGTGCATCTTTAGAGAGAGGGGACAGTGAGGGAGGGAAATCCTGCTGTAATCCAGGGAGAGTGGTTTCTCTTGCAGGGAAAACACAAGAGCCTGTGCCACTTATTACGTGTCATCACTTTTTTAAATAATTATTTTGATTTATAAATGAGATTCAGAGGAATTCATGTATGACTTTAGTGTCTTTCTTTAAAAGCATGAAAAGGACCCTTCAGAGAACGTAATTTTATTTTGTGTTTGCACACTGCTAAGCACAGTGCAGTCCTGACAAACAGGCAGGCTCCTGGGTGCAGTCTCAGCATTACTAACAGTGATTCAGAAAAGCAGAACTGAATTGCAGCTCCTTCCAGAGGCATCACCCTCCCTCCTCTGTGAAGTGCCAGTCTAACCTGGCCTCACCAGGATGGACAAAGCTCCATTGTCCCTAACCAAGTGGTTCCTCAGCTTTTTCAATCTCCACATGCAGCACAAAGCTGGGCTGTGTGGTATAATCTGTGGATCAGCAGCCCTGAGCTATTTCAGAAGCTGGAGAAATTTTTGCCATTTGAGCAAAGAACATCCTGGCTTGAAGCCAAATTATATTAATTCTTATCCTAAATGGGTTCCTCTACATGGCCATTTCTATGCTGTGACACAGTCAGAGGCAGCTCTGCAGTGGTGACAGGCAGCATCAGCAGAGCCCCCAGCTCTGGAATGGGACCTTGCACTCCCTTCTAGGCTGCCCGTGGTGCAGGGGGATGAAGCCTCAGCACTGATCTCCCTGACTGTGCTTTATTGCAATGGGCCTTGTCTGGGGTTTAGTTTCCATGAAAATAAGATGAAATACTCTGCTTTGGGGGCCCTCTAGCAGTCACTCAGGCTTGGCATGGAGCTGGGGAACTTCCTCTGGGGTACCAGGAGCCCTGGATGGTGTGGTTTGTACAAAGTTAATATGAATGTAGAGTCCATGACATCTGATAACTTTTTTTTTCTGAAAAAAAAAATCACATTTTCTTTCCCAGACTGCTTCTGAAGTCTGTTTTCTGATTTTACTTCAAACCATCTGATTCTTCAATTAAAGGCTTTTGGGACCTTTTGTATTTAATGAATGACAGAAAAATTGGCATTTTTGTTGTTGCTGCCGGTTTTTCCCTCTGCTCTAAAAACAGCAACATTTTGAGCCAATTCTGCTTTTTCCTCTGTGACTAAGAGATGTGTTTCAATTGTATGAGATAAGAGTGGTAAGGGAACTATGGGTCATAGCAATTGCTCTCTTCATGCCAATTCTGTCCTGCAGGAATCAGAAGGAGCTGAAAGGCCAGCCGTGTGTTTATTTTGAGATTACACTGATAATAAACCAGTCCCAGGCATGCCCATCTAATGCTGCCACACAGGCTTGGTGAGGTTTTGCCTGGAAACTGTATTAATACAGGAAATGAGAGATAGAACTATCATCTTGACCCTGACTATAGGAATTAATTTCATTTGAGTAAAGGGGACTGATGCCAGGTTAGGACCAGTGGCTGGGATGTGTGAAGATGGTGTGCTCTATACTGAGTGGCTGAAAAGTGGAGCCCTTGCTCTTTTTGCCCTGGAGAAAGTCCTTGGGAATTTCTATGGCTTTATAAATGTTTTAAAACCTGTGCAGTATGTGTTTCAGGTTGATGGCAAAACCCTGGGATGCTCCTCTCCCTTGGGCTACTCCTACCTGTGTGTAATAAAACACTCCCACAGACAAGTGCCCAAAAACCTACTGTAACTGGTCTTCCTTAAAATGATTTCAGCAGTAGTGGAGCTGTGGAATTGAGTAGCTTTGCTAAATCAGCATGAGTGAGAATGTGATATGAATAGTGTTTTCAGTAAAGTGCTCTCACTGAGGTACACCACAAATGTTTCTTTTCTGGTCCAAGATTTGCAAACTTGAAGAAGAAAACCTTTTTCCTGTCAAAATGTTTCCAAAGTCTGACACAGGGCTCCCAGCTAATGGCTTCATCTGGAACACACCAAAGTCCTGGGTGTGTGGTCATGACAAAACCATTTGCAATCTGTAAAGAAAGGCATTAATAAATATTTAAGCCTTTTTGTCCTATTTTAGTTTTATTCTATGAAAGCAAATACATGTCATGCTTAAAAACCTCAGTAATTCTAGCCCTCTGATGTGAAATGAAAGAGAAGAATGGTATTAAAATACCCTTAAGCCTGTGTTTGTACCAGTTTCTAAAAGACTCTGTCGACAACTGCATTAAAAATTACGAGCTTTTCCAGAAGATTAAGATGTTTTCAGAAATAGATACCCAAACCAGCAGGCAAACTTATTCCAATGTTTGCCCAGTCATTTTATTTGTTAGCAAAAGTGGGAATGAGATGATGGCAAAACAGGGCAAGCATTACAAGCAGGTTTGGGGTTGTTTCTGCAATAAGTCTGTTTCAGCCTGGACCAGGCCCCTCGGTGGTGGCAAGCTGTGCCTCCTGCCTGGATGCTCTTAATGGCACTGTTATCCCCTAAAGAAGCACTCATGCTTGGAAAACCCCTATGTTTCAATAGCACAGACCCAGCCTGTAGGTAAATGCAGGAGTGTAGGAGAGGAGCTGGAACCAGCTGCTCTCTCTGTGTCCACCAGAGAGGCTTTAATCCTCCTTTTGCCACAGCAGCTCCTGCTTGACCCCAAAAGTGATCTGCTGAGGGAGGAGGGTGCCTGGCTTTACCAGTGCTGGAACTTGGGGTTAAGTGACTTTAACTCAGCAAGGAAAATGAGTGGCTCTGGGCTGCTCTATGAATCCTCTTAGTGAGTCTGGATTTTAATAATGAACTCTGAGATGTTTACTGATTGCAGTGTTCAAACTTCTTTTTTTTTTTTTTTTTTCTCCCAGTAACTATGGATTCATAATGTCCTCTTCTGTGGCCTGGAGCCATAGTGGCATTTTCTTCTGTATTTCTTCATCCTTAAAGATTTTCAAAACCAGCTCTGGTTTCAGGAGAATAGATTTCAGTCTCTGTCCTTCCAGCTGGTTGACTTTGCCTACCTAGAATGGTTTGCCCAACTCCAAGAAAATATTTCCTTGCTGCTTCTTCCCAGAGGTAAAACTTGCCTCTCCCATCCTTTTGAAGTAAAGGCCCTGTCTGGGTGGAGAAGGATGCAGATGCTCAGTTTCTACCTTGCAGCCCCTCTGTAAGCATCAGGCCTCTGTGCTGGCCCTTCTTCATCTGTCAGAAGTTAGACAAAGATGAGTCAAAGCATCTTCTGCATCATCTCTGTATGGCTGCAGCTCACTAATCTCTCTGTCAGACCCAGGATGCCTCCTGATCTGAGACACAGCCCTACGTGGGGTTGGCCCACCTGAAGGACAGGATGCCATCCAGAGGGACCTGGACGGGCTCCAGGAATGCGCCCAGGGGAATCTCATGCAGTTTAACCAGGCCAGGTGCTGGTGCTGCACCTGGGTCAGGGCAGACCTTGGTATCAGTCCAGGCTGGGCATGGATCAAGAGCAGGCCTGGGAGAAGGACCTGGGTGTTCTGGTGGGTGGGAGGCAGGACATGACCCGGCCACATGTCCTGGGCTGCACCCAGAACAGGGTGGGCAGCAGGGGAGGGGAGGGAGGGGATTCTGCCCCTCTGCTCTGGTGAAAGCCCACCTGCAGTGCTGCATCCAGCTCTGGGGTCACAGCACAGCAAGGACAGGGAGCTGCTGGAGCCCAGGGGAGGACACCAACATGATCAGAGGGATGGAGCACCTCTCATATGAGACCAGGCTGAGAGAATTCAGATTGCTCAGCCTGAAAAAGAAAAGGCTTCAGGGTGACCTAATTGCAGCCTGTCAGTACCTGAAGGGAGCTGACAAGAAGGCTGAGAGGAGACTTTTACAAGTGTGTGTAATGACAGGCCAAGGAAGAGTGGCTTTAAACTGAGAGTAGGTTTAGATATCAGATATTCTTTCCTGTGAAGGTGGTGAGGAACTGGAGCAGGCTGCCCAGAGAAGCTGTGGATCCCCCATCCCTGGAAGTGTTCAAGGCCAGGGTGGACAGGGCTCTGAGCAACCTGGTCTTGTGGGAGGTGTCCTGTGGCAAGGAGGTTAGAACTAGGTGATATTTATGGTCCCTGCCAACCCAGCCATTCTGTGATTCTATGACTGACCTTCTTGCCTCCCTCCCCTTCAGGGCACTTGTACTTTGGTGTTCTGGCATCACTGATATATGTGGCCAGCTGTTATTTTCTCTAAAATTTGTATGAAATCAATATGTCCTGACATGAAAACAAATGCCATTCTGCTGCTGTGGAAAGGCACAATTCATCTTTTGAAGAGAGCTGTCTGCCAATAGCATCTTAATACCCAGAAGAGGTCACCAGGATTGGGATGATTGAAATTTTCACTTTCAAATGCATGACTTTTTTTTTTTCCCCCTGCTGTTAAGCAAAAACATTTCAAGTGAGCCTTGTAAATTTTTGCTAGCCTGAGGCAATCAGCTTCTTTAAAGGGTATTTCTTATTTTAAAATGCCATAAAATAGAAATAAGTGCACAGGGAGATACACAGTCCACCCACTACTGATGTATGCCTTTATGGTATAGGCATACATTATATATGGTCCTATGCATCTGCCAACTGCTCAGCTAAAAGACTCTCAGGCTTTCCTTTCTCAATCAATTTTTGTGCAGAGAATTGTAAACATTTTGTTGAGATATGCAAATAAAAGAAATTTGCCAATTAACTTAGAACAAAGCAGAGCATTAAAACCAGAGACAAAAGGATACAATTTTGGGTCCTGCTCTTAACACTTAACACTTTGCAGCTTACAGAGCTGAAATACATCTTGTAAGAGAAATTCCCCAAGAATTAAGCCCCTTCTTAAAATTTCACAAGTCTTGCCAATCAGAATCCCAGTGCCAAGGTAACTTGTTTCCTCCAGATTCAGGATGCTAAGTAAAGGCTACACCTACACAAGCAATGATGCAATGCTTACTGATTTAGGCATGTGCAGCAGGCCAGATTGGCTGCCTGTCTGTGCCTCCTGAGGAAGTTCAGCACCTCACTGGACTGCAGCCTTAGGACTGCGTGTTAGGATGGTTCTCTAAGTGCTGTTTTAAACATTCCGAGTCACCTGCAGTTCCTTGGCTTGCTCAGAGCCACCTGGTGAGGCTGGAAATAGTGCCCATGTTTGCTCTGTCAAACTTAAATAGTTTCCTTTCACTTTCATTGGGATTAGTCAGTACTTTGGCAGTGCCTAAGTCACACTGAGCAAACCCCCAGACTAAGACTTACATCTGTCTTTATCCTTCCTGCCTTACCAGCTGAGAGTAAACATCTGCAACAAATAATCCAGGGTAGCTGGAAGGAGTTTGGTTGTCACCATCCAAGCATTATTTGTGGTTAGAGCAGGGTGGCCACGGGCCTTGGTGCAAGGGATCAAATTAACCCATCAGTTAATTGATGTCATCTTTGCCTGTGGCTGAGCCCTTCAGTCACTCCTGGTGCCTGTTAGGGAGTAGTGGGAGGTGGCAAAGAGCAACAGGCTGTAAATAGACATGGGGGAAGAGCTGCAATACCTAAACCCAAACATTAACAGTGTCAGGATTAATTATGGGAACAAGGTCATTTGTGCAGTTTGGAAGAAATTCCAGTGGGGGGTTCTGCTGGATGCAATGGTAAGTTGCAGACAAAAGCTATGATTTAAGCCTATATTTATTGTCTTTAATAAAACCAAATTGTTAGTAATTCTGAGAGCTTGAAATGTGAGAAAAGCCTGTCTATTCCTTGTCTTTTTTATGCTTGAATTCACAAAAATAGCTTTCATCCTAAGAATGCCAGTGTATTACTATTTGCATTCCAGTAATGCATGGTTTGGGGGAGATGAAATGAGTTGTCCAAAGTCAGGAACTCTTGGACTCTTCTTTCCCTTTTGTTCTGGTAGGCTATTGAATGTTGTCTGGTTTCCTTTAAATCCACAGTTCTCCCAAAAGCTGGGCTATTTGTTCTTATGCCACGTCTGTAGAAATTAGGTCTCCTGTTTCAGGCTGCCAGATTCTCTATAAGAGAAAGCCCAGCAGGCACTGAACTGGGTGTTAGGCAGGCATGGAGAAATATAAATTCAGTGATGACTACAGCTGGTTTCATGCTAGTCATGAGACTTCATGTCATACCTCCCCCTGGAAACGGCACAGAGCAGCCATGGAGCACAGGAGAAGTGTTAATTGCTTTGTGTTGTCCTGCACACAGTGCAATTAATATGTCATCATCTGTAATGGACTTGGTGAAACAAGGTGAAATTTGTCAGGTGGGAAACTGGGAAAGTGTTTTTTATTATTTTTAGTTTCTCCTTGCTTTATCATCTTACTAGAGGAAACTGAACTGGACAAAAGATTCAGGCAAGAACAGCCTGGCGAGCAATTTACCAGGAGACAGAAAAAAAGTGGTTGAGCAATTTAAGCTGTTGACAGAGTTATCATTTATACGTTTATTTGTCACCTTGAGGGCTCTGACTGTCTGCTGTGTCACACAGGTGATTCCACTGGTGTTGTAGGGCAAAGAATTGGGTGTGAACCTCACACAAAAGGTCTTTCCTCTGCACGTGTGCTGTCCATCCTGCAGGCCTGGCTGGGTCTGCAGTGCATGAAATGCCTTTTTCTTTGCAGTCCATCTCAAACCTGATGCTAGGGGTTCCTACTGAGTTCAGCTATCTTTGAATCAAGCTCTAAATCTCAAAAAACCTTTATGCAAAAATTTCAGAGGTGAGCTCTGGAATGAGTACAGAGATCAGGTCAGCAGATACAGCAGCGGGGCTTACCGGCTCTGGTTTTGTAGATGGTTGTCTCAGTCAGTGTCACACACAGCATTCTCTGCACTAAACATTTATGTATTTTTTTCCTTAGTTATGGGTGGAACACATGGATTCCTGCTGGGGTGTGGGAAACAGTAGCCCTACTATTTTTTTTTTCCTATGTAGTATCAATGTTCAAAAAGAAGTGGTTCAAAAGAACATGGTTGTGTGCAACATTTTTGTGCTCGACAGCAAAGAAAGAGATGGGCATTTCATCCTTTACAAGTTTGATTTTATTTTGTTAATCTCATGGTAGCTGCTGTTGCATTTTTAGTCTATACTTGTCTACAGATCACAGCTTAGCCCACTGAAGCTGGGCTATTTGCCATCACTGCATCTTGTGCAAAGCATGTTCCAATAGCAATCAACTTGTCTTCCCTCTGCCTGCCCCAAAGTCCTGAAATAATTGATTTGATGTATTACCAGGCATATACCTGAACTTCTTTCTAAACTTTTCACACCTGTCCTCATGGTGGAAGACCTGGTAGCTTGGCCAATGAACACTGTTGATATATTTTGTTGATCTGGCATCAGTATTTCAAATGCTTCAGCACCCAATCATACATAAATGCCTTTCCAAGTGAGATTTAGAGGGGAAATTCTCCTCCCTTTTATTGCTGATGCAGCCTGTTTGTAGGTGCATGTGCTGTACCACAAGAGTGATCTTTTCCTACTGCAGTCATTGCTTATAATAAATCTTTGTTTCAAATTAATAATTTGCAATATTAATAATCTCAAGATGTACTTGCCTGTTTTATGTAAAGTCCATTGTCACAACAGCTGAGTATTTCCCACAGCTGAAGGAATTTATCTGTACCCTTCTAATGAGGGTGGAAACATCTTCATTCTGTAGTTGAAACCAAATTTCATCCTGCAAGCCGGGAGATTTGGGGTCTCTTCTGATATTCTCTCCAGCTACGACTTCTCTGTTTTCTCTTTTGGAATAATGGCCTGGAAATTATTTATTAATTAATCCCTTGTTAGGGCCAAGCCTGTCTGCCCTCAATGGCTTTTTCTATTTCATCCTATCACTAACAATTTGGCCCTTGTAGAAGAGAAGCTCAGTGAGTGACAGTTGTACATTTTGTACAGCACTGATTGAGAGAGATTATTTCTACTGAGGTAAGAATTATTCTGAGGGTCTCATTACTGTCAACTAAAACTTAATGCAGTCCTGAAACTGGAAGTCTTAGTCTGGAATATCTACTAATTTTTGCCCAGATGGAAAGGCACCCTTCATGGACTGCAAGGGAAACATCCATTGGGGATAAAATGACTAACCCAAAGTGATTACAGGACTCAAAACTTGACGCTGTCCTCTGAGAACAACATGATGTGCTCTGCTCAGGCACTTTTTTCCCTTGCAAAGAAACTTGAAAGAGAAAGGCAGCATGGGTCAGTTTGTCATTTTTAGAAGAAATATTCCAAATTTCATTCTTAATGTGCAAAGCATATATCTACAAAATGTTTTCTGAATGGCAGCATATATATGAGAAATTCATTTTTAGACAAATAATTGGTAGTTATAAAGTAATTTGGACCACCTTCTATCCTTCAACTTTTTATTTTCTTAGGAAGGACAACTGGGTCTTTTCAGGCTTAGTAAAATTCTCAGTAACATAAATGCCAATGGCACTTTGCTTAAATATTGCTAGTGCTGAGCATGAGACAGACTGCTGAGTAACTAGTTCTCTGTGAAGGAGTACTCTGCTGTGTACAATGAATATAGACACACACATCTTGAATAGATTAACTCCCTTCAGCCTCTATATAGGTGATAGAAGAGCAAAGAGTTTAAAAAGGTTACAGACATTATTGACTTTCATGCTTCAGTTGAAACTGAAGCTTATTTTGCCTGGGTTATTCCAGCAGCCCATTTACAGGAAAGTTTCTGTACATTCACTGAAGTATTTTATTTCCTGTCTTTCCTATATGAAAGCTTTCCCTTTTCCATCCTTCACACTCAGAAATCCTAGGAATGCAGATTTATCTGGCTTTCCAGTACCTCTTCTCTATTTCTAGCGTGCTAATTAAATCTGTATAGGGTCTGTCTTCTAAATTCTACTGTGTATGTAGTTTCAATGGCCTCAGGAGTTGGTATTTCACTCAGGGGTGTGTATCATCCCAGACAGCCTCTGTGTATGCTACGGGCTCTGGCTGGTTGTGCTCTTGATCTTTTCTTTCCCTTTTCCTATTCTGAGCATGCTGCTTCCAAAAGTGACAAATATGACAAAATGGTGACACTTTCAATTTGTTGGTACCCATGCCCTCAGGCAGGACATGTTATGTCTTTGGGGGGAAATTTGGGCTCCAAGAATCCAGAACAGAGGGAAAGAGGATTGAATTATAGATGAGATGCTATTTGACTTCCTCAAAAATCCTAAATCTAGGGCTGCAGACTACAAAACTAGCAGCATGTCTCATGAAAGCTGCCCTCGCACCTCCTGGTTTGTACTGGGATCTCATCCTCTGTTACAGGATTCTGTCAAGGCTTCTTTTTCTGGATTGACTTTGCACACCCGTTCTGTGAACCCTTTCAATATCTCTCTCCACCCAACCTACAGCTTCCAGGTTTCAGCACTGCAGTGTATCACACCATCCCTCCCAGTCCCCAGGAAGGCAAAGCTCACAGCATGAGAACTGCAGAACAGCTTAACAGGCACCAGAGGCACAAAGGCCACAGACCAAAGGGAGCAGTGCTAGCTGGGGATTTAAGAGCCAATTTGGGGACAGATACACAATAGGCTGGCATGAAATGAAGCTCCAAGAGCTCTTTGAGGTGCATACCAAGGCTATCTGCTGTCTTTCCTATGTGTTTGTCCCTAAATCTGTCCCCATGAAATTGCAAATGCAAAAACAAACCAGGCTATTCGAACTCACTGTACATGCATTAAAAACAAATCACCCCGTCCCACCTCAGGAAGGTAATTGGCAAACCCAGAGTGCATGAAATAGCTGCAAAGCTGAGAGCAAAGGAAGGAGTGATGAAAATATCAGTCTCTAACCTGTGTGTTAGTGATGCGTTCTGAGCCATAAATACCAATTACTGGGCCACCAGCTGCAAGTCAGCCTTATAGTTCAGGGCTGAAACACCCTCTTTTCCCTTCCTTAGAGATAAAAAATGAAAAAATAAAATTAAATAGGTTAAAGAATAAAAGATCTCCTGGACCTCCAAGAATTTGAAGTTTTGCTTATTTTTTGCACTGGTGAACTAGAAGACTAACCTTGGTAGAAATCACCCTTGCCAAAAACTCTTTAATTACATCCATAATCCAGTCTTGTCCAATCTTTCTTTGTCTTTCCTACAATCTGTTTTGCTGTTGATCTGCAAGGTTTTTTTTCTACAAGGTCTTCTCTCTGCAAGACTCTGCTCTAGTCTCATGTCTGAGAGGAGGCAGAGGAGTTGTGTGCAAGGATGAAAACTCAGAGTTATGGTCTTCTGTTTTACTATATGAAAAGAATGTAATGGCTGTCTGTTCTTGTGGGGTTTGGCCTCTGCTTCTCCCTGGACCCAGAACAGCAGAGTATCTGTTGTCTCTGGAGCAAAAATTTTCCTTCTCACAATGAGGCAGGCAGCACATAGACCTCAAAATCCTGTAAAAGTACGAGGAGGTTCCTTCCCAGCCCATTGGGCAGTGTACCTACAGAGTCTCACGTAACACAGTATTTTCAGCATTAAACTAATGCTTTTTAATCTTATACAAAGCTCTTTGGGGTTAAAGACTGTGTGAACGTGACCCCAGCACATAAAATAAAAACACTGAAGGTCTGAAGGAAAAAGTGAAAAATCTGTAGCTTCTCCCCATGATCTTGCTACAAATAATTTCTTGGTTGGGCGCTTCTGTTTTTGTGCATTCTGAATTTGGATTCCAAAGTCTGATCAAGATTCTTAATTGCTGGTAAAAGATATTTGGATATACAGCAAGTAAAGATGGGGTTAATTCAGTGTGCTGCAATGTTAAGATAAGCAGCAGCAGTATGCAGTGTATGCTATTGGCCTGTTTGATTTTAAATCTCATCAACAGATGGTCAACAAATAAGGTTTATTGCCAGGCTAATAAACTGTGTCCCTCACTGATTGAAAAGCCTTCTCTGCCTCAGCTCCTTTGCAGTCCTCTGAGGTTTTTTTACCCTGATACCAAGACAGTGTCTGCATTTTTATAGCAGCTTGTTTAGCTTCTCTTGCCCTCCAAAAGCTGTTACTAACCTGGAAGCTTGCTCGCCTTCTCCATTTGCTTTTGCATAATTTGACAGTGATGCAATGCCAAGGTCTGCACTGATGTGTTTGACTCCTTTGGGAAAGGGAAGGTCTCAGGCCATCGATGCCTGTCTCCCAGGTCTTGTCTCTTTTATGCCACCTCCTAGGTCAGGAGGGAATTTAGTCCTGGGTGGGGCTACCCTGGCTTTGTGCAGCTGTGACATCAGATCTGACACTGCTGAACTGAATGGGAACAGGATTTTGCCCGAGCTCTGTGATGTGACCCTGCCTGCTGGATCCAAATGCCAAGGATCAATCACTCTCAATCCTGTCTCTTTTCAAGAGCAGTGAACTGCTGTTTAACTGCTTAAATAGTTCTGCTTTGACTTTTTTCTAGGACTCTTCTACCAATGTCAAACTAGGTTTAGAGCATCACAAATTTTCCAGAACTGTCTGCTGAGCTTGCGGCTTCCGGACTAAGCCACAGCACCCTGTAATGTGTAAAGAAGATGTTTGGTGAGAGGGCCCTGAAGAAGTGCAGGGCTATCCTCTGCCCTCAGACACATGTTTTGAGGGTGGTAATACTTGCAAACTCAATGAGCTGAAGTTTTAGCGGGTAAGGATTTCACCTCCTGTGTTATTCATTGGTAAAAGGAGGAGGATTGGCTTCCTTTGCAGAAACTGTTGGTGAAAGCCCAGAGGATGGTTTTATCCCTGTTTATTTAGTGAACAAATACAGTTCACCTACAGAAGCTTTCTATCAAGAACTGATATGGAAGTTGACATTAGCTCCTAGCAATCTCAAACCTGGATGGTGGAAAAAATTGAGAGACATTTAACTGGGAAAGAAAATCTACATTGTGGCAGAGTAGGCATATGCATGATCTGGGTTTTGCTTAAAGTTCAGGTATCCTGTTGGCTTTCTTGCTGGGATTGTCCCATCCCAGTGGAAAATGATCCACAGATAACTTTGCCATAGTGACAATGCAGAGGTTAGTCATTGCTGAAAGTGAGTGACCCATCCTTAGAGGTGGGTTGGACAATAAATTTCTACTTCTAAGAGACTCTTGTGCCTTTCCCATACTGAAGGTAAAATCGAGCATTAATGCAAAATGTTGCCGCAGTCCTGATTGTACCAATAGGACCTTTAATGTGGGTGATTAAGTAAAACATCTTATAGGGTGCAGTGTACTTAATCTGTTCTCAGGAGTAGACATGGTCCATTGTGTTTTATAAAACCAGGAAACTTTAAACATTTTTTTATTGTTCTCCATAATATGGAGCATTTAAACGGTCTCATTTTTCCCCATAATCTTTGCTCTGCTGACTTTAAAATATTTGTAGCAAGCAGAAGTATGGATGAATGAAATAGTCAGGAATTATCTTCCCAGTGTTCATAAAAACCCTAATGCAAAATAAAAATTCGTAATGCAGAAGCGTACGGTTTTCTTGCCAGCCTTCATCTGTCTTCTCCCTGTATGTCTTGGGCTTGGAGGATGCAGATTTTGTTTCCTGATCAAAGCTGTAATGGATGGGAATGACAAGGCTCATCAATCCAGTGCTGCTGATAACCCCCCTGTCAGCAGCAGTCCTTCCTCAGAGTTGGCTTCTCTCTTACTGCCAGGGGAGAGGACAGTGGCAGGCTCTGCTGGCCTTGGCGTGGGTGGCTGTTGCTCTTCCCTGTTGAAATGCCTCACTGGTTGGTGCCTACATGAAGCTTAAACCCTTGGAGCTGAGAGAATCCTAAGATTTTTGTCCCCTGCATGTCAGTTCAGGCCCTTCAGTTACCAGATGGACGGGATGAGTGGGATGGGTTTGTCTTTCCAGCAATGGATGAGAAACAAAGGCTGGAGTTAATTTCCCTTTTTGTTTGTGTGTTTAGAGGTGCTATTTATTTATAATCCCATTTCTTCTCTACTGTATCTATGCCTCATTTCCCCATCTCAGCAGCTTTGGTAATTCCTCCTACCTGCTCCATGGGGGTCTTATGAGTGCTAACATTAATAATGCACTGTGTGGTTCACTGATGAACGTGGATGTGTATTTATGTGACAGATACCATTAGTTCAATCCTTCTTTTAAATAATGTTTCTCAGTCCATGAGCACTAATGAACACAACTTACTCTGTAAATCATCTGCCAGGTGCCACAGCAATCCTTAATGTAAAGCTAATGACTTTCAAATGAATTAAAATAGTCTAACAATGAGATGTTACTGAAAAAAATTAAGGATGCCATCACATTCCCAGGCTAAATGTATGTAGAAAATGTAATTGGAAATATAAATGCACTTTTTTAATCTCAAATTGCATGTTCAAAACCAAACTTTATTCAGATCACTAACAACAAACCACAGAGATGTCCTTTCATCCTTAACAATGGTGGAGGGAGTTTTTGCCTAGATCAGCTGAATGTTTCATGTTCAGATAGTGCTGGGTCATAGTTACTGTTTGATTATTGACATGAATTGAAAATAAAGTGCTGTTTTCTAGTTGTGGGTTTGAAAAGAGTTATTACCTAAAGCTGCCCAGGAATCAGTAGCTATTCCAACTCCTTTGAGCATGTTTAGTTACCAAAACAATCCAGCATACCTGGGTTCATGGCCTGGGCAGCAGCGTGATCACTCTCTGGGAGTTCTTTTTTGGGGAGAAGGGGGAATTTTACAGCATGCTGCCATGAAAAGTGACACTTTACTTTGTCTACTCAACCTCCTTTGTTGAAAGTAGTCAAGTGTTTCTGACAGATGAACAGTACTAGTGTGTGAATGTCAGGGGTAGGAATTTAGGTCCACTAATTTATGCAGGTAAAGGGGTGTCATTCTTCCCTCCAGAAGCAGTTTCTTCTGTTCAGTAACCTAATCTTAAAAATGCATGTGGAGATTGGACCCCATCTTGTGATTTGGGGTGAAGAAAAGCACAGATTAGCAAATAAATAGCCTCTTCCAGAAACAATTCAATGTGTTTTTAAATTTATTTTTATGGTTCATTAGAAGCTGATAAATGCTCCTTTGGGGGAAAAAAAAACCTGTCTAAAGAAATAAACCTAAAATATATAGAAAATATGTAACTAGGAGGAATTGGAAACAAATATATTTTTTATTATTCCAGCCTTTTATTAAGCACGGGGCAGTCTGTTCAGTCCACTGCACAGTGCCAGGCAAACAGCCTTGTTTGGGGCTTTTGGAGGACTAAAGCACCACCTCCACTCAATGCTTTTCCTGCTACCTGCAACAGCTTAGAATCTCTGTTTCTGTCTTCCATCTCTTAGGTTGGCAGTGGAACCCTGGGACTTCAGTGGGACATATCAGATAAAGCCAGATGTGCACGATGTAAATCAGCACACAAAGCAGTATTTGCATTTATTGATTCCAAATATTTTCATTAAGAAATGTGTTGGAAGCATTTTCTTATTAAGATCCTGTTCTTCTGATTGTATTTTACCTCATTTTTCTTTTATTTTAGTGCATTTTATTTTACTGGGTTATAAGTGAGAACAACTTCTACTGATTCTGTTTATTTATTTGCATTTTACTTCTACTTCAGGCTGGCTTAGTTTATTCTTCTCTGGTTTTCTTTTTAATTGTTTGAAATAATTTAAATTCAGGTTCAATGCTGTTACTCAGCTTCTGTTCACTGCATTATGAGCTTTTATGTGTGCAACCTATACTGGTCTTATTTAGATGGTGGTGTGAATAAAGGAGATTTTAAAGGCACTCAGCAATTTCTTAGCAGCTGCTAAAACTGAGCATTGCTTAGGCTCTGAATTCCTTCTGTTTCAAAGTAATCCTGGCTCTGCAGATGTATTCACAGATAAAAGTTCCAGTCAGATTGAACATTTCATCTCTCTGAAGTAATGTACCAGCTATCACTTTTCATGTAGCTTTTTCCTTTTTTTTTTTAAACTGGCTAAGTTTTTCCTATCTTATTTTTTTTCCGATGGAAACAAGCTGAAGCAGTTCAGAATAACTTGACCGTGGACAATTCTGGCATGTAGCTAAATCTAAATCTGGACAGAGGGTGTTCCTTTGCTGCCAGTGATGAGGTGTTTGTGTTGGCAGAGGTGGATTTCTTAACAGCAATGGCTTGTTTGGCTGCTGACGTGCAGAGTGTGACATGTTGTTGTACATTCTTGTTATGGTGTAAAGCACTCTGGTGCTCCAGGGGTTGACCAACAAAAAACTGTATCCAGGATCAGATAGCAGTAGAGCTCTTGTTTACTCACACAGCTGTTTGTTCTTGGCTGGGACAGCCCTGGTGACAGAAGCAGGTCCCTTTTTTCTGCAAAAGGAGACTGACCAAGCCACTGACCTGCTGGCCACACACCCTTTGTCCACAGCAAATGCAGGGTAACATGTTGTGTGTGAATTACAGCCAGGCACGCTGATATCACTGACAATCAGCTGAGATTCAGAGTGTTTTGCCAACCTGGCATATTCTGGTTGTGTGCCTTAACCCTCATTAAAACCATTTACACTTGGCCTGCTCCTAGAGCCACGCACAGCTGATGATGTTGTAGACCTGCTGTCTCTAAAGGCAAGTGGGGTCATCTTTTACAATCCCTGGAGGTTTTCACTAAGATGCCAGGCAGTGAAATGGAGCAGCCCACGGTGCAGGTGTTTTAGTTTGTCCCTGAGCCATGTAAAAAAGTGGTCAGCATAGGCATGGTGCCAGGAGCAGGAGGCATCACAGCTCTCTAGCTGATAGCTATCTGTTATCTCAGCTCTGCTAGTTAATGACTAGGGGAGTGTAAGAACATGGAAGAAGCATAACAATTGAGCCTGTGCCTTTCTTTCAGGGGAGTAACTTACTTAAATTTTCTCTGAAGACACAGGGACACGTAAAAGGGGAGTAAAACCTGGGGAAGGATGCAACCTCTCATTCACTCATCCCCTAGAAAGTTGCAGCTCAAGTCACAAGCTCTTAATCCTTCCCACTGGATTAATTTATGGTGCAACAACTAAGATATGAGGGATTTAGAAGGGCCAGGCCTTAATACAGATTTCTGTTCCTAGGTTACACGGGTTTAGTGTATTAACAGCCCCAAGCCTGCAAACCCTTGTGCAAGTATAAATCTGTGTATGAATTCACCAGTCTGGGGACAGAAGGGGAGCTACTTGCACACACAGAGTCTTGTCCTGAAGCTCCAGTGTTGAGAACTATAAACCCCAAGATGTTTCAGAAGCACAAAGGGCTGTGCTCTTTGTTGCAGTACTTGAGAAACTGCTGAACACTGGGAGGTGAGCTCTCAGGGTCTTCAGCTGTGAGAACCCAAAGCAAAGGCTGATCCCTTCCTGTCCTAAGTCCACTGTTATTGAACCTCAAGGCCCTCTGACTCCCCTGACACACTGAAGCATCCTTTCTGCCCTGTCAAGGTGACAGCATCATTACTCCTAACAAATTTACTTCCTATAAGATATTCAAAGGATATCCAGTTCATTCAAATGTGCCAAATTTAAATGTATCTTGATTTATGACTGTGTTCTAATCACTAGAAGATGATGAATATAATTAAAGATAATGAATGGTCCCATTAGTCTTTTGCTTGCTGTGATAATTCCTTCAGACAGACACTTCCTTTGTCTATGTGGTGAGGAAAGATGCCTTAGAAAGGGGAACTTCTGTTGCAGCAGATTCTCGCCCTGGAGCTTAAGAGTTTTATTTAACAGCTAGTTTGGGAGCAAAGAAGAGAGAAGGAGCAGATCTCTGTGCTGAATTATATGCAAGTAATTGCTGAAGGTGGTGGTAGAAAGAGCTGATCATACCTATCAAATTTTGTGTCCCCCTTATGGAAATCTTGGAGTTCCCCCACCATATGCTGCAATTTGCACCTCATGCTTTTTCAGCTTTATATATCTTACAGAAAAGATTGCTGGCAGCTTTATAATATCCACTATCCTTCCTTTACCTTCCAGGCATTCCAGACTGGCTCAGGATTATGCAATCCATTTATTTGGCCCAGGGGTTTTCCATCTCTCATCTAGTTAATGAATAAGCCTGACACTGTGAAGCCTTTATGCTGCAGCAGCATTGCAGACTCCTGTTCACAGGGCTGCAGAGCTGAGCCAGGACTCTTCCAGCTCAGTGGTTGCATTATATATGCAAAATGTGTGCCCTGATCTGCCTTCCTTGCTGCCACATGATGAAAGCAGAAGGCAAAATGCAAACCAAGGTGTTTTGTTTGATGGGGAATGGTGAGGTGGTAAAAGCAGGCATAAAGCTGAAGCTCATTTTTGGGGAATTTCTTCAGTGCTGAATTGAAAGTTGTCTCACAGTATGGTCTGCAAGTTTCTTGATTCTTCTCTTTTTGTCATGACCCACATAATTAATTAAAACCTGGAATGCTCTGGAAGGACTCACTTGAAGGAGAAGGATGGCAGCAGAACCTCAGGAGTCCCCACAGGCTTTGCATCTCTCTGGCCACAGTTTTCCTGGTTCACCAGGTCTGCAGTGATGAGCTGTCACTTTTGCCTTGGAAATCTTTTATGTGGCTGTGTTGAACTTTTGGAGAGGTTTTCCACCTCTTCCAAAACAGTCATGAGAGAGACACACACTGAGGGCTACGTTTGCTCTGAGACCAGAGAATTGCTGCCCAAATAAGAACCACTCTTGGCCAGAGAGCAGGAGATGCTCCTAATCTCTCTCTTTCGACACTGTCCCTCCGGGCTGTGCTCAGCAGATGTTTGAGCTAAACCTGTCAGCTGTGGCAATCTGATGCTTCAAATCTGTTTTGAGACCCAGCAGGAAAACCTAATAACTCTGGATGAGGGCCTATCAAGCTTGTTCTTATTGCTCAGAGATTATCAGATGTGCCATGAAACCCAGAACTTCAGTAATATGACTCACAGCTTTTGGTCTGGAGATTTCTTGTTATCAATGTGCATGCAAAGATGTCTGCTTAATATTATAAAAATATGCAGAAGATATCTATTCCTGAGGTCCTGCTAAAATCCCACTCTGAAATCCTGTTAGCATCAAGAGAGCAGGGTTGGGCCTACAACAGTGGATATTAAGTGACTTAACAACCTGTGTGAAATTCCCCAGACAAAGGGAGGAATTTGATGTTGATGTGTACTGAGGTTTTGTCCCTCCTCTTCTTCAAAGGGGAGTTTTGAATTCAAATGTCTTAAAAGAATTTTTCAAATATTATACCTATCAGAGACTGTTACTGTAGTGCACCAGAGAGCCAAGTCTGGAGGCAGGTGGGAACACTGCATCCCCTGCTGAGGGAAGCTACAGATGTGTGAGCTTGAGGGAAAGATGGAAATGAATGGTAGGGAGATGTGAACGGGGTAGAAACAAAAGAGTGACTTAACAGTGATCAGGGTGACACCTGCTTAGAGCCACAAGTTGTCTTCAGCTTGCCTTCTACGGATCTTGCTCAATATGTGCTTATATTCTTGAGATGTAGGGATCTCTACTAGCAGCTGAGTTTTCAAAGGCACTAAAGTCTTTGTGAAATTAGCTCTTGCTGAGTAACTTCACTACAAAATAAAGGGAAGGGTGTTTTTCAAAGTGACAAAACTTTTGGGGTTTATTTTTAAGGAGGAAGAAGACAGTTCATGCCGAAACACGTTTTTAATTTTATTTTTAAAATTGCCTAAATTAAGAAAAAAAAAAAAGAAAAATATTTTTTAAAATCCCTCAAAAAATTACCATCCAAATGCAATTTACATTAAAAAAAATAATAAAAAATAAAATAAAATAATAAAAAGGACAATGGAATGCATGCTGGGTTTGCTCATGAGCATTCCCACCAGCAGAGCTGGTGTCACTTGCCACAGCTGCTGCTGGCTCTGGGGAGCGGAGCAGGGCTTGCGAGCAAATTTCTCTGAAACGCAAGAATGAGTGCTTGCTCTAGGAATAACTACCCAGGGAATTGTCAGGGCCATTTGCTTCTTGTGCAGAGCTGTAGTCGCTCCCGGAGTGTTTTCCTTGTGCAGGAGGTGCCAGGAGCGGGGGCCCTGCTGGCAGCGAGGTGCCCCCTTTTCCAGGCTCGCCTGCCACACTCTTCAGCCACCCTGACAGTTGATTAATGCCTCGGCTGTGGAGTGACAATTCTGTTTCACACCTTCATCCATCATCCCTGCACCATTTCCTGGGGGCCTCGGGACCCTGACAAATTGTCATATAACCTAGCGGGGACTTGCTGTTCCTCCAATTGTCTGTCTGAATAAGTGTCCTGTTTTTTTCAGAAGTCACGAGAGGGAGAAAAAGAAAGGTCTGGAAAACGTCTCAGAATCTCAGGAAAATGAGATTGGTATGATTCAGGAAGGTGGCTAATTTACCTTTTAAAACTTTTATCCCACCCCTGTCCCCAGGAAAGTTGCAAACTCCAGTCTCTGATTCCCCATGGATGGAGATGGTTTGAGGTGATGTTTTGCAGGAGAATTGTGGCAAGGCTAGGAGATAGGTGAGAAATGAATCCTGGCATAGAACCCAGCCCTTCCTGCAGAGTTGTAGGGGTGCCAAAAGTGTTTGTGTTCCCATGCCTCAGTTTCCCACTGTGGGATGGATAGCAGTGATGGAGAGCAGTGAGTCTCCACTGCAGGAAAAGTGACCTGGGCAGACCCTGCAGGGAGTCCCAGCGAGGTGGGAGAGTCTGATCTGATCTGCCTGTGGTTGGGACTGGCTGTGAGCCCTGCTGAGGCACCGGGGCTCTGCCTCATTTGCCTGTCTCTGCAGAAGGACAAGCTGCTGTTGAGGTCTGCTGTTTGGTTTTTTTCACTTTAAAAAACAACAGGAGCTCCCCTGATAGCCTTCACAATGTCACATTGCACATGGAATTGCTGCTCCTGCCTACGGAGAACACCAGATGAAATCAAGTTGAGACGCATTTGTCTTCTAGGCCTTTGGGCAGGGCTGTGGGGCTGCTTGTTCTGCTGCTGCTGTTCTGAAGCAGGGAGGGCCAGAAGGAGGGAACACGATGGCAAAGGCGAGAGGTCCCTGTCTGCTGCCCGCGGGGGACAATTTCCCTTGGGACAAAGGGGACTCCTTGTTCTCCGTGTCTTGCACAGCCCTGTTTCCCTCTGCCACAGGATCCGGTTTGTGCCACCAAGCCCAGGGACCCGTCAGGCTCCGGTCACCCAGCGCAGGTGAGGAGCTGCTCCCAGAGCTCTGCTCGCTCCTGAGTGCGGCAGCACATCGGCTTTCACCCACTGTGAATCTTGTTCACAGCTTCAGCATGTGCAGAAGACACCCAAGAGACACAGCCCCAGAGCTGTAGATCTCTGTGTCAGGAGAACAGGGATTGCTTTTCAATACCTGAAAAAGAAGCATTAAATTTTCTCTGATTTACAGCTGCAGCCACTAAAGTACCTCCCATACAAACAATTCAGGTTGTTGAAGAAGGAATCAGTGAGTGTATGTGCACAGATGGATGAAGACAGAAGTCCTCTTGGCAGGTAGGGCTTCAAATCCATGTGGAAGCAACTGTGAAGAGCCGTGGAGAGACCTTGTACAGCAGGGGAAGGACTGGAGTTCACTCCAGTGCAAACTATCCACACCCTGGGCAATCTAAAATTGAAACTGCTGCATCTGTGGTGTCAAATGAAGTTAAAAAGCCACATAAAAAGGTTCACAGCAACTATGGGTTGCTCTTGAAACCATGACAACAACATGCCGTAGCAATGGAGGGCTGCAGAGTCCCCAGGAACAGAACACTTTAAAAATCCTTGTTTTGTTGACAATTTATTGTCCAAATAGACTGTAGCAGAAACTGTAATAAAGTATAAGGTTAAATAATAGTTTGGTGGTAGCTGATGGGATGAAACCTAGGGTTACCTTAGGTGATTATAATACTGAAACCCACACCCCAGGAAGATTTGTATGTGTAAATGGTAGTGTAGTGAACTGGACCAAGAACACCCCATGTGCACTGAGAATTTTGTTACAGAAGTGAAAATTATCCATAACCTGTTCTTGCACCATTCTTTCTCTGTTACCTTTTTGTATAGCATGCTGTGCATGTTTCCTAGAAGGTCTACCAGTGGTGTTAGGTGCCTGCCATTCTGTTCTGCAGAATGGTAAAAAAAAAAGTCAAACAGCTCAACTCTGTGTTGACTGGCTCTTACAGACCAGGTAAAAGACCTCTGGGACAGTGTTGGGGTGTTACATGTAATGGTTTACATAGAATATCTATGACTGGATTACTGAATTTAGGTTGGGAGAGATTCAATGGAAAAACAGTATTTTATGTAAGGCAGTTCTGTTGTAGATGTGTCTTAAACTTCTATACAGGATTTTAAAATTGATTTTGGAAACTGGCAGGTATTCTGGTACTCTTTTCCTTCTGCTTGGAGATGGCTTGTGATCATAGATCTGGAGTAGGTCTGCAGGGAGACATGAATTTAGCAGATCAAGCATTTATAAGCTTTCTCAGGGGGTTGTGTGATGGCCTGGACTGGGATGTACTTGAGAGCCAGGCTTGCATGAGGTAGAAACCACCTGGGCAGGTTTCCCTTGGGAGGGTCTGGCTGTCTGAGAGGGTTTTCCAATCTGGGATTTGTCTGGGAACTCTTCAAGGGCGACAAACCCTAGAAGGGGATGGACAGAGCAAATAGAAAAAATAAACTCTGTGTGGCTCTATTTGAGCACTTATTTGGAGCAGCTTTGCCTGCTTTTAGCCAGCTCTTCTGCACTGCCTGACTGCTGCATCTCTGGGTCATGCAGCTCTGCCAGGACCAGTCTGAGCCAGACTTGCCAGAGCATGGATTTGCTGCTACTTCTGACTGTCAAATACCCAAGCTGGGTATTTTCTCTAGCCTGAGGAACTGCCTCTCCAATCACCCTGGTGGGGATGGATGTGGTTGTTTCTTCCTCATCAGTCCACAGTTGTCTGCAAAGGAGAGCCTTGGGGGTGGCAATGCTAGCACCACCTCCAGTCACTCCACACCTTCCTCTACTCACTCCTGAGTCATCTTTTTTTATGTGGGCAGCACATGCAAAAGCAACTGTGGGGTGGGAACGTTTCCTTGCTGGGACATCAGATGGAGCAAATCCCATCTCCCCAATGTACAGGTTTGCTTTGGGATACATCCAGTATGTCCCTCACATTTTATTAGTGAAAGTGTCAGCAACGCTGCAGGTAACAACTGGAGAAGGAAAGAGCAATTTGATTCTTTCACAAAAAACCTTTTGACCTTTTCTCAGCCAGTTTCCTACATTCTCTTTTTGCTTTAATAACAAGGGTGACATTTTGAGGCCTTTGGAACTCCTCCAGTCTCTGTCTACACTTTCATACTTCAGCTGTTTTCTGAAATAAATGGAAGCTCTAGAGCCAGCTGCATGTCTGAGAGGGGGTGTCAGCTGCACACCAGAGCAGAGCTGGGAGATCTGCAGTCTGTTGGAGCCGGTGCCACTTCTTTTAAAAACATATCTGGGAATATAAGTGTGCTTGTTGGGTTATGGAGATTTATTGTCTTTATTTTAAGAAAATGCAGGAATATCCTTCTCTCTGATGCCTGTGTGTATTATAATGGAATCCTCTAGAATTGCTCTACCTGGTCACTTCTGGAATCATTAGGGAAATAAGGAAATATCCTTTGATGTGGGAAGAGAAAGCTCCAAGAAAGCCCTCTCCTTCTGCAGAAAGGTCACTCATGCCCTCTGCTCCTTTGGCCAGGCCTAGGACTGACAACTGTTCTTGCTGGGTTTGTCGTTGCTGCTGTGACTGTTTGTGTTTTGAATTCAAAAGTCAAATTTGATTAAAATAACTCATGGTCACCTGTAATCAAAGCCAATGAGCAAGTAAATAATTCAGTAATTTAAAAAAAACCTTTTTGCTAAAAAGTCACTTTGCATTTGTCCAGCCAGGGATTATATTTCAAATCTAAACAAAACAAGTCAAAACATGTGTGCCAGCACACTGAATGGGACTCACATGGGAGCAGATACCATCTGGAATCACAGTTGTTCTCACAGCCAGAAGAGGCAGAAAGATGCTGTCAAACAGGGGAGATGCACAAGTTGGCCATGGGAGCTCCTTGGGCAGCAGTGTGGAGGTGGCTGCTGAGCTTTTCCATCTTGTGACCAGCCCTCTGCCCTTTGCTGTCTGTGCTGCCCCAGTTCTGTTCCAGTGACAGGTACCGGTCCCTGCCTGTGTGCAGGTGCCAAGCATGCTGGCAGGGGCACAGTGCTCCTTGTGCCAGAGGTACAAACCCAAGCAGGGTCTCTCTTGTATGGGCTACCAGCAGGGTGGATGTCTCAGCCTTCAGCTCACCCAGGGACACCTGCAGTGCTTGACTTGTGGAAGTGATTCCACATGCTGGCAGCAAAGGCAGGCAGCTGCAGGGCACAGTGCCACGGGTGGGTCTGTGGCTGGACTCTGGGCTGGCAGGAAGCATATGGTGAGCTGGCAATGGGAGCCTGCCCTGAGTCTGAAGGCACTTTCATATCCAGCCACCACATGGCACAAAAGGCAGTCGTGCAGCCTCAGTAAATATTGCACACAGCAGCCTTTAACAAAGGCATTTCATGTGCACAAAAATGCAAAAGGACAGTGAGTCCAGGCTGTGTCTGTTGTCTTTGTAGCTTTTCCAAAGACTCCAAATCTCAGAGTCTCCTGGTTTATTTTTGGGTCTGTTACCATCCCTGGCTCTTGTCTGAATTGCAGCCTGTATCGTTTTGGCTTCCACAGGCCCTGTTTGCAACCACTGCTACCGAAAGAAAATGAGGTGGGAGCATTGTTACACAAAGAGCCTTGGTGGAAAAATACTGTACTTAAATAAGTTTGAGAGCATTATCACCACTTAGAAAATGCTTGGAGGAGTGACAGCATATGCTGTTCTGTCATTAAAACAAAAGCTGTATTTCAAAAGCTCTTTTTCCCCAAAGATATTATGCAGATATTGCTAGTCTAACAGGAATGCAGAGTGGAAGAAGAGCTGAACAGAGTAGCTGCCACCAAGAGAGATGGGGGCAGGTGACAGGAACACAGATTTCAGTGGGATGCATTCAAGGAGGAAGATGGCAATGTAATTTGCCAAAAGCCTCCTGGAAACAGTTAATAAGCACATGGAAAACTCCCCTTGCTGCAGAAATAAATCATCACAGAGCAAGAGGAGGGGTACCAAAATTCTTTTTGGCAGAGGGATGCTGGAGAGTGCTTTGATGTGGGTCTTCTTTGCCAGAAACCTCCCACCTTCTTCCTGGATTTGGATTTTGCTGGCTCATTGGAGCAGGTTGCTGTCTCCTGTGTGTCTTCTGCTCTCAAGGGAAGAGAGGAGGGAGCATATGGGCCAAGCAATCCCAAAGGCAGATCTTGAGGCAGAGCCAAGCATAAGCTCTGAGTTGATCCTTGTACAGAAATTCAAGCTGGAGGATAGAGTATAGTTTGAACATTGTGACTGCACTGACAGAGTTTATGCAATGTGGCAAACACTTTTCCTCAGGAAGCTTTATGACATGCAATATTTCTTAAAACAGAACTTTGAAAACCTGGTGCAGCTTAGTCCACTACAGTCCTGTGAAATGGACAGTTCCAGTTCAGACTATACATCTACCAAGAGGAAACTTCATCTTTACCTGGATTTGGATGGAGCACATGATTAACTTCATAATCCCCCCCAACCAGACTCAGTGGAATACATTGTATGAGTTATATCTTGCCATATTCAGGTTTTCACTGACATAATTCTATTCTAGGTCTGACAAGGTAAGAAAGGCTTTGAAGTTGACCTTACCTTGGTTCTCGTGAAAGACATTGTGAGTAGAATGTAGAATCATTCCATGTTTAACAAGTAGCTGATGGCATCATGTTCTGAATTCCAGGTTGCAGATGATTTCAAATACCTGTGACATGGGAAGGGACTGAGCCCCCAGGGCTGCCATGGTGCAGTGTCCTGGGCTCCCCGGGGCACATCTGTGTCCAGTCACTCTCTGCTTTCTGTAATTTCTCATGCATGATTTATACAGTGCAGGGGCCTTTGGAAACACTGTTTCTGAACTGCAGCTGAAAAAAAGAAATGAGAGTTTTGACAGTTTGTGTTTTATACTGGTGTTAAAAACCAGGCAGTGCTGTGCTAAATTTCTGGGAACTGGGGATTTTCTAATAATCACCTCTGCTTTGCTGTTCCCATGACAAGCCTTGTTGAGATGTTCATTTCTTAGAAGAGTTCCAGAGTCAAACCTAGCTGAGAGCTCTATCCTGGATTGCAATATTTAAAATAAATGTTCATTTTCTGAGGACATGGTGATGGTAGACCTGTGTTAATTCGGGTCTAAGGGACCACTGCACCCCTGGGCAGCCAGAACTGACCTGCAGTGAGTTGTTCCCTCAGGATGACAGTTTAGGTCATCTCCCTTTGCCTCTAGATTGTTTCTTGCCTTTCTTGTAGGTGAGATGTTCAGCTTAGCACTGACAGTGTGCACGTGCATCTGGGTGATTAATAAGCACCACAAAGCTTCTCTGCTCTGGGCTGATTTGGATGGCTGGGAAGAACCTGCACTGGATTAAACTGAGCATCTCTAGGGATGCCAAGTGTGGAAAGAAGCACTGCTGACACAGGCCAAGGGGCTTATATGCCACAGGAGTGAGGATGTCCCCAGCTACTCCAAACAAAAGCTTTGGCAGAGCTGAGATTGCAGATCTGCTGTAAAGGAGGCAAGAAAAGGGAAATAGGAGTTTAAGGAAAGCTTAAATATTGTTCCCAGTAGTACAATAGTTGAATACAAAGGGCAAAGGTGTTTTTGTTTTGCAGGCTTGCTGCTGGATGTGCCTTTCCAACTTCTCCTGTTTTCCAGGTGTTTTGATCAGTTAATGGTGTGTCTAAGTAATTAAAAAAAAACCCCAAAACTAAAAAGCCCCCAGAAAACCCAAAGAAAAAACCCACTAAAGCCTTAAGTCCACTCTGTTTGTTCTCATTTTGATTTGCATGTCCAAACAGATCTGAATGTTAAATTAGATGGGAAAGTTGGAAAGTTCTCTGTGATATTTGGAGAAACACTTTCACAGCTGCAATTTAGAATATTCCCAACCTGTTTCACATATTACACACACCACACACCCCAACATTCCTGCTGTGCAGTAAATGAGGGTAACGTTACAGATCCACAGAACATTCCCAGATTTTTGCCAGGTGAAAAGACAGTTGAAAAGTTCATTAAATTAAAAATCTATGGTGTATTTTTTCACTTTCAGAAGATGTCTAATTAATTATTGTTTGCTATATGTGAAGTAAAATGAACATGAGAAAGGCCTGTGCAAGTTAAAGTAAACCAAGAGCATGGTCCCTGCTGACTTGTCAGCTGTGTTCATGTCATCCTTCTCTCAGAGGAATCAGCAGCTCAGATCTTCTGGAGTGAAACCAAGATAATTTCCTTCCTCTCTCCTTTGGGAATTCCTTTTCATACCATTTCTGCATCCCTGCAGCTTTCCTAATTCAGAAGTTTCTCTTTTTGTATCTGTTTCCTCTCTCGAACCCCTCTCCTCATGCCTCTCCTCTAAACTTTTAAGTGTGTTTGCATCTTGAAGTCACTGTTGTTTTTAAATTTAATCATAAAGGGGTGGAGAAGGGGAGAAGAGAGTGAAAAAACGTGTTAAATGAAGAAGAAAATCAATTTTGCATTTGCCACATCTCAGCAAACACTTACCCAGCCCTGCCCCTCCCCTGCCTGTCACTGCCAGGCACTGTGGCTTAATCCCTTTGCACCTTTTTCCAGCTGCTGGTATCAGGAACGGGTTGCTTTTCCATGCTCTCGACCTTTGAGTAAGGACTGGTGTCCTTGAGGCACAAGGAAATTTGAAAACTCTCCTCTCTGCACGTCACAGAAGCTCAGGGAGGTTTGGTGTGAGCTCGGGCAGCAGCACCTGGTGAGCAGCATCCATCCCCACCGCGGGTGCCACTGCCGCTGCCACCCGCTGCTGAGCAAGGCACGGGGCTCTGCTGGAGCCCAGGGATGGGCAGCAGCCCCCACCCTCCTCCCCACCCTGCTGAGGCCAGGGAGGGCTGCTCCAGCGCAGGGCAGGGGGAAAGGGCACCAGCTGATGCTGCTCTGGTTGTGTTTCCAGATGCCAGGAAAGAAGGGAGAGCAGGGGGCTGTGTTTTGGGTTCCAGCAGCCACACTGGGTTTCTTCTCCGTGTTCTTGCTCTTAGCTTTTCATCTTTATTCTCACTAAAACTCCTCCTTTTCCCTGCTCTCCAGGCTCTTCTCAGGAAATGCTCAGTGCTGGGGGAGGTGTGTGATGTTGGGAGCTGCAAATGCTTTCAGGTGAGATCAGAGCTGTCAAAGAGATTTTAATCTGCAGGGATGAGGCACTGGCCGCCTGTCAAATCCAAATCAGGTACCTGGCCAGTCCCGTGGGCTCTGGTTTCCTTCCAGGGAGCCCCATGTCTGACCCAGGGAATGTTTGCCAGACAGGAGGATATAGCGAGGTGGGAAGTAGTCCTGAGTTCCACATTTCAGGTGTGCTTTTTGGGTCTCAGAAGGCTGTGCAGTGTGAGGTTCCCAGGGAATATGCCAAGCAGTGCAGCCAAAGAGTCACAACCATCTAAAAGCACATCCAAACTTTTGTCAGTGTCTCCCCACTAGAACAGAAATATAAGAAAACTTCCATTTTGGAAGAAAAAAAACAGTTTTAAAAAATATTGTTTTTAAAAAGATTTTTGCTTCATTTTAAAGCCAGAAGTGTTCCTGAAAAAATGGGAGGCTTCTTGTTAATAAATTCTATGATTAATGTTGTCAAAATCGCCTAGAAAACATCCCTGTCTATCTCATTCTAAGAACTTTGCTATAATGTGAGAGTTAAAATTAAATAAATAACAGTAATATTGATTCCTCCTCCAGCTCTGGCATGAATTAGATATTCAGCCTAGGTGGCTGGAGTTAGACATATGGCCATGGATGTCTTTGTTTCTAATATTAGTTAGCTGGTTAATTTGACATATCCACATTATCAACAGTTATTCATGTGTGTTACATGGCTTGAAATTACTCTGCAAGCCTCAGTTTTCATCAAAGAGCTCAAAAGACAGCAGCACAAAGGATGTGTCTCTGCTTTCTATTCTTCTGCCAAACCTCGATTCCAAAGTACCAGGGCACTTAAGCAATTTCTGGTGGAGTTTCTGTTTGGAGCTGGGTTGTTTGGCTGATGCACAGCTGTAAATGAGGCTGTGAGAAATACTTCATCAAGATGGCTTGGTTCAAAGCCATCCTCTCAATAGAAAATGGTTGTTATACTTGGGCCCAGTGCCTAGAGGAGACAATCTTACATAAGCAAATAAATATTGTATCTGCTTTTCATCAGGGCAGAGTGGACATTGGATGCAAAACTTTGTAGAGCCTGAGTAAAACTTTGTGTTAGGAGTGTCCTGGGATGTTTGAAAGCTGCAAAATTGCAAGAAACTGGCTCTTTTTAAACTTCTGAAATCCAGAGATGTTTGTAAAGGTGCTCACCAAGATGAAATGCTATGGTTGCTCCTCCTCCCAAGAGAAAGGAGAGAAAGATTTGAGGGCCATTTCTTCAGTGGATATTCTGATCTGAATTTCTCACTTTCAGTGTCTTGGTTTCAAAGGGCATTCCCTTATCATCTCCTTATCATCTAGAGGGAGCATCACACCCATGCAGCATGAGGTAACCAAAAAGGCAGGGATTTATGCATGATACTTTGAACAGGTGGAAATGTCAAACAGGGTTTGATGTGGTGCAAATCCAGTTCTGTGTGTGCTCAGGTGTCGCTGATCTGTGTCTGTATGGGGGGAGGCACACTGGCTGCCTGCTGGGTGCTGTGTGTTTGCAGCCTCTCATTCCAGGTCCCACCAGGCCCCCAGCTCTCGCTGAGCACCAGGAGTGGGGGCAGATGCTTCCCCCAGTGCCACGCCTGCTGCAGGAGGGCTGCAAGTGTGTGATTTGCAGCCTCTCCAGCAGCCTCTGAGCCACCTCTGAGATGGGCAGAGCCACAGGTGAGGCAGAGATCACGTTCTCTGAGGCATCTCTGACACATCAGCCTCTTAGAACTTCTCTAACATTTTATCCCAACCGAGAATACCACTGTTATCAAAGAAATCCAAGGTCAGACTAGATGGTAAAAATGGTTGTTTCTATCACTGATTGCAAAGAAAGGATCAAGCACTTTTGCAATGGGGTCTGACCTGCAAAACAGAGGCAGGAGAAACCTTATAATTATTTATACCTTCCTCAAATTTGTAACTTTAAAAGAAAACTAAGCTTGTGTTTGAACTAGATTGGCTTTCTTTATAAAGCTATGCAGCTCCCCAGGTGTTCTGTTCCCATGGTTATTTACCTGAACTCTTGAACATACGCATCTCATTTCAGTATAATTTCTTTCCTTCTTTCCTTCTTTCCTTCCTTCTTTCTTTCCTTCCTTCTTTCTTTCCTTCCTTCCTTCCTTCTTTCCTTCCTTCTTTCTTTCCTTCTTTCTTTCCTTTGTGACAGCAGCTGGGATCTTGTTATTTCTTTGGCTTCTGATCATGCAGCTGGGTGTCTTACTCCAAATCTAGCTCACCTGAGCATTCAGCAGAATGAAATAGCCCATGGTCACACATTCCCCTTGATAATATTTGCTGTTAGGTGACTGTTTTATGAGACACTCCTTAGTAAGGTGTCAGTGCAGAGTAAAGGGGGGGGTGTAAACTGTTGGCTTGTTTTGCAGTGGCAGGATGCTGGCACTGCAGTTTTTAATGCCATCAGTGCTCACCATAGCTGTTACTCCCCCTGCCCCAGGTTATACTGCCCTTTCTCTCTGCCTCCAGATCAAGGAGAGAATGCCTTGGTGCCTTTCAGCCAAATAAACCCACGTCCCTCTGTGATTCCAGGAGAGTGTTTTTATTTACTTCTCTTTTAAAGCAGATAAATGAGGATTATCCTCCCACCATCTAAACTGTCCCCTCTGACAGCTGCTTGCATCAAAACCTCCTCAGTTTGATCTGGGAAGAAATCATCCTTGGTAAAGATGCCTGTGAGGGTGAGAGAGGCAGGGAGCCTGCTGGGGTTCGTGCTGGGGGTCCCAGGTGGGTGCTGGCTGTCGGTGCTGGGGGGCTGCCTGGGACCAGGAGGTGCCTGTGCCCTGCCTTCCCCAGGCTCTCTGCTACACCAGCTCATTCTACAGACTGCCTGCCCCCGAGTGCCCAGCTGTTCCGGGTTCCACTGGGCTGTAAGGAGCAGTTATTAGGAGAATAACTACAGGCAATTACTGCACTGGTGTTTGCTGCGGTGGAAACTTTGGGAGGAGACTTCCAGAAAGGCCTTTTGGGGCTCTTCAGTCCTAGCTCTAAGGATTACTTTAATTTATGCAGAGACAAGAAATTACTGCTCCAGCTGTTGTTTCCCACTCAAAGGTCAGGCTTCAAATACCAAATCCTTGCTACAGACTTCTCTCTTCTTCACTAACAAGCTGCAAGGCTGTCATTATTTTTATAAATAAATAAACCAGTAATGTTGTACAGAGTGTCTGAGAGGATGGTATTATATATACAGGCACTTTCTGAACTGGAAAAAAGGTATGTTTTGCTTTCCCAATTCTTCCTGATTTATTCAGTTGCCCATGTAATAAATAATCCCATAAATAGAGTGATTCTAAAGGAAGAAGTTTTATAACTGTTTTGAGTAACATCTGTAATCATGAAGAGAAACCCTAACTATGTAGGACCATCAGTGGCACTAGAAAATGAACCACATAAATTGCTTTGAAAATACTAATTGCAAGCTGATGAAGTTTGCTGCATGGCTCTGATGTTTCTATGATGTGATGACAAGCCACCTACTCGATTTACATCAGCTCACTTTGAGAAAGCAATTGACTGTTAGAGAAGAATCATTATTTAAATGAGTTCTTTTTAAAAGATTAAGTCAAGACAGGAAATTGCCAGAAACTGTGAGTGAAAAGCAGAGAAGTTCAGGTAATCTACTTTACCAGACAGACAGTGAGCTGCATCTCTTAAATGCTTATCTCCCCATGGCATGGGCTGTGATGGACCAGAACTGCTCAGAAGCAGATGCAACAACATTGGCTGGTCAGAGGAATGATCTTCTGGTTTGAGAAGTATCTTTATAAAACTGTTTTATTTACTGGTTATGTCCTATTGTGTCCCATTTTGGAACTGTTCATATACGTGATTATCCATTCTGTTATGGTATTCAACTCTGTTTGAGGTATAGTTCTAAATTAAAGCAAAAGATTAAAGCAATGCTCTGGATTAAACTGTTTCTTCTGTGAGTCATAAACTGACCTTTCATTCTTGTTGTTCTGGAAAGATATAAGCTCCAAATATTCACACAGCATTACACACATGCAGTATTACAAATACTGAAATACCTTTTTTAAAAAAGTAAAAGTAATTATTTACTTAGATGTTATAAAAAAAGTCTGACAACTTTTGTTGTTCTTCTAAGCACTACCATGTAAGCCTCTCTACGTGTAACCCATCTGAGTCACATCAAATGAGAATAATTTAGAGATAATGTCAGTGAAAACAGACTTGTCAAAGGGCAACAGTCTCCTGCTGCTACACGAATACAGAGTATTTATAAGAAATAAATATCAAAAGGAAGTGAAGGAGCTACATAATGCAGAGGTATTGCAAAGGATCAGTGTTCTTGTGCCATTGCTGCTTCGTGTTTGCAAGAGGGATGTGCAGGAGGAGCCTGTGGTGCTGTGGTGTCTGTGGCATTTGTGAGTGTGAGGGAACTGTGCATGTCCAGCAGCCTGGCTGTGTTCCAGGGTGAATGTTTCCAGGTACTGATGCAGGAGAGCAGACAGGGGTCTCCTCCTGCATGGTAATGTGGTGCCAGAGTGGAATGTCACCAACCTCCTTATTAATATTTTAAATTTATCTTAGGGCAAATAAAGACGGGTGAAATTCCTGCTACAGTGTGCAGACTGTTGTGGGGACAAGGAGGCATAAGATACAGCTTCAGCCAATGGGCTCCCTTGAATTGGTCTTTCATGTCTTTGACTGGGGCACACCACCCTGCTGAGCATCCAGCAAGGACCCCAGGCAGAGGGATGTTGTTACTTGCCCCTGTATCAGACAGTCAGCAACAGGTTGTTGCTGACACTGATAGGGCCAGGAATTGTTGCTTTGGGGGATTTATTGGCAGAGCTCAGCATGGCTTGTCTAGCTCTGGACACATCCACTCAGGATGATCAGGAGCTGGGTTTCCTCCAGTGAGTGCCAGCAGAGCAGCTAACCTTACTCTAGTGCAGAAGCATTAGCTGCTGTTTCTGCTTTGGAAACTGCATTTCATCTCTCTTGCCAAGCACCTGTCATTTTTTGAGCATTAATAACTGTAATAACAAGTAGAAATGAAACTGAGAGGTCCTAGATTGGCAGACTTTTAAAGATAACTCAATATTACATAGCGACTTCAAAAATTAATTTATAAATATTTAAAGCTATGAATATTTCAGTCTTTTCAATTCGTTTTGTTAATTATTTAGCTATAAAGCACATATCACATTCTTTACCTCCTGTTCAAATTGCATTTTATTACATTTTGAAAGCAGTCTGCAGATGGCAGCTGCAGCAGCTCAAGATCTAAGACTGTGTTTTGCAAGTGACTCCTTGGGTCTGTGTTTCCAGGGAAGAAGTGGGGACTGTTTGATGCATTTTTTCTGCCTGCTGAGTTTCTTGCATTTGCAACCTGGGTAATGATTCCAGTCACACAGGCACTTGCTGCCCTCGTGTGCTTTTGCAAACCAAAGCTTGGCATATGCACATCCAGAGCTTAAAAAAATGCTTGTTCAGGAAAATAGTAGTTTTACCTCCTTGGTAGAGACCACACCTTGCATCCATGGCCAGATACAGGGACAGCCCTCCTTTGTAAATAGCCAGACCATCAAAGATTGAACAAAATTTAATTAACATCTTTGTGATAAATGAACAGTATCACAGGCCAGATCTTCTTATTATACTCATCACTCTTTCATTATATAGATAAGTAGCTCCTTCATAATTATCAGTGTGTTGGAGCACAGACTGACATTTTGCTGTGGGCTTGTGCAATATCAAAACTAAAGGCACACAGGTGCACCACAGCAATAACAGGGACTCTGCACTGCAGCCCTGTTGACTCTGTAAGAGCAACAAAGTAGTGCTGAGCTAGAAGGAGCTGAACCACAAAAACTGTTGGGAATATGCTCATTATTCCATTTCAGAAAACTCATTCCACACTTATGAAAAAAATATATGGAGAGGGGAGACCCAGGGTGGGTATTGCACAGCCATGTGAACACAAGTTGCTTTACTTCTCTTCAGAGACTATAAAGGAAAGTTAGAACAAATATTCTTGTTAGGTGCCTGTCTGATAGGATGGAGATAAATCACATCTTTATTCCCAGTATTTCTTATTTGTGTCTTTAACAGAATTTTCTTGAAACTGCTCTCAGAACATAAATATTGTTATAAATAAATATCAGTGAAATAGAAGTCTAGAAATCTGTGAGACTCCCATGCTCTGTACTAGACATCCAGTGCAAGTCTGTAGTGTTGTCTGCATCTTTAAAATATGTAAAGTGGGGGTAATACTTTCTGTTGTCATAGAGCTGCTGGCAGAGTTAATTCATTAATTTTTATGAAGCATACAAATCCTGTGGTGGGAGAGTCAGGCAGGAAAGCTAATGAGAAAATTTAAGATGACTTTGGGGCCAGGTGGATGGGTGGGAAGCAAAACCTTTGGCTACTTACCAATTTTCTCTTCAAGGAGAAGATAAAGATTATGTTAAATAATGACTTTGTCGCTAATGAGAATCACCCTTGTGTACCTGAAGCAAACACTGCAGTCAGGATTCTCCTCCTGCAGTTTGGTTTGCTGTAGGCTCTCTAGTGAAAATCACCTCCTGTGCCTTGGGTCCCTGCTCTACAGAAAGGGGATCTCACAGTTTGTGCTGGCTGGAATTTCCCACCACTGTGCTTTCAATCAGAAAATGCTTTCTTGAAACCAGACATTTTCCAGGAATCTTTTAATTGCAGGGTCTTGTCATCAAAAGCAGTCAATTCTCAGCACTCCCTGTACAGCAGATCCTCTGTAGGGCAATGACCTGAAAGCCAGTTGCTCGGTTATAATGTGAAATGATTAAATGCAATTACAGTCTTAATGATAAAATCTTCATCCTTCTTCTCTTTCCACCCCCACAGTGTATTCCTGGGCACTTGCCTGGATGGACAGGCTCCTTGCAGCCCGTTCAGTGCTGCTGGAGCTGTGAGCTGGCAGTGCCACAGTGCTCCAGTGAGGGGGGAGAGCAGCAGGGCTTCCCTGAGTGTGGCACTCCCTGCCCCTTGTCCTGCCCCTCCCTGGCACAGCTCTGCGTGGGCACAGTGCGTGGGCTTCTGCCAGCCCAGTGTGGTGCTTTGTACAGCATTTCAAGTCGCTGCAGCAGCTAAATTCTTGCTCTGCTTAAAAGTGACCTTGGGGATTCAACCCAGAGCCAGATGCTGCTATTTGTGCCTCTGCAGGGATTCCCTGCTCCCATGAGAAAAGCTGGTAGCTGCAGGGCTCTGTATTCTGCAGAGTGACAGAAATTTTGCTCGTTCCTGTTGCGCTCACTTGTGGTATCAGGATGATGATGTTTTGTGCCGACTGTTTGCAGAATTTTCCTTTTCCATTTGTACTCTGTCCTTTCCAGATGGATTTCTGTTAGATTTGCCTTACTGCTGCAGTTACCAATGCTCTGATTTATCTGACAGTGAGGCTACTCTGTCACAGTGAGTGTCTTTGCTCAGTTATCTCTTCAATTGCCCAGCCTGCCCTCACATGTTTACTTGTCAGGGTTTCAGAAGCCCCACAGTGCAGCAGACTTACCCAGCTGGATTTGACATATACTGATCCCGTTCTCCTCTTTACCAAACAAGTTTTGCTTGGCTTGATCAGCTGTTAAATTTCTTATTTTACTGAGGCTCTGGCATTTCTGGGAGATTTTCACACCACCCTCTGTGGTGACTTGCCCGAGACCGACTGAGAGCTGGAATGAGTAAAAAGCACTAACCAAATCCAGTCCCTGCTTTACCCCTGTAACTGAACATGAGAACAGAAAACCAGACAATTCTGCTTGAGTCTATTCCTAGGAATACAGCTCAGAAAGTTCCAGCTGTGGTGAGGTTAATGCAGCAGGTTAAAAACAATAAATGTGAGAAGAAGGTCTTTGAGGGAGGGCAGAGGATGTATCAGTGTTCCCATCAGGATGATCCCTAGCTCACACATACAGTACTTCAAAGTCAAGACTGCATTTCATCTCAGGTCTTTTAAAGACCCTATGTGCTTCCAAGATGTCTTTAGAAGTTCAGGCAGACCAAGTTCCCTTTTCTCTTTCCCTTTATTTTAATAGTTTTGTGGCCTTTCCTATGTCATCTGAGTGCATGTCTCATTGCTGAAGCACTCCTTTGTGAAGAACGTGCCCTGATAAGCCAGGTACTCAGCAGGGAAAGCAATGATCATGAAGAAAAATAAGAGTAAGAGGGTTTGCCACATCCCTGCTGATGTTTCACCTGACTCAGCGCTGTATGAAGGGTTTGTGACAGGAGTAACTCCTTAGCACCAAGGTTACAGGGGCCTCGGAGAAATGTGATGCAGCTCTCCATGAAGCCTGTGAAGTCTCTGGAATCTAAGCATGAGTGCCTCAAACCAGCTACTTTTCAAGTCTTTCTTTTGGGATGCAAATCTTAACCCCGGGGGCCATGAATTGCACACAAGTCAGATGGCTGAGCAAAGGAAAAAGACTTCAAAGGCTTGTTGTCCTTCTTCGGGGGAATCCGTGCTTCTTGTGCCGGTCCCTTTCCAGATCTCAGCAATTTTAACTGGCTGCTTCAGCTTCACTTTCTAATCTCAAATCCCATGAGAACAAACGAGGGCGGAGTGTAACACTTTAGAGTCAACAAAAACAACTCTCTGCCGTGGGCAAAAAAGCAGGATATTTTATTTTGAAAACTGCCTCGTGGCCATCCCAGTGTAACTCTGCTATGTGGTGAGCAGCTTGCAGGCAGGAGAAAGGAGGCAGCAAAAATCACCGGGCCGGCAGGATCTTTATTTCTGACCCGCACACCCAGAGGTGTGGAGGTGACAGTGTGGCATCACTGTCACCTTCCTGTGCTTGGGGAGTGGGGAGGGGAGGCACAGGAGAGCCTGGTCCCTCCCTGAGGTGGCAGAGGTCCTGCATGGATGGCACAGCCACTCTGGAGGAGAGCTGCGGGAGAGGAGGGTGGCCCTTGCAGCGGGCAGTGCTGCTTTCCCTGGGCAGGGCACGCCTGCACAGATGCAGGGTTTCTTCTCCTTTGCCCGAGTGTTATATAAGAGGAGGATTACTCCCAGGTATTAAAGTAAATAAAAAAATGGTTTATTTAACCATCTAGAAAAACTAGAACCAAAAAGAAAAACCTAGAAAAATCAGTAAAAGAGATTAATTCCCGATTCCTTCACAATTGAAGACCTTTTTAGCCGGTTTGGCTAACATAACCCGGGCACAGCTTTCTTTCGGTGCTGGTTGCTTAAAAAAAGCGTGGTTGGAAGGCGGTCTGGGCAGCACCGAAGCTCCTCGTGGCTAATCCGATGAAAAAGAGGAAGAGCTTGGTATTTCGGCTTGGGAAATAGTACAGGGTGCCTGCTCTGTTCCACCCCCCTCAGTTCTGCCCTCCCATGCCTCACAGTGGTTGGTCGCCTCCTCTCCCTGCTCTGGTGACAGGCTTCTGCCTTTTAGCCAATGGCTTATGGGTGGGTAACAGTGTCTCCGGCGGGAGAAGGACTCGTTTGAAAGCGGGGTTTCCATGGCGCCGGGTTGCAGGAACAGGGTGTGTGCTGCTTTTTGCAGGCAGGATAAGCTAATATTACATTTCTTAAAACTATTTACACACTTTAAACACCTTTAAAACATTTTCATAATTGTCTAAATAAAGGATACAGTTAATTCTACATTCTAATTATAATAATATTTCCTAAAACTATTCTTTAATCACTTTAAGTAACAACCTTAATACTTGATAAGAGGAGATGCGAAAAGTCTTATAACTTTCATGAGTAACACCGAAAGGTAACGGAGGGTGCACAGCTTGTCCCCAAGCACGGCAGCAGGCTTTTTCCATCAGCCTTCTGCACCAGTGCTCCCTCCTCCGTTAGGCTGCACAGCCCAAAGCACTGAGCAGAACATCTGCTGCGCTGGGTGAAGGGCTGAACCTCCTGCTCCAAGGAGTCCGCACTTCTTGCTCAGGGAAGCTCTGGGAGAGCTGAGAGCCAACAGCCTGACTGCTACAGACTCTCAGCTTTATCTGAAATGGGCTCACCAATAGCTTCTGTTCAAGGGGCTGGCGCTGGGACCACCAAAACACCCGCTGGGTGCTGTGTCCCAGCTCTGAGAGGGTGACCAGAGTGTCACTGGATGCACGGGGAGAGCAAAGCACAGGGTTTGGCTCCCACCTTGCCAGTTTTTAAGGGTAACTGCTGTCCTGAGGAGAAAAAGAGAAAGCCTGGCACAGCTCAGTATTTTCCCTTGCTCTTGTCCCACTGCTTTCTATGCACTACCCAAGCTGCTGGAAGCTGATAATAGAAAAAAAACAAACAACCAAACTAAAAAAAAAAAACAAAAAAACCAAACAACCAAAAAAAAACCAAAAAAAGAACCCCCCACCAACCTCATATTTCAGCTACTTGTTTTTTATCATTTTTCCTGTGGTACTGAATATCTCACTCACACTTTTGAGCATCAGGCAGGTTGTGATACCTCACTGTGTATGCAGTTGGCACCATTGCAAGTGAGTTTAATGCCAGATGTATCCCTAAATATGACACAGGAAATCGTGTTGGTGTTTGCAAAAAGCAGTTAATTTTTTTTTTCTTGGTAACATAACAGGATCAGGTTTTAAATAAAAGAAAACTGATTATTTGTGGACAGAGATAATGTTCTTCAGAACGGTTTGTCCACTGGGTGTTTGTTATCATAATTAAATTTATTGTTCAAATTAAACAAAAGCAAGCTTTTCCCCAAAATTAATTAGTCTTCATAATTAGAAATTGTTTTTCAAAAGTGCATTCAATTTATATGCTAGAAATTACCTAGATTATATTTTGCTGACAGCTATCAGAGTTGGCCATGCATACCTAATGCTCAGAGATATATTAATTACCTTGCTTAACTAGCATGCTCTAATACATTAATAACTCTGTGCCTTGGAGAACTGCGGCTTGCTGAAAGCTTTTTATTGAGATGCAGTTTCTCGTGATGCGAAGTTCCTGCTCAGATGACATTCATGCTTAGGCAGAGTTACTGAAAACAACCTGATAATAAGGTTGGAAGGCCTTTCAGCAAAACCTGGTGTAGATGGACAACTGGAGACTAGTGGCAAGCAATGGCTTTGTAAAATTAAGCTGAAGTACACTTAACCCAAATGTATCTTCTTAAAAATGCACAGGAAAGGCAGGGACAGCTTCCACTAGAGCAGGTTGCTCAAAGCCCCATCCAGCCTGGGCTGGAACATTTCTTCACAGCACAGAAAGGCAGTCATGGGACAGTGGGATTGTACCAAATAACAGACAAAAGGGTCACAAGTAATGGGCAAAGAAGCTGCGGGACAGTCTGGTTGGTTGACTCCTTGTATTGAAAATCAGTGGCTGAGCTCAAGTCTTACTAGGATCTCCTGAATGCCCATGTGGTGCATTAACCTCTTTAGTTTTCTAAAATGGAAAGGTGCTGGGTCTCAGATATGAAAATAATCAGCTCTTGAAGCACTCCTGCAAAGTTTTTCTACTATTTATAATGTAAACAGAAAATAAAGAACTTCTACCTACTTTCAAGCCACAAGAGAGACTGTGCACCTGTTACAAGATTTTTTTTCTTTTCCTGCTGTATTTTTTTTTCTGGATTCCTTCTTCATGCTGATAAGTGCTTTCAAATCTAGGCTTATGTTTCATCAGAAGAAATTCTCTTTGTGCAAGGTATATTCAGCAACGTCTCTCCTTCTTTAGATTTAGCTGTAGTTTGAGAAGAAAGCAGCACATCTGGTGAGCAAAACACTCCAGTTAAGCTTGTTCATCCCTATTCAGTTCAGTACTTTGCTGACAATTTTCAACAAAGGGAGGTTAAATTCCCCAAATCCCACAGACAGGCATTCAGCCCTGTGTATAGTCTGTCCTTAAATACCTGATTTACTGGATCAAAATAAACTTAAGCATAGGTTTACATACACAGAGATCTGGTACAGCAATTCCATCTGGCCTGAAAAAGAAAAGAGACCACTAAAGATTCATTGATAGGGAACTGGCACATACTCTGTTTTTAAAAATCAGTCTTTCTACCTTAAAAAAAAAAAAAAAAGCACATTTGAGTTGATCCCAAACCGAAGACATTCAGCTGTGTAGAACTCTGAATCAAGGCACTATGAATATACATGTGGCAAAGACTGAAGCCAAGGTAGACACAGATGAGTGCTGAATTCCCTGATGAAGCAACTTGTTCTTAAAGTCCTTATTCCTACCCATTTATTTTAATTGATCCCAGTCTGTGCTAAGTTATTTTAATGGTCTCATTATTCTGAACTTCTAATAACTGAGTTTTAAAAGGAACATATTTCACAAAGACAACTTCAGTAAATAAGATCAAAGCTATTCTGGGCTGACTGGTTGGGGTTTTGTCCTCTGCAAACAGACATATGCCTGATGCATTTTTCAGGAGTGGAGGTTGAGGGAAGTCAGTATTAACATTAAAGATAAGGGAGGCTGGGCCATTCAGTAGTTTGCTTTGCAAATGTCAAAAATACTGTGTTGATTATCTTCATCTGGGGGACAGGGGTTTATCAAAAGCACAGATGGAATTTCAGGTGTTTAATTCCCATTTTGAAGACCCCTTAGACTGTAGTAAAATGTCCCCTTTGTCTGCTTTCAATTCCTCACCATTATTAGAACTCCAGCAATCTGAAAACTGGAAGCAGCAGAGGGAAGTGCCAGGCAGTGATAATGTCAGCTCCCAGAGCTTTTCTGGTGGCACCTGTGGACAGCCAGGAACACCACAGAGGCTGGGGGGAATGGCCTCTGCAGGCAGTGACAGCTGGAAGGACAAGGCCAAGGAGAAATTACCTCATTATTTTCCTAAGTAATACAAACAGCACTTGTACTGGTGTGTGGGAGTTCCCAGGAGCACAACTCAGCTTTGAAATGAGGTGTTGGAGAGGAACACCTACCAACAGCCCTGCAGTGCTGCCAGTGCCTTGATAGCCTGTAAGGGAGACTCATTTTCCATTTTTCTGCTTAGAAGGAGTCACTGGGCAGTCAAGGGAGGTTGGGCTTTGCCAGGATGCTTGTTTATAATCTGTTCTCAAAACAGGCTTGCTACTTGCAAACGTGGTACTGGTGAGGGTATCTCTGAAGGAAGGGATTGTCTGCTGTGAAGTTCTAGGACTGACACAGAAGTTACAAAAGAAATTAAATAATGTCCAGATACTGCACTGCCTTTTTCACTGAACTGCTGTAACACAGGGTACTAATAAGCAAAGAGGCCAATGGCACATCAGAAATAGTATCTGGATTGTGACACTGGGTAAAACACCAACAATTCAGAGTTCTACCCTTGTTCCTAATTTAGAGGTGTGGAATCACATCTCTAAAAACAAAGGGCATATTTCTACATTCCTTTGGGAGAAAACAGAATTTAATGTAGTTTCTGACCAATCTTTTCATTGTAGTAGGTGTTTAGAGGTTTGTGTCTCGTGCACTTTTCCTGTTATTTCTTAGAGTGCTCAGCCAGATCTGTGAGTACTCAGCCAGTTCATGAGGCTTTCATTTTTCCTCTTCTGTAAGATGAGAGTAGTGTTAGTAATGCAGATCTCACCACAGAAACTGGAAGAGATCTGTTGGTTAATTTTTGTAAATAGATCCAAGGCTATAAAGCACCCTGTAAGTGATAAATACTAATATTTTTAACATGGCATTTTCAATGGCCCAGGCAATTTTTCCACTGAGAGGTCCAGCAATGTCAGCCATCAATTTAAGAACATGAATCTATCAGGACAGTAATACATTAGCTCCTAGCACTGCTCTGTCCTCCCCATTGCAGTTACCTTGACAAATCACTCTGTTCAGAGGCACTGCATCAAATGTTATTTCTCTGACAGATAAACCAGGATGCTTCATAAGTGGTGTGCATGGAGGTGGATGTGGAGAGCTCAGTTCAGGGAAAGACAAGGCCCTCCAGGGTGCTATGGATGGTGAGGATGGTGAGATGCTGGCACAGCTTGCCCAGAGAAGCTGTGGATGTTCCATCCCTGGCAGTGCCCAAAGCCGGGTGGGGCTTGGAGCAACCTGGTGTAGTGGAAGATGTCCCTGCCTGTGGCAGGGGGCTTGGAACTGGATGATGTTTCAAGTCCCTTCCAACCCAAGCCATTGTATCTCTCTGTGAAGGGGAGAGAGTGGTGATCTGAAACATGTCCCCTTCTGTTTTGGGAGGGATGGATGCCAGACGATGTGCTAAATAAAGTCAGAGTGAAGAGTGGGATGTGTGACCCTGGGAGCTGGAGGAAGTGAGAAGGACCCTAAAGCTCCTTGTTTATTTCAGCAGGTTAGAAGGCAAAACTGCAATTTTGTTTTTAGGGAAACTTGGATTTTCATCATTTGAGGAGAGACATGTTTTACTGACCTGGGGCTGGGAGGTGGCAGTTCCATGCTCCCACATGGAAGGCATAATCTGCTTGCTAACCCCATGCTGTATTTCCCTCCTCTTTCATTCCTATGGGCAGCAGGGTGGCACTGAACGATGGGCCACTCTAACTGCAACAAAAACAAAGGAAATTCAGGTAGGAAGAATTCCTGTGAGGCTTAAAACAGAGATAGGCTCAAACTTTGCATCCTGATATTTCCGAGCTTTTCAAGGGTGGTGGCCATGACCAGGCTGCTCATGTGGCCATGCTGCAAAATCTGAACTGAGAGCTCCTCCATTAGTGGAGAAAGTCTGGGGGGGAGTTAGCTTTGTGGCACAACTAATCTCTGCTGCCTTGGTTAATCCTTGCAGCCTGTTGCAGAAATAATTCAGTCGCTGGGACCCAAACCTGAAACAGCTTGACTGACATCAGCCAAAAAGCCCAAAAAGCCTGCAGCAAATCTCTTTCAATAACTTACAGCATGTACTGGGGTTTGCTGTGTCACAGCCTCAGTTTTGGTGTGGCAGTGGCAGGCTAACAAGCAAAGCTGATTGTAGCTCAGCTACTGGCCAAGAACCCCAAATAAGTTTTCCTCTAAGCACATGCTCAGCACCAAAATCTAAGAAAACCTGTTTATTTTGCACAAATCCCAGTAGAGTTGAGGCAGGATTTTTTTTCTGGAACAAAGGTATAAGTTATGGTAGTTGTGAACTCCTATGCTCCTTCTTTCCTTCTCCAGTAACAGGATTTTTTGGATAGGATGAAGTAGAGCTAAGTGTATTTGTGTAGATTTATAGGCACTTGCTTAAAAAAAAAAAAAAAATCTTGGGCCAGGTTATGTCCATGAAATGCTAGATCATGTCAATCAACTTCTCAGCATTGTGCACTGCCAAAGCAATTTCACTTTAAGTGCTGGAAAAGTAATTGGGTTTGAATTGCAAGTTGTTGTTCTCTCGTGTTCAAGATAATATTTCAATGTTCTCTTTTCAAGTAATTTTTCTCTTCTGAAGTGTTATCTCTCATGTCTTTACATCAGAGCTTGATATCCATCCTTTTGGTTCAGGTTCACATCCTGGGAGACTTTGCAAAACCTGGGTATCTGTGAAGATTTAAGTCCTTGCTGCTTGTGATGTAGCCAGAGTGGTGCAGTAAATACATCTGCCTCTGCCTGGAGAAGCATTTGTGCACTTTCTGTGCGTGTGAAGGACTTTAAAAAGGTTTCTGAATTGTGATTTTCAGCTCTGCAGCAGTGTAGCTTCCTTCCACAACCCAGGTCAGGGTGGACATTTGCACCACAGACACTACAACAGTGTTTTTCCCGCCAAAGATGAATTCACATTGAAAAGGAAATAAGCTGAATAATACTGCATGCTAGAACAAAACAACATATGGGATTTGTTGCTGGTTCTTGATAGGCTTCCTGGGTTGTGAATGATAATGTGTGTGAGACAATGGAGAAACAAGCTGTTTCTCCAAGGATGGGCTGTGATTGTCCTGTGCTTTTATCATTTTCTCTGTGAGCACAGCAGCAAAACCTGGCACAGTGGGCAGTGTGGCTCTTGGGGATGGTGCTGTGCAGGGCCAGGAGCTGCATTTGATGATCCTTGTGGGTCCCTTCCAACTCAGCAGATTCTGTGATCAAGGCTAAAATCCAGCAAAGCTGTATCCAGTTGAATCTGTACAACCCAGTTAATGAGCAAATGCAATTTTGTGTATGATATTCTTTTACCTTTGTTTAATTAGCAAAAGTACTTCCTAAAGGGAGAAAACCTCTTGAGAACAAGAACAAAGTTTATTTTGTAGTCATTGCCAATTAAATATTTTCATCAAAATTAGATGCACGCTACATTCAAGTTGTGCACAGAAGCATTTTTATTTATTGGAAAAAACCAATTACAAATTTTTTTCCAGTTTTTCCTCAATCTCTCAGAGTAACAGGGAGATTAACGTTCTGAATGATGAAAACCACGAGCTAAAATTATAATAATTAACTCCAACATTGCATGTAATATCAAGAGAAAACTTTCTTATTATGTATGTTGTCTTTAATTATAATTTAAATGTTTGAAAAGGAGAAATTAATTATAGTTTTTACCCTGAGATTGGCAAAACTTAAAACATAAAGCTGATAGAGGATGCTCTGGAGAACATCTTACCCACCAGTCAATTTAAATGTCATTTAAGAGCCCAGCCTCCTGATGAGTTGCTTAGATTTCCAAATCATGATATTCCCTTGCCATTAAAAGCACAGTGTGAGACCAATTTCCAGACCTTGTGCAAATGATAATATCCTTCAGTAACCTGAAATGGGAACGCTCAGGTCATCATACCTGGCATTTTGGAGTAACTCTCTTCTGGGGGCTTTCACACATTAATTTATCCTTTCAGCTCGTAGGTGTTATTGTGGCACAGGACTGAAAACAGAACTTTTGGACCTGATCTTCAGCTAATTTGTCATGAACAGCTCATACTCTTTGCAGAAGCCCAGTGCTACCCTTTTTGCCCAGCTGCAGACCCTTTAAAGCACTACAGCAGAACAAAAGAGAGCAAAAATGACCATGCCCACCCTAATTGGAGACTTGCAGATCTAACACTCCAAAGTGTCTGCTGCACTTCCTTCAGTAAACAGAAGCTGCTTTTAATAATTATTCCTTATCAATAAGCTTAGATAGGTTTTACAAGTCATAATACCCATCACTTGCCTAATTAAATGAATGAGGGTTTGTTTTTTTTTATTGCTGTTGCCAATTACAAGTGATCTTCAGAACATTCCTGAAGTAATTATAACTTATCTCTGTCTATTTGTATAATGGCTAAGTGTTGTGCTACTGAAGAGCAAACTCATATAATCAAATAACATATCCTTTATCACTGTTGAATTAATAAGGGTTGTACAAGTCCAGGTTTACAATTAAATGAGTCCTGGGGAAGATCCTTGAGGCCAGGAGAAATTTGTTTCAGATTTGCAAAACAAAAAAAAAATGTATTTAGCCTGTGGGTTTTGCTTTATAAAATATGTCCTTCTTTTATAGTAGGAAATAAAAGTCTATTTTTTGCAGCAGTTTTGCAGCAGTTGGAGATAAGAGGATAGCACCTTTGGAGAAGTGTTCTGTAGGTCTTGGAAAGATGAATATTTATTCTCAAGTTGAGGGGAAATTATAACGCTATACTGTTTCAAGTGTTCTAATTTAACACAGATAATTATTTAATTTAAGTGAACTTTAGAGATTAATTTTCAGGGTGATTTTATCTCAGCCTGATTCCTAGCAGGAAAGGGACCATATCACAAGAGTTTGCCTCTCCACTGGCAGCTTTTGTGATATTGAGAAGCTTTATGTGGCCCTTCAGAATATGATGGGTGCCTCTAGACCTCCAGGTTACGTCTTTGCCAGGGTGTATGCTTCTGATTCTTGCTGTAATCCCATCATTCATCCAGGAAGGCAGGGATTTTATATATATAAAGAAACAAAAAAGGAAAGAAAAAAAAATACGAGAAGAGGTATGCAGCATCTCCATCCATTAATAAAAGATTCTTCAAAGTGGTTCTGAGAAGCTGTGGTCTGAGCTCCAAGTATCAAGTCCAATCTCAGCTGCATTTAATGGTTTTTGGGGTGTCCTTCAGCAATGTTACTTTGTGCAGTTTTATGATTTTTTTTTTTTTTTTCAATCTAAGTGGACATTTTGATAGAGAGAAATGCCTGTTGCCTTCTGCAAAGTACTTTATCATCTGAACATACATCATTCAAGCCTTCCTTCCTCTGGTTATTATTTTTCCAGTTTTTGTTCAGGTTCAAAAAGTTTAAAGTAGTGTGAAGTGGTCCTTGTGTATCATCAACTGAGGCTGAGCTGCCTCACAGACAGAGCCAGTTTGTCCTAATAGCCAAAGCAATAACGTTTGATCCCAGTTTCTATCAGCTGTTAGGCAGGATCTGCTTGTGCCATCATCAGATGCTTTTGTTTCTTTTACATTTAAATTCAAAGATTGGATCCTTAGAGGTTTACTCTGAACTGCAGCTGCAATGGGCTGAGTTGAGCATCGCCCATTGGTGCCAGCTCAGGACACCCTTCACAAGGAAGAGGAGGAAACCAGCCCAAAGGACCATTTTCCAAGGGACTGGTCACAGCATTTCTGTGGAGGGCATCCTTGCTGCAACAAGGTTTCCCTGATGGGTTTGTGACTCCAGTCCCAGGCACTGCCACCACCTCTGCTCTCACAGCTTCAAACCCTGAAGTACCTGATAAAGAAGTTGTCCCTGAGGGAAGATGATAAAGGACTCCTCTTGCATTAAAGCCCTTTGGAGAGCACGGACTGCTGAGTTTTGCCCCGGGCAGGGAGTTGCCAGCACAAGTCAATCCCTTGGAACAGAACCAGCACTAAACACTTTGCAGCCCCCAGGAAATGATGGAGCCAGCCACTGCTGGCAGCTCTCCTCTCTTCCAGGTCCCTCAGCTGAAATGCAATTTGCTTAAAGGGAAATGCAGATTTTGTGGTTTGGTCTTTAGCATTATTACAGAGGCCAATCTGTAGGAAAGCAAGGGAATGGCTCTGTGAATGTTGTAAGCCCTAGGAAAAAGTGTTCAGCTTGTGCTTGACACAATTAATGTCTGGTGAGCTTGGGGAACACCTTGTGGGGTTTTTTTTTCCCTTAGGTAGGTTGGAATTCTATATTCTGTTTGGGCAGAAGAAATGCTGTTTCTGGTTAAAGGTAAAAATCCTAGCTTGGACCAAGTTTTTCTTGTGCCAGCAGCTTCCAAGTGAGACAAAGTAGGCTGGGCTCCATCATCCCTTGTGCCAGCCACTGCAGGTTGGGCAGAGGGGAGGAGCAGGCCCAGGACCACTGGTCTGTGCTCTAAAAGAGCAGTGTAACACGACTCTCTCTTGGGCTCTTCACAAGTTGGAAGTAAAGAGACAACATCAGCTTATTTAATTTCACCTATGGTGATATTTGAAACTGATTCTCTTAAAATAACAAAATTATCATTTGAGTAGTTGAAATTCTGGAGGTAAATATTGGTCCTTTTTCCTTTTTTCTTTATAAATGCTAAGAGAAATTAATTCAGAGTGACTTGTGAAATACAGAAAAAGGTCTTGGATGACTGGGCATTGAATATGGACACATTGGATCAGCTACTTACTCCAGTGAAAAGAAGCAAGAAAGTGGAGAATCATCCCTTTCCTGCAGCTAGCATCAGACAAATACAAAGTTTGACACAACAGAAAGCTGGAAAATAGTGTAAAAGGCAGAGGAATATAAAGGTTTTCCAGAGACCTGTGAGAGGAGATGTATCTCTAAAGTGATGGTTGTTATACTTCGGTCCACAGGTCCCAGGGATCCCTCAAGTGACCGACTAGTCCTAGGGGATGCCCAAAGGGAATAAGGACAGGGATTTTCCTGCTGTCAGTCTTGTACTTCCCATCATAGCCCACACCTCTGCTGGGGAATGGCTGAAGATTAGCAAATACCAGAAGCTGATCACTGGAAAATGTTCAGGTACTGGCAGGGCATGTATTCCTCTTCTTTCCCCCTGTGGCTGTGCTCACTCCAGAGCCAGTCAAGAAGAGCCTATTTGAAAAGGCAACAAAAAAAGAGAAGGAAAAAAAAAAGAAGTATCTGGCCTGGATCCTGGTCAATAAGAACATGTGCCCTGTACCACCAGGACTGATGACCCAGCATCTGTATCTCGTCCCCCTGGGGCAGTGGCTGCTTTGCCACTTTGCTTCATCCTTTTGGAATCAGCTCTTGGCTTGTTAAGTATTTGTGCCAAGCCCTCCCAGGCAGCAGAGCCCACAGAGGAGGGGTGCAGCCTGGGGTGCCACTCCAAGGCTGGTTTGAGGATAAAGAAGGCTGAGCTCAAATGACTTGCCTGCACTGAAATTCAGTGTCTGTACACACACAGCTTGTTTCCTTCTCCCTGAGTAACACCACATCTGTAGGAATGCACAGTGACCAAACTCCATTAATTCCCCTGTAACACAGCCCCTCATTTACAAGCCAGGAGCACTGTTCCCTCCTTCCAGGATTGTGCAGGCACTTGTCCTGTTTTCTGGTGGAAATGATGAGGCAAACTGCCCCAACCATTCTTCTTATTCACTTTTCCTAATGCATCCAGGTCCCTCCCTGTCACTTAGCCACGGGCTTCAGTAAGATTTCCATTGAAGCTGAGAGAAGCAGTTTGTGCATGCCTGTGTGTGTATATATAAGTGTATGTACATGTATGAGCCTTTCCCTTGACAGGCAACAGTTCAGAGAGTTCAGAACATCACTACTGATGACCCCAGCCAGGCAATCCAGGCAATAACTTGGCTTGGCTGGAGGTCAGAAACTCTGTCTGTTGTCTGTGAGCAGAGCCAAGCCAGGCACGTTGGGATGCCAGGATTGTTGAGCAGATCTGGGAGCTGGAGTCAAACCACAGCTGCCAACTGTTGGCCAGGGAGGTTTGAGCTCTGGTTTGCTGGGTTTATCCCTCTTTTGGAGCACAGTTTGGGTTGCACTGGTGTTGTGAGACAGAAGGCTGCTTATTAACCCACACAACCTCAAACATCAGGTAAATAACAAGGTAATACTAAATGCCTTGAAGCTGCCTCACAACCATTTGGAGAATCTCTGATGATCTTCCATCACAAGAGCAGGATGCATTTCAAGTGTCCTCTTCAGGTCCTCTGACTATCCAAAGGGTTGGTGCTCAGACGCTTATGATTGGGATAGCTGAGAGAAGTAATTAGTGTAATTACACTTGTGTCTGTGTGCTGCAGCACTAAAGAGCCATATTGCATTTGTTGTAACTGAAAAAGCCACTGGAGATAAAGGCCAACCACAATTAGCAGCTAGCAGGGCTGCTCCTTGAGCTGGTGTAGTCTATTCCTCTGGTTTGAATATTCAGGTAAATTTTCCTGCTGGCAGCTCCAGCTGACACTCAGTGCATTGCCCTGCTGTTTTCTCCTTCTAAGCTGTGAATTAACAGAGTCCTGTGGCCATAGGTGAGGTAAAGTTCACTGATCTTTCATGCCTCTTGACAGGACCAGGCACAGGAACATGCAGCTCCACTTCTTAGAGTGAAAGGCCGAATTTGTATTGCGCAAAGGAAAGGATTAAAATGCCATCAAAGGTGAAAGAATAAATTTTCAGGGTGAAAACTTCAATTTCAATGAAATTATAGCAGTAGTCCTAGATAAATGTGAGGGTGGGTTGGCAGTAAGTTTGGAGGCAGTCCATTTGCTGATTAAATTTGATTTTATACGTATAGCCACGCTAAACCCCAATTATCGTTATTCAGGAAAAGCACCTGGATTAATCAGACCTGCCACATTCATCTTTTTCTAATGCCTATTTCACTGGCTGTGACTCCTACAGAGGAAAATTTCACCAACTGATTAGTTTTACAGCTCTTATATTTCTAAGCTGCAAGTGGAAGAGCCAATATCAGATCTCGCCACCTTCCTCCCTCCCCTCCCAAACAGGGCTTGAAGAGCAATCTGCATGGGGGCCAGGGGAATGTCCCTCTCAGCAGGGCTCCTGGGAGCGTGGGGCCAGGGCTGTGTGCCCAAAGTGTGGGGCACTGCTGGGGTTTCTCCCTTGATCCATGAGTAATGTCACAACAAGTGAGATGCCCCAAATTGCTGTTCTCGCTGTGGGTGAGAAGCACGGTGGGATGCAGTGTGGGGATGAAGGCAGGAGTTTGTTTTGAGATGCAGAGTCCCAGCACCCAGTGCAACAAGCCACAGACAGAGCCAGGTGGCACCAGAGCTGCTCTGTCAGGGTGCCCCTCCGTGGGGAAGCTGCTGCAGGGGAGGAGGTGTTGGGAGCAGCAGTGGCACTGAGCTGGCTGGCTGTACCCTGAGGGCAGAGATGGAGCAGCTGGACACTGCCTCATTCCACTGAGCTGGACTTCATTAGTGCTGCCAGCCCCTCTGTACCGCTAAGGCTGGAATGGCATCCTGCTCCCACCCTGGGATAAACTCCTGTCAGTGAAGAGAGGATGCCTTTAAATCGTGTACCTCAGCAAGAGGCAGTTCTGGCTCTTCCCAGCACGAGAGCTGGGCTGTGTGAGGGATGCAGGAGGAAGGAACACCCAGCCAGGCTCTCTGATTGTTTCTGGCCACTGACTGACTGTAGCAGCCCATGGATTCTCAGGCTATTCCCTGCTAATTGAAATGACTGTGGAAGAACAGACTTTGCCACTTCTCAGACATCTCTTTTGAGCCAAAGGAAATCTATCCTTTATAGTTTCCTCCAGCAAGTGAGATGACATCAGCTCTGTGGGTGGACAAATGTATTGAAAACCTGTCAAAATTCATAGTATTTTCAGAGATGCAGATATGCTCGAGCTAGAAATGCTGTTATAATCAGCTAATGTCAGCTCCTTTCTATCACCAAGGTTGGAGAGTCTCACCCAGACATTTTGACAATTTCCAAATCTAGAAAAATTGAATCTAAAGTCAGAACTGAACTGCTCAGCAAGAAGGTCATTAGTACTGAGACAGATGAGGCAGAATAGATTCTCCATGGCCAATTTTTTTTCCTTTTTCCTACAACTAAATGACTTTCCTTCTGATAAACTGATACTAATGAGAATTATTTTACTGATCTAAAATGTGCTAACTGGTATCCTCTGGTCTGCATCACACAGGAAATGTGAATGCTTTGTTCTACCTTTGGCATCCACAAATCTTTGAAACATGGGATGGCTGGGAAGTGGGTTTGTGGGCTGCATATCAAGGTGTGTGCCAAATCATGCATGTGTGCGTTTGTTTGGCTGCAGAATAAGTACTGGCCATGAAACAACATGTCCTGAGGACATGCATGGGTGGGTTTCACAGCACCCAGTCTTCAGTATGAAGAATAATTTGGAGCAGGCCAAAAATTGCTTTCTTCCCCTTTTTGATCTTTGCATTCACTGTACCTTTCTCCATCACTCTACCTTCCCCCTGTGAGTAAAGAACATGGCTATGTGCTCCCTTCATTAAACAACTCCAAATTTCTTTTCTTTAAATGAAGAATTATTGTAGCCCTCCTGCCCTCTCTTGTTTCCCAGAACATGTTTTCCTTTGGTTCTGATGGATCAGTTTGCACCACTGAGACTCAAGGCTCTGAAGCCTCCCATGAATTTTACAGTCATGCAATAAGATTTTGGAAGTTAATAACACATTGTTGTGGAGAGGAAAAGCACTTGAAGAAAAGCATGGGAAATTATACACAGATCAGAAGTTCTGAAAGATTTTGCAAGTTCATAAAGCCTTATAAATACAAAATTAGTTTCTCAAAGGGGCAGTCTGAACACCTCCTGAAGCCAGGAAAATCACTGTGTAAATAGTCTGAGCATGGTGCAATGCTTTCTGCACACATCCTGGCAATGCAAATGCTCACAGCCCTTTCCTCAGAGGTCCTGGCTTCATAAGCAGCCACCAGCACAGCTTGTATCTTTGCTGGATTTCCCAAACTATTTTTGAAGAGCTGCCTGACTTCTATTCCATGCACAGCTTTGCAGTTCCCTGAACCTCAAATCCAGGATGGGATTTCCACCCCCACTCCTCCCGCCACCCTTTACTGCATGGCTGCCAACTCCACAGTGTCTGATCTCTCCCCAAGCCAACCTTTCTCACTTCACAACTTTTCCCCTTGCAGCTTGAGCTGGCTTCCCAGTGCAATCTCAGTCTGTTATTTCCTAGAAGACAAACAGCCCAGCAAGGGGAAGTATTTTAGGTCATATTCCTCCTCATTTCCTTTCTTTGCTTCAATCTGGTATCAAAACCCTTTTTAAAAGCATCTCTCCTGCTCTTGGCAAATATTTGGAATAATTTGACTTTCCCCCACTGCTCTGGAAAGACTTTTCTCTCTGTCACTCAGGCACAGGCAGAAATCTAGTATTATTCCTGCTCAACAGCTCTTGCCTGCTATGTTGGCTCTGCAAAGGAGTTAGAGATGATACAGCCAGCAGGGCTGAGGGCTTGGTGGCTGTGGTGAGTTGGGCCAGAATTTCATGCTATGAGCCATTGTGCCCACATGCAGAGCTGTGACAAAAGTACACAGACAAGAGATGAGAGAATCTCGACTTACTGAGGACACAGGTAGCAGAAAGTCCCTGTGAGCTAATGGGGATAGGATGCAAAATCTCCAGGCCCAGACCAGGAGATGAGGGTCTTTGGATCCTCTGGTGAGCAGCCTGTGAATGCTAATGCTGCTAATTAGTTGAGGGAGATGCTGTTATAAATAGAAGAGCTGACTGAATCTTTTTTGCAGCAGATAAGCGTACAATGAGTTTAGTAATTTCCTGTTTAAGAGCATGGTGATATTTATAAAGCTATTTTTAATTGTTCATTACGGTTAATTACTCGGTTTTTAAAAAAAGAGACAGCATTGTGGAAGAATTTAACTATATGTTTATCAGAAACTAACATCAACCAAGATGCCCCCTTCAAGCTGACTGCCAGAGAAGATTGTCCAGGTAGCAGACACATGCACTTTTAACCAACAGTGATTTGTCAGGCTGACATGAATTTTAAGCTCTCACATTTCTCTATTCATCATGTTTCTTTTTACTGTAAAAAGCTCCCTTTCCCTCTGTCCATGGGACAGGGGACAGCGAGACTTTGCCTCAGACAGGAAGAAGAGATTCTGCATAGCCCAGACTTTGCTGGAATTGCTGTTCTCACCAGAAGAGTGACCCACAACACATGAAATATATTCCTATGTCAGACAATCTCCTGATCTCTAACACGTGGGGAGTTGCAGCAGACTAACAGCTGATGCTTCATTGCTCCTGTCTAAATGTTGTTGCCCACATGCTTGACAGTGAATTAGCTGCTAATAATGGATCACCAGACTCTTCTGGAGTGAAACATTTACAAGAACCGACATGCTGCCAAGTTTAAAGCCTGGGAACACAAGGCAATTTCAAACCTGTCATTTCCTCACAGAAAGGGAATTATTGCTTTGTTATCAGCAAAGATTCTATGTTATGTAGCTTTCCTGCCCTTGAATTATTTAGGTCATATGGGATGGCCATGGGTTATATTGAAAAACACATCTTTTGTGTGGGTGTGTTTATGGAACGGATCTGTGTCTGTACAGATGTGCAGTGTGGAACTCCCTGCCTGTGTGCACAGCCAGTGCAGGTGCACAGAGCACACTCATGCAAGTCTCCGTGCTTACAAACTTGCCAGTTGCCTCAGACAGCCCCTGTAACAGAGATTTATTGCCAGCTCAGCTCCCCCCGTTCTCAGCACTCAAGGTGCCTCCTGGGAAAGGTCCAAGGCAGCAGAGCAGCACCTGAGGCACTGACTGAAGGGAAGGTTGGCACCTCTCCCTGCTTTATTCTTTGTGCCATAAGCCATTGGCTTATGTAGCTGAACTTCACTGCTTTCACTGAGAGGTGCTCTGAGAGCCATCTCTTGACCACAGCTTTCCTATAGCTGTGCTTATTCCTGCTCATCAATTCATAAAGCACTTGGTAAATGATGAAGTTGCCAGTTCATGGGGAGTGAGGACTGTGCTCTTGCATCAAGAGGGTAGCAGTCGATGCCACTTTCATTTTGGGCGAGGCATTTCATGCTCCCTGCTGGGCTTTGCAAGAATTTCTGTGGTTCCTGATGCTCAGAGTGTACAGAGCTTTAAGTAATGCATTCACATGCCCATACTGCAGAAAAGTGGGAAACGGATTGGACCTTGTTTTTAAAATGTTTTAAATCCTAAATCAGAAAAGGTATCTCAGCCATGTTCTGGCTTTCCAGTAAAGCCATGCTTTGCTGCTGAGTGTCCCTTTTACTAGTTAAAGAACCATGGTGACAAATTCATAGTAAACTACTGGTTTGTAGAAAAAACATTTTACAATTTTAAGCCTTGTTTCATTTTTGTTACAATAGTGAAGCATACAGTGATAATAGGACATACTAACATTTCGTTCCTATCTGGTAATTAACAATACAAATATTCTCAGGGTGCTCTCAGGTCTTTTCTTTTGCAAATTCATTTCCTCTGCTTCACAGTCTTTAGTTAAACTGGCTTGAAAAATCACATTTTTCAGAATGTGCATGTTTCTTGAGGAACAGTTTTAACTTGAATATAAGTTGATTTCTTGCAGCTCCTCAAAAGCTGAGAATTTATGCAGAGTATTCAAGGCTAATTTCCTGTAGTTTTCCAACTGAGGCTGTCATCATGATCTACAGAAAACAGCAACCAGCCTTACATGAGATATAGCAATGATTCCATCTTCTTGTGTAGTGAAATAAATATCTATGTGTGATGTAGCCACACATCTATAGTATATGCCCCGTACATATGTCTTTGGCACTTCACTTAAATATGTCAGTTAAAATAATGTGTTTGAATGTTTAGACTTTAAGCAAAACATTGGGAGGTTTTGAACTTTGAATAAATTCTGGTAGTTAATATGCATATTTACCTTTGCAGGGCAGTACCTGCCTTACAAAATGGTGTTGTACTGCAGAATTGCCTTTGATTTACAGCAGCATCAATGTGCTGATTGACTCAAAGGAATAGAGACAGCAGGTCTGGCTCTGGCATAAGATTTAATGTATTTCTTTTAACTGTTTCTTTCTAAGTGCAAGGCAGCTGCACCAGTAAGGAGGCACTGGCATGTTTAAAAAGGGCATTTTCCTCACAAAAGCAGTTATAAGTCATAGGAAATCAAAATTCCTCACAGCATGAAAATCAGAGGGCAAAGAGAGGCTGTTTGGAGGGCTCATTGTTTGAGAATTCCTTTTAGGAAGCTTTTCATCAGTATATCTGTAGACATCATCACTTCTTACTCTAAGCCAAGCAGGAAAAAACATAATTTTTTCCTGTCAATGCCTTGGATTAAAAATGACTTAACAAGCATTTGTGGCAGGTTAATTGCTCCTTGGGTGCTTGCAGCCCCTGTGCAGAGTGGGTGTGAATATTAACTCCAGCAAGCAGCAGCTCTCCACACGGGGAGGCCGCCTTAGCCAGACGTAGATGGTCCCCAGTAGGCTCCTACCCAGACAGCGTGTGCACCACAAGGTCAGCTCGACCTTCTCCACTGTTCCCTTATTATTTCAGCTATTCCTCAGCTGAACCAAGAAATCTGGTGTTACAGAGCTCCCAAAGCAGAGCAGCAACACAGACATGGAGGGAGGGGAGGACAAGGGGCTTGGAGTAAAACTATTATTCTTTAAAGAGTTCATAGCACAAGTCCTACGTATTAAAGTATGGCACAAAAATGTTTAGTCAGTGTTTCAAACCCCCTTGTTGATCACACAGACACACAAACAGGGATTCTCTTTTCTCCAAAGACCTATATTCATGTTAAAGCAAATAAATGGTGCACTAACATTTGGATTCTCAGATTACTTGGAGTAGCATGTACTTACACTTGGAGATTGTCAGGATAATGCACAATCAAAGCAAGAATTGTGTTTTTATGGGTGCACATAAATATGTGTTCGAGGGCTTTGTTTTCTCTTGGAATTTCATTCTGCTCCAATCTCCAGCTCTCTCTGAGTGTGTGCACTCCTGGAAAGATGGGGAAGCACTGTAGGAGAAGTGACAGCAAAACAAAAGAGTGGCCTGGGCTGGTCTTTCCACTCAGGACTTGAGATTATTCAGAGGAGGCAGCCTTGTCTGCTCTGCAGAGGCTGTCAGCAGGAGTGGCACTTTGATAAAGTCAGGTTACTTGGTCTGATTGGGGATGTAACATTAAAAATCGAATGTGCAGTAATCTTTCATATTCATCCAACCTCTCATTGCTTTTGTGCCTAATGCAGCTGTTAATGCCTTTGTTCTTGCAAGGCTGTCTGGAGCAGGGTGGTTCTGTGATCCTTCTTTGGCAGGGAGGGAGCTGAACAGAAGAATCACCTGGAGAATGTCAGGCAGGAAAACTGAAGGCAGAAAAGGGAGCAGGAGAGCTTTCTTAAGCCCTTAGAGACATTCCTGCCCTTGAGCCTAATCCTGGGGGGGAATCCAGGGCAGGCACACAGGCGTGGAGTGACTCACTTTTACTTTCCCAGTGCCTTAGGCTCGCTCAGATGTCCGAGTGTCAGCCACAGGTAACAGTGGTAGCACCTGCATTCTTGGGATAGGTATTGGTAACACTTGGTTGGGAATTTGGGCATCCAGGATAAGGGCAAAGCCTGCTTTGGAAGGGACTAGGGAGACAACCCCAAGATGCATCTAATCAGCTGTGATTTTTTCAGTGATGCATTATCACTGCTTTGTACCCTGTCATATGGTTCTTTCTTACATTTAAGTTCCTGCTTTGCTTTGCTTTCCTTGCTGTCCCCAGAGATTAATGCTGCTTGTTGTGTGCATCCAGCTGGACATGGGGCACAGGAGGGAGATCATGGCCTGAGATTAAGTTCTGATCTTGATCTCATCCCTAGTTTTAATTTTGTGACCAGAATAAATCAAGTATAAATGTATGGACCTTGAGTCTGTCTTAGCTTTCTGACATAGCTTAATAGAGACATCCTTCATGACACTGCCACATGAAGAATTCTGCACCAATTCATTTTGTATTTGGATGCAACTTTGGCTTTTAGCTGGATTTAGCTCCATGGACCAGACCGCATCTGCTTTTGTGGGTGAAGGGAGATGCAGATGTCTCAAAAAGCAGCCACAGAGCCACAGTGACTGGTCAGTACTTAATGTAAATAACTAACTGCAGTGACCCAGCAGCAATTCCCAAGTTTGTTACCTCAGTTGGCTCAGCTGGAGGGCATGAGGGCTACAGCCAGGGCTGTTCCCAGGATCATCCTGCTGCCCTGCAGTTAATTTTGGAGTGTGCTCTTCTGCAAAGCTGGCAGAGCAGGTATGTGAGTGTGATAGCACCTACTGAAAGACATCAGTTGTACTCCTTTGCAGTCTTTTCTTTTTCCTTTTCCTCCTGTGCTATTTTTAATCTGGTTTGAACCAGTGTTTAATTTGCCTCTTTTCACTTCTTGCCTCTAATAACAGCTCTCTCTCTCATCTCACTGCTTTGCCTGATCATTTTTCCTCCTTCTTTGTTAGATGTCTGGTTTCTCATATTCTCCTTTCTTCTCTACCCCTGTCTTGCACACTCCTCCTCACACACATTTTCATGCATTGTTTATGTGCACAGCTCCCCAGGGCATGGTCAGTAGGCAGGGGAGAAGGTCACAGCCCTGCCAGCTGCTTGGGCACGTGCACACAGAGAGCCATTTCCATAGGGGAGGCAGGCTAATGTCAGCTAAGGAAAGCCAGCTTTGGTAGCCCAGCAGTGCCAAGCAGGCAGTGCATGGAGCCTGCTGCCTCTTGATGCAAAGTGTGCTCCTTTAACCATTATTACCTTGTCCCCCTGTTTGCCCTGTTGTTCTGTTTCCACTTCAGCAGTGTTTTGATGGCATTTGCTAGGAATATTCTCTTGTGCAAGGTGCTGTGAGAGCAGGCAGCAAACTGCATCCCTGTCAGGTAAGAGCTGAAGATGTGAACAGGCAGCCTTTGCACAGCCACACACCAGCTCCACGGCCACACGAGGGCCTGGGTCCAGGTCACTGGACTCACTGGACCACTGCTTTCCTTTTGATCCAGCTGTTGCAGTGGTGCCACACCTTATTCTTGGGCTTCAGCCCACCTCACCCACCTCACCTGCTCCTTTGCTGGGCTGTTTCAGACCTACAGGAAAGTGTAAAGCATTAGGAGCCCCTGCATGTCAGTGGGAATTCATGGGGTATGGTTTCCTCTGGGCTGGTTTGCCATGGCTGGCTGACTGTGGCCTCGAAGGGAAAAACAGAATCAACTCTGAATTTTGATTGCTGTGTGTCCCACTGTCCCATTTCTAACATCTCTGCAGTCTGTCCCATGCTTGAAAGACTTTTGTGGTCTCTTGTTTTCAGGCATGTCCACTGAAGTGGACTTGCCTGTCCACTCAAACATACTTATAGCATGCCACTGGCTTCAACAAAATGGTACAGGATTGCGGCAGGATTGCCAAAATTGTGTTTTCCTCAGGAAAAGGGCAGCCAGGCTTGCCACAGGACTAGTTTTCTGTCCTGCTGATCAAAAAAAGACTGAAGATAATCACAGGCTTGTTTAGTTATTCTTGTATTGTTAAAAGGAGCTGAGAGCCTATCTCACAAGCAGTGATTTAAGTGCTCCTTCGACCCTAAATACTGCCAGACCCACCCTGAAGGAGCTTTCCATGCCATTCTGGGTGGTGTTGGGCCAGCCTGCAGTGACTTTTGTGTCCTGTGTCAGCACAGGATGGTGCAGGACAAGACTCACAGCACCACAGCCTCCTGCCCTGTGGGAACTCAGCCTCGTATCACCTGTGGCTGGAGGTGACTCCTGCCCCCACTGATGAAGAGACTGAGCCATGAGCTGGAGCAGACACAATAGTTGTCAGATGGTTAAGAAAGACTGTTTTTCCCATTTCTGTGGGAGTTCTGAAGGATTTGTAAACTGTTTTCTTGCTTGCTGTTTTGGAACAGAAATAAAAATCTCAAATGGTTGATGGCCGAGCTGTAAAGGAAACAAGAAGTCTGGATAACCTCAATATTTCATCTTTGATTTTGACTTCCTAACATTTTATTTACTTTTTCAGAAGCCAAGAAATCAGTTAACATGCAGAATAAAAGTGTTTATTAAGAACAGAAAGGAAGAAAAGTTTTTCCATGTTCTTTTTCTTACAAAAAGTCCAAACTTACAGCAAAGAAACATTAAAAAAATAAAATAAAGAAACAAACTGATGGGTGAGAGGAATAACTGATGACTGAAGGGGGTATAGGGAATGTGCTCTTTGTGTATTTGCTGTATCATGAGCCAAAGCTAAGAGTCAAACTGAAAGACATCCGATTAGTTAACAACCTCTCCATTTAAGTGCATTCAAAAAAGTCAAATTATAGCAGGAGGAATCTGGGCTCGCCTCCGTCTCTGCCCCAAAATATCATTGTTCATTCTCACAGCCTGGCCAGAGGCCAGCTGCTTCCAGGCTTTTAGCCACAGGGTGTATTTAAAAACCATTCTGTGTTCCTGTTTTCCTGTCAGTCCAAGTGAAATCACTGTAAACAACCATTTTCAAGAGTGCCCATGTCCAAACAAAGGCTGTTGCTGGGCTCTCTGGGGTTGGTTGGAGCCGGGGGCAGAAAGGATGAGGAGCTCCAGAGCAGAGCACTAAAGCCTCTCCAGGTCTTCTCCTGCACACATCTGCTGAGGCCTGAGAAGGGGTTTTTCCAGCCAGGATCAGGCTTTTCAACAAGCCATGGGGAGTTTGTTTGAGCTCTGCACATTACACCAGAGAAAATCAGTGCAACCCCCGGATGGGGGCCGTTCATCACAGCCTGCTATGGGCTGGATGAAACCCCAAGGAAAAGGCAAAGCTATTGCACAGAACTGCCAAAAACCCCCAAACAAAACAGGTGAGGGAAACTCCGAGGAAAGCCTCTAACTGAGAATGTGTTTGGCCATTGTTCTTCCCGTGGATCTGGGCATGGCTTTTGTGAGCTCCCTGACCAGCCTGGCTGCTGTAAGAATGCAGGACCAGTGAAATCTTCTCTCATTTATTTTAAATTACTTCTGAAGGAAAATTAATAAAAAACAAAAAAAGCCCTTTCCCCCCCTATTTCAATTGCACAGTGGGAACAGGGAATAGCCGTTTGGATTTTGGGGGTTTCTATATTTTTTACAGACATGAACACTTTCCTTTGAAAATAAGCGAAGAAAACAAGCAAGCAGTGGAAAACCAGCTCTGATTAAATCCTAAGCCTCTCAGCTGTTGTGTTCATTTCCTTTGCCCTGTTTGCCTTCCTTCCTGTCCAAAGCAAGCTTCTGCACTGTGCGGGGCCCTTTTGCTGGGGGTGGGTGTGGGGTGGCAGCGGTGTGGAGGCTGCTCTATCGCTGTGGCTGTCGCAGCCGCTGCGCTGCCGCTCCCCAGCCCCTGCCCCGCTCACATCCTTTCCCTGGCGCCTCTGGGGAGCCCGTACTGCCACATCCACTGCTGGTCTTCATCAGGGAGAACACAGGTTCTGGTTTTTGTTGCACTTCTGAGCCGGGGATCAGTGGGAGGACCACTGAAAAAGCACAGGAGGCTGGTTCATTCCCTGCAAGGCTCGCTGTGCCCCTGCACAGTTGGTGCGCTCGGTGCCCGATTTCCCCCGCAGGCAGAAGAGCTGCTCCCAGAACAGAAGCATTCCCACAATTATTTCTGTCCTCTCATGTGAGAGCTACGGGCTGGTTTGATCACGTCTCGGTACTCATAGATGGATATATCATTTATAGGATGTCTCCATCTCTGCCCGGGGCTGTGTTTGCTCACACACATGCACTCGCGCAAACTGTAGGTGGCACTTGGAGAATTAGCAAAGATGCTGCCGTGTGCTGTGCCGGGGCACGGCTCTGGGCACCAGCCAGGGGGAAGGAGGAACAAAAAAATGGATCGGTTTCCAGGGAGAAAGGCAGAGAGTGAGCAGAGCCTCCTCGGGAAAAAAACCTGCTCGCTCCTCGCGTTCACTGGGATGCGGCATTCAGCTGCGTGCAGCCTGTGGCAGACGTGCCAATACCCTGTACTTTTCTTTACAGTATGTTTTATTTATTTGCCTCAAAGGAGGAGGTTTGCTGTAGTTATCACCCCAGGAGTTCAGCTGGATACAAATGTTAACCAACTGGAGGGGAAACAGCTTGCTCCAAAGGTTTTATCGTTGTTTAGTACACAGTGAGCCAGTGCCAGGCACACATTGTGCATTTCCAGAGCTCCTGGCCCTCTCCTGCCTGAATTGTCAGGAGAGAAATCCAAACCACACCGATCGGTTTGCTGTCTGTCAGCAGCTGGGAACTGAAGGGCAACCCTGGATCGATCCATTCTTGGAGCTCTGTCCTCATTTCAGGGATTACTTGGTTTCCTCTGTGCTGTATTAACACGTTAGGTGCTGGGTTTTAGGTGAGCTCTGCGTGAGGTTATTGCTGGGGCACGGTATCTTAGAGAGTGCATGTATATTCAGTATATGAATCCTGCACAAAGCTTGCTCTGTGGATAGTCAGTGTTGCTCTGGATGAGATGGAGCCTGGCCTCTTTGATTGTGGGCCAGAGGGACAGGGAGTCCCCTCTTTCATTCAGCATAAACCTAGATTTTGGAAATTATTCTGTGCTTTTCACAAAGCTCTGGATGCCCCTGAAATGCACATCCCTGGTATAATACTAAAGATGAAAATGGAGAGGAGTTTGCTGCAGTTCACATGCTGAGAAGCCAAGAAACACTTCTCAGCCTGCTGAAGTGGCATCACATGAAAACTTGCAAAGTTTCTGGCCTTTCTGGCATTTGGGAGAGGATATGTGAATGCCATCATTCATTTTTAAAAACAACTAAGTGGCTTAGAAGTCTGTACAAGTGGTGCCATGTGTGAAGAGTGTCAATCCTTTGTGTTTTGGAAATTGTTGCTGTTTTAGTCATTGGAGATGACCTTAGGGATCCCCTTTCAGCACATCTCACTCAGAGAGCTGCTCTTAGCTGCAGGGATGTGGAGCCCAATGGCACCTGAAAAACCAGCCATGGGAGGGAAGGGCCATTTTATGAGCATGCAGTGTATTCTTAGTTGTTTGCAACAAAACTTAGCAGCCAAAAAGGTAGAAGTGGACTGGGACCATTTCGCTGTAAGCCTCTGGCAGGAGCTCTCAGAGCTGTGCCTAGTTAGAGAGGCAAGGCCCAGGGAAGAGATTGTCTTCAGCTGCTGCTGCTGCCTGACCAGTGCTTGTTGTCACCATTTGGGCTCTGGGTTAGGATCCAGGGTCAGTCCCAACTGCTGTTGGCAAATTATTTCCATTCCTCTTTCCTATTTGAGCACCTTTGTGCACTGATTGCTGCAAGTTTGGATGGAGCTGGGTGAGCAAATGGACTTCTTTTTGCCAAAGGCCGTGGCCCTTATTTATCATCTACCCTGGTGCTGGTGAATCTGGAGCTCTCTGCTTAGGAAAATGAGCTGGGAGTGTGTGTAATGTGGGCTGTACTGCAGTCTTTTCTTTCTTATTCTTTCCATTTTGTTTCAGGTGGATGCACTGAAGATGCCACTGTGTTAATCATGGTGTTAAAGTGGAAGACTGCATCTTGCCTGTATCAGCACAGTGATTGGACTTGCAACACTATCCAGGACCTTGTATGAGCACAGTTCTAGGTAAACCTGCATTAATAATCCAAGGCATACCTGGACATATTTGCCTAAGAAGTCTGCATTTCAAAAAGGTATCAAGACTAATAAACCCCCAGAATCACAGCATCATCCCACCCTATCAATACTTCTCTGAAGTTTTCTAATGATAAAAACAGACATGTAAAATCCACAGCTTTTTTTTTTTTCTCCCCCCCTCTCCCCTGCCAAACTCTCTCAAGTATGACAGCAGCCTGAGCCCTGCTCATTTAGGATCCTCAGCCTCCAGTGCCAGATGACAGAGGAGCCAGTGAAGGGTGCTTTGTTAGCTTTGGTTATGTTCCGTGTGGTGTAGCACAACAGCTGGAATAATTGAGATGATCTCCCAGCTGTTGTGGGGGGCAGTGGTGTTGCAGGAGGGGGGGAAGTGCAGTGAAGGAGAGCTGGCAGCACAGGAGCAGAGGGCTGTAGTACAGAGCATTTCAGCAGCCAGCTGCTTTCAGCAGCTCTTTGGGGCGTTTGCAGCAGGTGGGTCTGGCCCAGCACTTAGGGGAGGGCAGTGCCAGGTGCATCATCACAGGCTGTGTTTGCCTGAGGCTCATTTCCCCTGTATAACACAGGACCACTGGTTTTGGCTGTTTGTGAGGCACAGCTCCCTGCAATGTGCTGGTCACTTTTTACACCCAGTATTCACGAGGTCCTTTGAAAACAAATTCTGCCCCAAGTCCTGCTCACAGAGCCAAAGGAGGGTCACAGTCATGGCAGGTGTGAGGAGCCACTCCTTGAAGCTGGCAGAGAAAGCACTCCTGAAAAGCACAGTGGGATCTCCCTGTGCATGCAGGGACCTGCAGGAGCACTCTGCAGGAGCAGCCTTCTTTAGGATTTGTACAGCTTTATCTTAATCAAAAACATTTATCTGAGTTTGGAAGAAGTTGAAGCCTGCCCAGGTTTACTCTGCTTTGGATGCAAAGACTGTTTGTAAAATCAGCCAATAAATAGGATCCTTCTCTTGGTTTAGGCTTGCAGTGCATACAGTCCTTCCAGAACCTAACATGTGTGAGGCTATTTGGAGATTTACAGGGTGGAAAGCAGTAAATTAAAATGTCATAACCATAGAGGTTTGGAAATTAGGGGTGATGCATATTCTCCAGGCTTTGTCCCAGCTTCCAGTTCCACCTAACCTGGAATTAGGATTTCCTGAATGGTAACTCACCTGTTTGCAGCAGTTACACCCCATTTCCACCATTTGTCATCAGCCCCTTAAGAAAAGATACAATTTGACTTTTTGATCTTCATAGGTCTCTTCCAACCCAAACCATTCTGTGGTTTTACTTTCCCTCTCCATCGCTCTGCTGTCCTTTCTTTCTCTACCAGAAGTGACACACCTATTTCTGCTGGTGGCTAGAGTTCCAAGCCAGTCTCTGGACCTCAGGTAACTCTGAGGTAATCATATATGCTTAAAGCAAAAATAACAATCTTAAAAGTAAGCTGAGGAGGCTGTTTTGGATGCTACATGTATATAACTGTGTAACAAAAACCCTAACATGCCATAGTAAACTTTACTTAACAGATTGCTTAATTTCTACAAATGTTAACCTCCAGGTTTTTATTTACTGAGCTGGTGTTTTATGATGCCATTGTCTAATTGAAATGTGTTCATTCCTTCTCCAAGTGCCACTGCTAAGCAATTTACTGATATATTGCAGGAGGACTGGATGGGATTTTCTTTGTTTCAGAGCAAACTTGGGAGACAGATGGTGTTCAGACAGTACAGATGTGACAGCTTCCATTGCTTTCTTTATGGAGTCCTTCTTGCCAGCTAAGCACTTTTGTTTTCAAATGGCAAAACTGTAATTTTCAGAGGCACCATAGAGAATGGGCAGGAGTACAGGAGGAAGGAGATTTAGCTTTGTTCTTCTTTGGAGATGTGGGAATTTGCTTCCAAACCCAAAACTGGAGGTTGCTTGAGTCCTGTTCTCATCAGCTCTTGATCTCAGGCCATTGAATAGACAGCAGCAGCTTGGACAGTCCCAATACTTCTCTCTCCTCCTGTTGTACTGCTTCTCTGGAGCTTTCAAAAACAAACCTGTGGTTCAGCCTTTTGCTGCCAAAGGGGAGACTGAGGCTCACAGAAGGGATCTGAGCTGCACAGCATCAGGAAGCAGGGGAAGGAGGGCTGGGAATAGCACCCCACTTGCCTTGGTCTGGAGCCAAGACCAGCCCCAATCACTCCCCTAAAGGTGGGTGGGGAGCAGAGGGTGAGGGCAGGCAGACCTGGTGCTGCTGGTGGGAGCTGACTCCCAGAGCCAGGTGGCATTTTTATTCCAGCAGTCAAACACCTGTGGATTGGGGACATTCAGAAAAACACATTTGTGGTTTATTTCCCTCGGGTGTCTGAGGCAGCAGCAGAACTGCCATTTGGCACCCTAGTGGGGTGCTGCTCACCACAGGGAGCAAGAGCCATGGTGTATTGCATGGAGGGAGTACTACCAGTTCTTTTCAAACTCTCTCTCTTGGATTATCACAAAGGTAAATGGCTCAGCAGAAGAGGTGTAGTTCCATTCCTTCCCTGTGAAGCATCTTATGGGCAGTGTCACTGCAGTGCTGTTGTGCAGCTCAGCCAGGAGATGGGCTGGAGCTTTTGCCTCTAACAGTCCTTGGGACTCTGCTGTTACTGTGGATTTTTTCACCACCTGCCTGCTATTCACACTAAAACACCAAGAGACAGTGATAAGGAAGGTCAGGTCTGGCTCTAGCCCATTTCTTAGAAGTTTCATAAGCCAGTGCTTTCGGCAGTGTGTGTTAAAGAATGAAATCTGAGCTGCTCTGAAACCCGTGGGACCTGTGCCAACTGGGCTGGAGTTTCAGCCTGAAACAAAGACCAGAGCTCTCTGAAATACTGCAAAATGGGAAATTTTGGCCACAAGCCTCTCTCACTTTGAATTAAGAGCTTTATTTATTTAGTTAGTTATTCATTTGTAAGGGGCTCTAGAAGCCAATTTTCCTCTCTGTTAAGACAGCTGAGTCTGTGCTACCTGCCTTGGATACTCAGGGCCACTCTGGGCACAATTTACTCCCTGCTCTGGCACCAACCTGGCAGGACAGAGGTGGCTGGAACAAGATCCCTGGTGAACCCAGAAGAGAGCTGGGCACAGCTGGCAGCTTAGCACATTTCACTGGTATGAAATTCAGGCAGTTGGGGACCAGGCAGGCTGTCAGCAGCTGCTGCCATGCATTTCTCTCTCCACACTGCCTGGGGACACGTGGCCGGGGGATCTTGGGGTCTGCCATGCATTTCTGTCTGCACATTGCCTGTGGACACATGGCTGGGGAATCTCAGACAGTCCTGGTTGTCTCTAATAGGATTAGTTAGCAACAGTGCTAGAAATACTCAGAGCAGCCATCTGTGGTGTGATGACCCTGTCTCTGTGTGTTTATAGCAGCTGCATAGCTTTAATGTGCTTCTGTTCATGGGCTGCTGTTAATTTTCATTAATTTCATACCATTCAGAAGAGAAAGAAAAGTCTTTGGTTCAGAGCAAAAGCCAACCCAAGACTGTGAGTCTCTCATTAATTGGACAGTGGCAAGAAACCTTCCACAGTCAGGAGACTGTGAGAAGAGATGTTCTGTCTGCAGTGAGGGCAGCAGGCCCTGAGGACATGGCCTGACACTGTGGATAAGGTGATGGAAGGGCTCTCTGCTCCCACAGCAGCAGCCCTGCCACCAGCTGCTGTCCTCACATGATCCCACCCTGTCCCTTTTGCTGCTGCTGGCTCTTGGCTGCTCCTGGGGTGAGTCTGCCTCAGGGGCTAAACCAGCAAAGAATTTTCTCTTGGTTCAGTGCTTTGGCCTAACTCAGACCACAGACATCATGAGCATGAGCTGGGACAGCCCCAGCCCTGGCTTGGCAGAAGCCACAATGCCTCACCAGTTTCACTCAGCCCAAGCCATAGAGACCAGCTCTTCTCTGGTTGTGGACCAAACCCATCTTCTAACCCACGAGTGGCTGGTGCAAGGATACAGCATGAATTCAGTCCTTGGGTTCAAAAGGGATGAAAAGTCTGCAGGAAATCAGGCTTATTCTCCTCCTGATGGTGCCATCTCTCTTGCAAATTACTTTGCTGCTAGATGGCTGTGGTTTCAATTCCTACAGCTTCTAAGATATTTTGTTGTTTATCAGTTTATGCTTGGGGCCCATTGCCGTGCTGTCTGACCACAGAGTGCCAATAAAAGTGTTGACAACCCTGCAAGTGCAGTGCCCACACTGCCAGGGCCAGTTCCCTCTACCTCACGCAGGTATGCTGTGTCAAACCAGGTAAGTGGACAAATATTAAATATTTAGCAATTTAGCACATGTGCAAAGGTGCCAACTGGCAAGAATCCTCAGAGCAATAAGATGAAACCTTTTGAGTTACAGAACAAAATGTCTGTGCTGGGGTACTGAAATATCTGTATTTAATGTGCTGTTACTGAGGTTTAGTGGCAAACCAGAATGAAAGCTATTTAAACAAATCCTTGCTTCATGTAATGTTGCTGTAGTCCAAGTCATTGCCCAGCATATCGTGAAAGACAATATTATCCAGCTTTTGAATTGGTTCAATGCCAGTTATTTTTCTGCTTCAAATATTAGGAAGCATTTTTCGAAAACAATGGGTTTTGCTCAGACATTAGGGAAAATAAAGTTAGCAGGCATCAGAACTCTGTCTTGGGAGATTTGCTGCAAAGCAAGTACAGGCATAACAAAAGTAATTATAAGTGAGTGCAGATAATTTATTTACTGGGATAGTGGCATTGTTAGAGATGTCAGAATCCTTTTTTTTTCTGTGTGTGCACGAGTAGGTTCTTTGAATGGGTTTCATGCTTCCAGCAGTAGGAGACTCCAAGTTTCTAATGAGGCTGTAAGAAGTACAAGGAGTTTTTCATGGGAGCAGGGAACAGGAGTCACGCTGGGTTTTGGAGAGGAGCAGTCCCCGTTTGAGTTTGGCCAGAAGACCCACGTCAGACTGGGTTCCTGAGTGAACTCTGATCCACTGTCTGGGCTGCACCACACTGGGGTGGCCATGGAGGGCTCAGCTCATCAAGTGACTTTCAGAAAAAACTCTTGCAGAGGAGACAAGGGAAGTGCAACAGATCTGATGTTCAGTCGAGGACAGGTTCCTCTCTGAGGGTGTCATTGTGGAGCTCACCATGGAGCTCCTGCCTCTGGAGAATTCTTATTCCAGCAGGGAGCTGTACTGCATCCCAAAGCAACAAAGTACATATGCACTTAACAAACCCAAGCTCAGCTCCTTTCACAAACCAAAATAAATTGTTTCCATGCCTGCCCGGATTCTAAATTAGCAGAACAAACAGTCATTTAAAATGAATGATTTCAAGTCAGAGGAATACAAATCAGAGACTGTGCTTTTTCTCCTTGGAAAAATACTGTTACACCAAAAAATATTGCATAAATTTTTAATCTTCTACAGATGGGATAGAAGGTTATAAAGTGGTCAACAAACAATGTAATGTGCTCTGGCTCCACATCTGACATACCCAGATATTGACAGGTCATTCTCTTTGGTTCTTTTACACACAGCACAGGTGTCAGCTCCAGAAACCACATTTATTTTTGGCTTATGTGGCCTGCAACCAGAAAGGTTGTACCCCAGAATCCACCAATATGGGCAGTTTCTGTGGTTTGTTGTGCTCTGCAGGAACCCCAGCAGCTCTGACAAAAGACAGCATTCAGGTTTTGCTGGAGAATGGTGGTGCAGGAGAAAGGGAGGAAGGGGTGCCCGTGGTGACACGTTTTGAAGGGGAAATAAAATAGAGGGATCAGGCAACATTAGCTGAGACTTCACACAAAACTATTTGGAGCCCTTTCTACAGTTCTGCCCCAACTGCTCCTAACTCCTGAGCTTTGGCTCTGTCTTTCTGCCATCCTCACCAGCCATGCTTTGCTTCATCTCGGCCAAAAAATCATTTTTGCATGGAAAGAGGTCAGTAGGTGATCCTGGTTCAGAGGTCTTCTGAGGAAGTGTCAATCCCAGCAGGAAAGCTGCTTGGAACAAGCTATGAGAGGTTACCCTCGGGCAAGTCAAGATGTGTGATAAGCACATTCCTCCAAAGGGAGCTCATAATTTGATACAGACCTCTGGAAGCATTGCTACCAAATTCCAATTGTGCATATTAAAACTCTGAACGCTTCAGGTCTGATTTAGGCTGCTGCAAAGTCAACAGGAGTCTCTCACTGCCTCCAGTGGGCTTTTAATGTGATCCTTATTGAATAAATAATCAAGAAGTAAACCTGCACAGAATCTGATTACCTGGTCTGCAGCCTCTGAATGAACTCTTTGCTGCATTGTGGAATTACAACACTGGCATGTGAGATCCCAGTGAACTGAGAGCAGAATTTCTGCTGCCCAGCTGAGTACCTCTGGTCAGGCTAATCTCTGACTTCTGCTCTGAAATCACCAGTCTGTGTTACACAAGAGGTCAGACTCTCTGATTTACAACTGTCCTTTCTGCCTTTAATAATCTGTGGTGAGATCTTTTATACATGAACTCTCAGCAGCTGCAAGTGCCTGCACCAGCTGGCAAATCTGCCCCACAACCACTCACCAAGTCACTGTGGCTCCAAGGCTGCCAAGATGGTGCTCTGAGATGATCCAAAAGATCTCTTATTTAGCAGCACAGCTGTTTGTTATTCTGTCCAGGAGCAGTAAAAGCTATCAATTGCACAGAAGGACGACATTTTAAAGCACACTAAACAGCAAATAATCCTCTGCTCAGGATATTAAAATATCACAAACCACAAATTTCTCAGGGTTATTATTTTGCTGCAGACATCTGGCACCCCAGTCTATAGAGTGAGGAGGTGATGTGCTCATGCCAAGACTGGGTTAAAAGGGGATGCCCAGATAGCCTTGTGCAGTCAGCTTCTGGTCAGGAATCACTTTTGCAGACCCTTTACGTCCAATAAATTGTCTTACAGTCACTGCCACGTTTGAATGGCATGTTCTGTTCCCGTGATGAGGCTGAATGTATCAGGTGGAGCCTTGGCCAGCATATCTGACACAGACCACCTTGTGATGGGGAGGGTGTCTGCAGCCAATCCTTTATGCATTTTTTGACCCATCTACCATTTTTGAAACTTGGAACAGTTGCTCTAATTGCTTGCTCACATGAGGTCTTTGCCCTCAAATTCTCAAAAGCAGTTTTTAAGGTGCTGACCAAGTCAGGATCAAGTCAGGCAGGCTGACTGCACAATGCTCTGCTCTCATCAGAGGTTCCTGCAGGGCCAGGTCCATCCAGACATCACCTGGGCTGGCCCAGAGGGGATAACTGGGGAGGCAAGAGGGGTATAGGCCTATAGGCATACACAGACAGATAGACACACTCTCCCCCCAAAACCAAAAACCTACAGTTTGTTTTTCTCAGTCCTTCAACCACCAGAAGAATCCTGATCACACTGTTAGCTAAAACCAACAGATGTGGAAAAGTGTAACCTCCCTGAAGTTAAGATAGAGGATGAGTGGTGTCATTTGGCATTAAGTGTGAGATTTTGGAGACAAAGGAGGACAGATTCCTGCACTGCTCTCTGAAAAGATGCTGGATATGACTTTGGGGACACAGGAGAGGTGGCACATAGTAAATATGAGGTCTGGATTTTAACACCAAGAGTCTTCATCCTATCTCCTGTGATCCTCTGACACTGTGCAATCATTTTCTAGCCCTTAAAATGATGGTCAAGGTTTGATAAAATGTATAACTCATCAGTATGTGCAGAAGCCTCTGCAAAATCCAGATGGGAAAATGACCTTGGTTCCTGAGTTAAAGAGAAAATGAGGCTTGGGCCAGATTAATTCCCAGGGTTGCACATTGATTTCACTGGAGTTGCCCTGAGGGTGAGTTTGATTCTCAACTCCTTCAAGTTTCCAAAACAAAGCAGAATCCCAATGGGTGGCAGTATGGAACTGATGGGCTTTTTTTGTTTGGGTTCTTGGGTTTTTTTTTTTTTTGGTCAGTTGTTTTAGCACAAGCTACACAGGATGTAAAATTTATTCCTGCAAATCTGTAGGAGCAGGCAACTATTTTACAAAGAAAAGATAAAGCCTTCTCCTGGAACCAGCTCATGCTGACTTTGGAAAGATTTCCTTTTATTGATGAACATGTCTTTCTGTTTAAAGTACCCCCAACTTTGACTCTCAGGACTGCATCCATTCTGCCTCTCTCTGAAGCCACCACCTGCTGATGTGCTTGCAGTAACTTGTCCCAAGGAACATATTTCTGAATAGAAAACTGGTTTTACTTAATTAATAATAAGTGAAATCAAGCTGCAGCAGTTGAAGTAAATTTCTACATGGCTGTGGACTCCATGGTTTGGGCACCTCTAGAGTTCCATTGTTGTGTTCCTTGGCCATTAAATATTGCCAATGCTGAGCTTTTTTCTTATTTTAAATAAATTTTCTTATTTTAAAATTTATACAAGGCCTATCCAATCCTACAGATGGAATAAAATTCTGAAATAGTCTAGTGTTTGAATTTGGAGATTCAAGAATACAGAGGTGGGCATAGAATTTAGAAGTTAGGTTTGGTTTTATAGGGACAAATATGGAAGTGGAATCCAAAGATGGTGATTTAAACTAGACCTTTTTTCTTTGGCAAATTTAGGTCTCTAAGTACCCACAGGGAGCTTTCCCTGGGAAGTTCTGGTTCCACACCTTGAATGCACAGTTGGAATTCAGATTTAGGTCCTACCTGGCAGCCCACTGACCTTGCTGGGAGAATCACATGAACTTGCCAGTGAAGGATGAACCTCACAGTGCCCTAACTGTGACCTTGTGAAAATTCATTACATTCTCATGTGCAAACTCCTCATCTGAAGGCCAGAGGAAGTGAGCTGGGAGTCACCAGAATATCCCATCTGTTTGTGAGATAATGTTTTCTGCTCCAGCAGCAGAAGTTAGTGTTTTCCCTCTTAGTTCTGCTTTCTGTGCTGTCTGATAGCAGGAAGAACAAAACCGAGTGAAAATTAGAAAGTGAAGATAATGCAAAGTTAAACACACCCCTTTTTGATCTTCAAATTGGGTTGATGTCCTGTGCACTGTCTTGCTTCTTTGTTTAATGGTGAATTTCAGTGAAACTCTTTGACTTGCCAGCTTGTGCACTAAGTTGGAAAATAAAATTAATAAGTGGCAGTGTCAGAGTCACAGCGTGTAAGTGACCCCCAGAGGCACAACTGAATCAGACATTCTTCACCTTTGCAGGGTCCTGTTATTGTCTGCTCAGATCACAAGCTTTGTGATCTCATAACCCCTGCTCAGGGCTGCTCCTGGCATCATAGCCCAGACTGGGAACAGCACAGCTGGGCAGCTGGCATCTGTGAGATTTTGGGGTTCTTGCTGTGGGCTCTGCACAAATCAGGGTCCTGGGAAGCAGAAATGCTCAGGATGATGAGAGTTGTTTTCCTGTCTTTCCTGGCATGTTTGGAGGAGGCATGAGGTGCCCTGGGGAGGGCTCTGGGAAGAGCCTCTCTGGCTTGAGCCATCAGTGGAAAGCTGGAGCAGAGCACTTAGTTTGGGGTCCCACTGCTGCCCAAGCAAGAACTGCTCTGCTCTCTTTGGACCAGGGTGCCCCAGGGACTCAGAGAGGAGGCTCTCCCAGGGAAACTCACACCTCTGAGAAAGGAAAGTGTCACTGTACATAGGACACAAGCCAGGAGCTGGATACAGAGTACCAAATGTCACCCCAGTCCTTGCTTAAGGACTGGCACTAAGATGGATCCACTGGTTGCTTTTCTCCCTGCAATTTTTCTTAGAGCTCAAGGAATAAAAATTCACTGAAGCCTTAATTTCTGAAAGTGATTAAGTCTGACATAATTTGTACTTCACAATGTCATTTAGTTGGACCGACCAACGTGTTCCTCCTGCCCAGTGCTGCCCCTTTATTTTTGTATCAGTCTTGAGAAAGCAGGGTTGAAACCAGCTCCCCCAGACACAGACTGCACACAAGGGTAGCACTGCAGAACCATCCTGCTTCCTTCTACCAGCTCTGCTCAGTATTTAAACAGAGTTATTTAGTTCCCACGGGGAAAATTGTACTAGAATAGAGAGAGGCACAGCACGCAGCTATTATTGGGGCAGTGATTGTAATGAGCATGGAAAATGGAACAATATATAACCTATTCTTAATAGACTCTTGGGAGGGTTATCCTCTGCTACTCCTCAGATCCCATACCCAGACTTTTTTTTTAAAAATAATTGATAATGCCTTGTTTTTTTCCATTTGTATTGCTCAGTGAACATGAATGGCCTTTTCCAAAGATGGATTATCCCCATGCCTGCATCAGAGTATTTTGAATAAAACAACCCCCCTTCTTTCTTTTTAAGCAATTGTTTGATGAGAGATCCTGTCCTTTGCAGAGAGGACATTTGACCACAGAAGGTCAAATTTTTCTGCACAGGAACTCCAGTTGCCTCAGCTGGGAATTCTCTGGAGTCTGTGTGAGCTCCCTGTGTTTGCATCACTGCAATTCCTGGTGAATGCAGTGCTGAGATGGAGCCATGCTGGCCTAGACCTCCTTTGCCATAGAGAAGCTGCCTGAAGTCCAAGAGGGAGGCAGGCTGGGAAGATGTCCAGCTTTCTGTGCATGCAGCAGTTCATTATGCAACTATCATGAATAGAAATCCTCTGTCCCAAAATGGGAGCTATTTGGCTTTAAATTTGTGGACACAAATGTTTCAGCAGTTTTGGGATGTTCATGCTCTTAAACATGGTGCTAAAAATGCATCAGCCTGTCTATGGAATTATTTGGGGGTTTTTTGCTCTTGATAAAGATGTGTAAGAAGAATATGGGGAAATGGGTGGATGCCCATGACTGTAGCTCAGCAGCTGAAGCAGAGCAGTCAAGCTTAACTCTGTGCAGGTGAGGAGGATGTGAGCCTTGATGCCTTCTGCTCCATGGAAACAGCCTCACATCACCTTGAAGGCTGAAGCATCGGTGGTGGGAGAGGGAAAATGTGAATGCCATGGAAACATCTCTGCTTCACTAAGGAAGTGCAGTGCTGTTTCTTTTGGTTTTACTCCTAGGTGTGTGCAGTGGGTCATCCCACAGCAGCAACTAAACAGTTTGTTTCAGTTTAGGGAGAGAAATCTGTCCCTGAAGACAGTCACTTGTGTCTTTTCTTGTTTTAAGTTTCCTTGATGCAGTGACATACAAACTGATCCTTGCCATCTAGGACGAGGGCTAAACTGTGCCCCAGTTAACAGAGCTTTAGTGCTGGACATGTTTTGGGACCAACATCTCCCCCATGTTAAAAGTAGTGTATTTATTAGTAAAGGCTGGGCTTGTGTGCTTTAACTAATGAGAATTCAATGCCTTCTTTGTTTCAGGAAGTGCCATCCTCATGAAGGTGTTTTTCAATGCCAGCCATGCATCCAGGCTGCAGTTTTCCTGGCGTGGAACCAGGAAGGATAGCACACTTTGTGTGCTGCTAGTTCTGCTCAGCCTTGGGTGCTTACACCATCTCCTCTTCAGCATTGCTCAGAGAGTGGCAGTGATGCCTTTCTGGGGCAGTAACTCTCCTGGTGCACAATCAGTGCAGTTTGAGATATAAAGGTGTAAAGTGAAGCCCGTGACAGCTTGAGGGATTGCGGGGGCCTTTATCAGCCAGAACCTCTCTGAGCACAAGCACAAAAATGTTGTTGACAGACAACTTTCATAAATTGCTTTGTTGAGTGTCAGCTTCACTTTATAGCACATTGTCACATGCCAGTGCTGACACTTGTGGCAGAACTTGCTGGCACAGTATGGCATGCTTGTCTGTAGCTTTTTCTGCATTTTCTTCCTAGGAAAATCCTTCTGGTCCAAACTGGAGCCATTTTATCACGTTTTGCCCTTGATGCATAGGTGAGAGGGGCTGTTTTGCACAGCATGCACAGCCAGAACCGTGCCAACATCACAACTAAAAACAGGGTGAAACAAAATGAATGCTTTAAATGTACACATATTTCTGTGAAGTATTTGCTGCTGCTGAACTTCTAATGAAATGAACTTCTAATGCTCAAGGTCTTCTATAGCAGCATTTGTTACTCAGGGAGCAAAGGTTTGCTGCAGCCTTACCACAGTTAGCAGTAGCATTGGGCCAGGTTAGAGGAAAACATGCTTCTTTTTTATCATTTACTTTCCTGTGGTAGGTGTTTGCCCAAAGCCATGCCATCATAGCAAGGGAATTTTTCCGGCTGGTATCACATGCAGCCAGACAAGGGCTCTGGTCACTATGATGTTGAACTGAGTCACAAAGCTTCCTAAATAGTTGTTGTATGTGTGGCTAATGAATGATAAAAAAACCAAAAAAACATCACTCATCAAGACTTTAACACCAAGCAAGAAGAGTGAGAAGCCATGAAAAGATTGTAGGAACTTCAAAGTAAGCAAAAAAAATTCTCTGTGGATTCCCCTTTTCCCTGACAATTGGGAAGCAGCAGATGGATAACCTACAAAACCCACATCACCTCCTTGAGGTAAGGCCGGGGGACAGAGTTTGCAAGGCACCTGTGTAAAAAAAATACACTAAGCCCTACATGGGATCTACAAGTTGTGGATCCCCTCTGTTGATCCCCTGGGCTTTCCCAGGCACCTGGAAGGTGTTGGGGCACCCGGAGCCAAGCAGCTCCCACTCAGCAACTGGTGCAGGTGGACGCTGTGGAGCTGGGCTGTGCAGCCTCTCTCGTTTTTGGGCTGTCACAATGTCAGGAGCCTCTGCATTACACCATGAGCTGAATTTTGCAGCTTCCTAGAGGTCAAGGAAAAGCCTGGTATTTCCTCAGGGTTTTTTATCATGGTTTATGCCATCATATGTGGCTCATGGTTAAGCAGGGAGCAAGAAGAGCCAGCTCTTAATTTCAGCACATGGCAGAAGCCCTGCTCTGAGGTCGTGCAGACACTGGGTGAGAGCAGGAGCAACTGGCTCTCACTGTGGGCAAACTCAGTGAGTGTTGCATGAAAGGAATAAGCTCAAACACCATGGAAAAAAGGAGCAGATTATTTTGACATTTGGGCCTGAATATAGCATTTCCAGGGATTCTTGTAACAATTTGGCCGAAGACTATTAACAAAGCAAAAGCCAGTGTGGGAAAGTAGTAAGTGAATCTCACAATGGAGAAATTAGCACAGGGTAGGACTGGGTGTGCTGTTGCCCACAGCTTTTTGGGGCTTAGGCAAAGGGTATCCTGCACATAAGGCCACAGCAATTTTTATTCTCTTGTGCTGGAGCTGCTCTAGATGACACCAGTGCCCTTGGCAAGCTGCCCATGGCTGTGTCCAGAAGAGGCTTGTGGTATCAAGGTGTGCTGTGGGTGTTCTGTTCTGTGTCAGGTGCTGGGCTTGCCACAAGGGCAGCTGGAAGAGCTGTGGCTCAGTGGCTAAACATGGCCTGGTGTTTGGTGACTTGGTTAGTTCAGGAAACTGCTAGCACAGCATGGCCTTGAGACTCCATTTCTTTGAGTGTGTATGTCTCAGGGAGCAAGCAGCCTCCCATCCTTTAATTTGGGGTGCTCTCTACTTTGTGAGGGAGCTGAAATGTAGGCAGTGAATTACATCCTATGGGGCTGGGTGTGTGTTCCCAAGCTGAAGATGTGTTAGTGCCCCTGCTCCAGTGCTGTGGGGCTGGAGGGCAGCACGAAGTCACTCTGACATGACGAGGGGCTGCCTGCTGTAGGTGCAGCGTTAGGCAGCAGAGCCACGGCAAGAGGCTCTTTATTTCAAGGTTTCAACTTTTCCAAAACACAAAAGGACATGCTTGAAATTCATTCCTTCATGCTGATCCTGGGAGTCTTCCATAACCTTGAGATTTGGCTGCTTCTGTGCTTCCCGTACGGAGCCGCTCACCGAGCCCTGACGCGCCCGGGCACCGCCTCGTCTGGGGAGGGAGGCACCTGGGGCAGAGCAGCTTTGCAGGAGCATCGTGGCCAGCCCTGGCACTGCCCTCTCCCACAGCCACAGCAGCTCTGCCTATGTGGCTGCTGGCCAGCTGAGGCATTGGCCAGGATGGCACAGGAGCCTCCACAATTTAGGTGGGATTTGGCATTTCATGCGTGCCCGTTATGAGGGATGCTCATGCCCACCTGGCCCGTAACTGCGAGGCTTCAGGCTGCTTCCCCATGTGTAAAGAGCTGTTCTGCCCCCTCTCCAGCCCCTTGGGTGATAGCTTTTTCATTTTTTTCACCCCTTGCAGGACCTGTGCCCATGGCCTGAGCAGCAAAGGTTTCCCAGGTCCCTCAGCCAGGGCAGTGCCTGTTTTTGTCATAGCAGCTCCATCACTGCTGCTGCTGCTGGTGCCTGCAGGCCCTGGCAGCCAAAAGCAGTCAGAGCCTGAAGTTAATGTGTGAGATCAGAAAATGGGGCAGCAGCCCACAGTGCCCTGCTTCAGCCCCACCCAGCAGTGAGGGCTCACTGGACCCCCGACCCACAAGGACAGAAAGCACCAGACAGGGAGGGCTGTGCCAGTCCCCACCAACATCCTCGTTGCTGCAGGTGGGCTCAGCCCTGGCCTTTCCCCATTTGGGAGTTCTTTATTTCTGAAGTGCTTCTCCAGCCCTGGCACTGGCACGACTCATGCCCACATCCATACCCAGGCTGCTGCAGCACCTCAGGACCATCACAGTGGTAAGGCTGGGGATTGGAGGGGTTTGCAGCCTCTGCTTTGAACATGTGTGCTAAGTGTGCAGCCAGAACGTTTAGGGAGACCCCAGCTGCTAGAAGGAAATGTCCTCACCCTGGCACAGCTGGACAGGCACAACCACCCATGCTTCCCTATACCTGCTCCCTCCTAGGCACATCCCATCTACTCCCTCCCCACACCCCTCATTCCATTGCTGAAATCCTGTTACCCTCTCATACAGCACACACCTCACCATCTCCATCTGACAGCAAGGGTTTCAGTAGCATTTCTTGATCTGTTTCATATTTTAAAGCAAGCAGCTATCCCTCCTGCCCTTTATCTCCTAACTCTACCCTAATAAATATGATCACTTCATCCTGTGAGACCTGAAAACCCATTTCTGAAATTCCCCTGGCAACTAATACAGTAAAACAAGCCTATAAATATAAATAATTATGATAAAAAGGCACAAAATGCCAGACTTGGGTCAAACATACTCATGGAGTGACATTAGCAACAAATAACTATGCAGGGTTTGAATGTAGATGGAAAAGGCTGAATACAGAGTAGCTACTTCATTGCCCATAACTGTCAGGCTCCTAATTCGGGCAGGCCATATTTTACTGATAGCAGAGCAAACACAGTCATAATGCATCCCTACCTTTCCTGCTTTGTGAAAAATCCCATCCATCCCCAGGAAAGCAAGGATGTTAGAAACAGTGGTGTGACCGTGAGGTGAAAGGATAAGACAGAAAGCACGGTCCCAGGATGCAATTCCCACGTGTTTGTTGCACATCATATGCTAAGTTCAATTTTCCAAAAGCTTAGTTTTATTTTTAAAGGTAACATCTTTATTATTATTATTATTATATTTATTAGTTGTTATTATTATTATTATGCAGAGATGAGATTTTTTCCCCCTTTGATCACAGAGCAAACAGTTTGCTTTTGAAAATGTTAATGGAGTCCTGATTTAAAACATTTTTTCTTCACTTTTTTTTGTTGTTGTTGTTGTTGTTGTTTGTTTTTTAAAACGTTGCAACAGGCAGGATCTGGGTTTTGATTTTCTCGTCCTACACAAAGAAAGATTCTGGAGTTCACACGCCAAGCCACTACCGGTAGGTCCTGCCTTGCTCAGTTGTCATCGTCTCAGTGTGGTTTCGCCAGGTGGGGTGGGTAGGTGGGTGGGAGGGGAGGAGTTGGAAGAAGGGAGGGTATTTGTCAGCTATGTCGAGTCTTGGTTAACAACTTTGCCTCCATTCATGGTTGGTGTCCCTGAACTTTTCCTTGAGCGTCCTTGTTTTTCTCCAATTTCATGCAGCGATGGCTCTCTGTACATGCACACTGCAAACAGAAGAGACACCCATTAAGAGCCCCAAAGTCACAGATGGTCACAACTGTAACAAATTATTTCTCTGTGTATGATGCTGAATCCCAGCCCCACTGCAAACACACACACACACACACACACACACACACACACACACACACACACACAAAACCTCAGTGACCCAGCAGCAGCCTCTGTTACCGAGCAGCATCTGTTTACCTGCCCTCACTGCCATTTGCTTGTGTCTCTGGATTCTTTCAAAGGCAGAGAGAGAAAAAGGGGATTGACTGCTCACAGATAAATCTTTCTAGGTTTTATGTGCTTAACAGTTTTTTCATGTTATATTCATATGTTTAAAATAAACATTTTAGCTCACAGAACCATGTATTGCCTTGAGATGCTGATTATTATCTAACAACAGGTCCAAGAATGACCTGATTCCCAGCCTCTGACCTGCAACAAAAGCCCTTGAGAGATCTGAATCAAAACTACACCTGCATCTGAGCCATGCAAGCCTTCTGGGTGTTGAGCTGTGGATCTCAAGAGGTGACTCAAGCCCATTTGGCTCCATCGGCCGAGAGCTGAGGTCTGGTCTCAGCTCTCACTACCTGTTTATTCCTCTGTAAATCAAGCCAGCCAGCCAGCCAAGGTCAGGGCTGTGAGCAGACACATGGGATGAGTTCAGTGATAGCAAGTCAGGAGCTGTCCCAGCTTTGCGTGGTTGTCTGGCAGCACCTGAGAACAGGGAGGCTGGAGGGCACCTTCTCTCCAGACCCTGGCTGTGCACTGCGTGTCCTATAAAAATGCATTTGCTGGAGCCCAGACAGCCAGAGAAGGCAATGTCTGCCCAAGGCATGGCTCATCCCCATGTCCTGGGCAGGACAAAGCATTTATCCAACTCACCATGGGGACTGAGTCCATGGGGACTACAGAATTCTGTGCTTCTCTAAGTCCTCACGGCTGTCCTCGTGCCATGTGAGGTGTGCCAGAGTAGGGACATGGGCTGCTCACACCTAGGGGAGCATCTCTGACAAGCTGACTGCAAATGTGGCAGGGTGTAATTGTGATTGAAAGAGTGAAGCATCTCAAAGGCAGGCACAGTGGAGTTGAGAACATAAGGCAGGTCCAGACTGCAAATGTCACGTCCGGATCTTTGCAAAAATTAGGAAATGAAGAAATGATTGTGTGCTGCTTTATTTTGTAAAGTTGTCACATCACAAACAATGGCACAGAGTTCCAACACAGGATAGAGCCTGTCAGGGTTTGGTTCTGGGTAATCAACAAGAACAAAACTTCAAAAATTATCTGAAGAACTGAAAAAAACCACCCCATGTATGAAAAGGCAATGTAAGTGCTTGTATCTATAATCTCTCCTGATTTGCAAATAAATCCCAGCAATTAGAGGAAGACTGAAAATGACATTATTGCTCTGCACTTTTACTCCTGAGTAGATAAACAGTTATAGCACTGTGCAACAATACAGGACAGAGATGAAGTGCAGTCAACTGTGTATTAATAGGAGGGATATTGAATTGAATATACGAGCAGTGAAAAAACATGACTTTTCCCACAGAGTATTTTTCATGCAAAGTTTTCAAAGCAGTTTAAACACACACACACACACACACACACACACACACACAGAGCATGCCAGCAAGGCTCAAAGGAGGTACTGCTCTGCTAATCATTATTGCTACTGGAGCCATTTTATTTAATGAAAATTAGAAAAAAAGAGAAAATGAAGGAGTTGTCCCATGGGTCTGGGCCAGGATGAGCACTGCCAGGACTGCCCATCATGCCCATACAAAGGATGCTCTCTGCATGCTGCAAGGACAATGGCTAGCAAGAGATGGAAAAGGGCTCTCACATCCCCTTTCAGTCCTGAGCTGCCCCTCACACCTTGGAGAGTGTCACTCAACAACATGGTAATGGTGAATTTGGCTGTTGTGGCAAAGTACCCAATAAAATCCTAAAGAAAGTATGAAACAGTGAACCACTGAGGAAAACCTGTGCCCTTGTGATTTCTTATCCTGAGCTGCAGAGTCTTTGGACAGCACTGAGGGTGTGCATCACTTCTGTGACTCACCTTATTCTCAGATGTGATGTTTGCCCAGCAGAATTACGTATTTGTGCCAGAGCTGTCCCAGTGCCCCTGACATTCCCCCTGACGTTCCATACACAAAGTTTTGTCTCAATTGCTCTGTTGCCTTCATCCTGACGTCCCTAGTCCCAAGCTGGAGCTGGAGGGACTTCCATGAATTCTTCCCCCAGACAGCTGCTGGTAACAGGCTCATCTCACCCACACCCATCCAAATAACCCATGAGGCTGGGCCAGGTGCTTAAGCACAGAGACTGAAGCCAGGTGAATGCATGCATGCTGCAGCAGCACCATGGCATGCTGCCTTTCCTCAACTCCCTGCCTCTCAACATGGCCTTTAGGCAAAAACCTTGAGCTACTAACAAGGCCCAAAGAGTAATGAAAATAAACTAAGCTACAGCAGTAAACAACATTTGCAGCTACAAACAAAGGAAACCCTGTACCTGGCAAAAAAAAATAGGGCAGGAATTATAAGCTTATCTTCCAGTCTAGTGCATGACAGAAATACTGATGTGGGGCATGGCTGGAGACTGCTCACACGGAGCTTTTCAGACAGAGCTGTCAAAGCCTCTGTACCAGACAGGCTGTGCCAACAGCCCATGCCAGAAAATCTGAAACAGTACAGGACAAGCATAGTTTCAGTATTTAGATACACCTGCAGGAGCAGTGTACGCAGTTCTCACACGGCATCACACACAAGAGATGCCTGGCTGTTCTCCTGCTCAAGAGGTTTGTGCACAAGTGCTGAGCTGTGGCCACGGCTCAGCAGGGGCTGTAAGCCCCCTGCACTGGGACACACAGGTGTGTACACCTACCTCTGCACAGGCACAGGGCTTCAAGGACAGCCCAACGTGTTGTGCAACACAGGCTCTTGGACTGCAGCTTGTTCCTCTTTGTGCTGAGGAAGTCTGAGCGTGACTCACGTGGGGAGATGTTAGTCATGGACTGGGGAGGGGGTGTTTGCAAATGGACTGTTGTGAGTGCCCAGATCTTCCCAGCTTTGAGAATACATCTTTGGGGTCCAGGACTTGCAGCACTCACTGGCAGGTCTCTTTGGGATCCCTCTGTGTGTGTGTGTGTGTGTGTGTGTAGACACACTTCCCTGTCACCTGCACCAAGGTAAAGCAGCAGCAGTGTGACAGTCAGCATGCCCAGATGCCTGGGAGGTCTGCTGGAGCACACAGCACAAAGAGCTTTGGAAGGATGAGCAATTCAGCCAGAACAAGAGTTCCCTCCCTGCTTTGCCTTGCTTCTCCCACCCACCCACACCCACACACCAAGCCAAATACAGCCCTTAATGTCTGGAAACCAAGCTAATGCTTTGGAGTTTCAATCAGATAATCAGCTCCTGTGCCCCAGATTCCAATCAACACATCCATATTCATGCTTTAATTGGAAAGTGCTGTTAGCTTGATCTGCTGAAGAGCTGCAGGCATTAATGGAAGGGGGTGAACACAGTGGAACTGTGTCCATGACTGGTTCTTGCAGCTTTCAATTCCCTGCTCCCCTGCTAACCTACAGTGCCTGCCACTCACAGGCACAAGGAAAAAATCTGCACAAAAAACAAATTCACCAATTAGGAAGGAGACTGAGGGTACAAGTGAGGAGGATGGGGGTGGCAGGGACCATTCTTCCTGAAGGCAAAGGTGTGGAAGGGGCTGCCTGTCAGCCAGAAACAGCTCAAACTCTTGCCTACATGCTGGCACAGGATCCCACTCTCATTTCTGTTTCCCAGACATGGCACTGGCACACCACCACCCACATGATGACACTGAAATCACCCTGGGCATCAGGGACTGCCTGAGTTTGGGAAGCATCATTTTGTGTCCTGGCCCTAGAATTTCTCACTTGGCATCACTGCAAGTTGAGGAGGTTCAAGGGATGCAACAAACTCCATTTCCTCTCTCTAGATATGGCAAAAGGCTTATTAAGCACCTTGGATATTTCCCACCCACCCCTCCTAACTCTGTTTCTTTCCTTGCCCCAGACCCTTGCAAGTTAGGAGGAACCAAAATTTTTCTAAGCTGACATTCAGCAGGTGGGCAGCCTTGCAGGACCCCCATGTGCCAAATGGTGCCTGGCTGGGTTTGGGCAGGGCTGGGAGCACATCCTCTGGCAGCAGCCCAGAGAAGGGCTCCTTCCCTTGACAGATGCCACAGCTCTGGGTGTCAGTCTCTGCCCCAGCGGCTGCATTTGCCAAAGCTTCAGTGCAGAGAATTAATTCCATGAGCAGCAGCACTCAGGGGCAGCAGGGAGTGAGTGATTAGGCACCCTCGTTTTCTGCCTCTAATTATTGTGTTCTAATTCCCAGCTGATGCATTTTAGAGGCATTTGAGCTTGTGCCTATCTGGTGGTAAAATGTGAAGGACACTGCCAGGTGGAATCATGCTTTGTTCAGATAAGAAAGGGAGCACAGGATGGCAAAAAGCCAAGCAAAATCATGTTTGAAATACATCATGTTTGCCATCTAATAAGATGATCAAGAGTCTGACAGATGAACAAGTGAGTTAGTGTGGGACAGAAAACATACCAAAGCCTGCCCACCTGGAAGACAGACCCAAGAGAGGAACTGTGTTAGCAAAGACTGATAGAGTGTGGAGATTTTGAGGTCTGATTTTTTAAGAATACTTTTTAGGACGTTGGGAAAGTGACGTTTTACATGGGCGGGTAGTAATAAGACAAGGGACAATGTTTTTAAACTAAAAGAGGAGAGATTTAGATTAGACATTAGGAAGAAATTCTTCTCTGTGAGGGAAGTGAGGCCCTGGCACAGGTTGCCCAGAGAAGCTGTGGATGCCCCATCCTTGGAAGTGTCCAAAGCAAGGCTGGATGGGGTCTTGAACAGCCTGATCTGGGGAGGATGGCATCCCTCTCCATGTCAGGGAGTTGGGATGTTTAAGGTCCCTTCCAACACAAGCCTATTATTCTAAGCTTTATGTATTAAGGTGATACCTCTGAAGCATTTTCACAAGGCCTAGTGCATTTTCCTAGTCAACAGTGTCCTGTACTTCTTCACAACATCTGAGGACTCTGCCTTAACAAAACTTGGATGCTATTTCCCTGAAGAATGACACTGGGAAATATCTGTCTGCTTGGATACTCATCAGTGGTAATAAATGGATCCAGACTAGCCATTAACAGGTCACCTTTGTATCTGAGATGTGCTCACATCATAAGGGCTGAAGCACCATAAATTCAGAGTTAGGGGCTGCTCTGCTGACTTAGATAGAGGAAGAGTTTTCTGCTTCTGTGGCCAGATTTGCCACCCCAAATGTTTGCTACCTTGGGTCAGGAGAGAGAGGAAATACAACTCTTTGACAGAGTGATTCAGAAGTTATGTCTTCAAGGAGAAGGAAACATAAATAACAGATCACATCAGTGCAGTAAGCATTGATAACATTCCTACTTAAATGACTGGAAACTTCTCACATTGTTTGAAATGGATTTGGATATTTAGAAGAACAAGAGGCACTGTGGATGGTAGGGTTGTTCCAGCATTAATCATTACAGACACTTAAAGAGACTGACATTTCTCTAAAAGATTGCTTGTTGTCCAAGTGACAATTATACTCAAGCTCATTTCTTGTGCAGTCTAGTTCAATTTCAATGTCTTCACTTTTGGGCTCATTTAGCTCAAATAATCAGTGATCAGAAATAAAAATATCAAAAGAAATGTGTTGCGTATGTGTGTTTTGAAGCAAAACTGGCACCACACAGTACATCAACTGCTGCCTACCAGGCTGTTTGCTTGGCTTTGCCTGTGCACAGATGGGAGAGGAACTCAACGTCTCCCCTGTTAGTAAGTTTTTTGTGCTTTCATATTGATTAAGCTTCATCTTATTTCCAAAAACAAACAAATCCTACCTACACTAAACTAAAAAAAACTCCTATCGACCAAAACCCAAAACTTTTCCAGTTGGTATCTATTGAATTTTGTACAGAATACCTCCAGCATCCTGCCAGTCTACGTGAGTCAAAACACTGAGTGTTTAGCACAGCAGAAAGCTGTAGCTGCTAAAAGCCATAGATAACACATATCCATACACAGATACCACTGTGTATATATGCACATGTACACCCATGAGTACTTAGACATTATCTGTGAGGGTATTTCTTATTTAGGTATTAGTTTGCTGTCCATTTGCAATTTCAAGGAGACTTCTGAATTCAGACAGCAGGATGAAGTAATGGGAATCAAATGAGCTCGGGAAGTAATCTGGGTTTTTTTCTGTCTCCCTTCCCTGAGAAAGCTCTCTTCACTAAACTGCTGCATAATTTTTCTGTGCATCAGAAGCATCTGGGAAGTTTAATCTCAAAGAGAACTGCCACTGAGTGGTAGGTGAAGTGATTCCTAGCAATGGATGTGACACCTCTCCCTCCCAGGGGGAGCAGATTCCTCCTTGCACACATTCCTGTGTCAGCCATCACGTGGCAGAGCTAATGCTGGTGGTGGTACCCAGCAACAGGAAACCTGGGGGTGTTGCTGTGGATGGAAGCTGTGTCCTGAATAAGCAGCAAAGCCCACATGCTGGGGCGAGCCACAGCATTCTGCAGAACTGACACGCAAATACAGCAGGAGAGTGCTTTGAGTATTTCCTTGGAGTCATAATAAAGAGAAAAAAAGCTGTTAAAACAGGGTAGGAATTGCCCCTTTTCTGATAACATCTCTGCTTGCAAGCTCTGCTCACGGGGACTTTGATGGATACGGTGCAGAGAAGTCACGTGGAGATGAGCGGGTTTTACTCCAGCCCTCCCCGCAAGCCTCTGCTACCGACCATGGATCCTGGGCTTGGGAACAGAGTCCTCCGTCTGGAGTCCCAGTCCCAGACAGCTGAATGCTTCGGGAAGCTGACACGTGCCTTGGCTTGGGAGACTGCCAGCTCTTTGATGCAGCAGCGCTCCCAGAGCCTGACTGCAAAGCATGTGGAGGAGGGAAGCAGTGGAGGAGCCCTTAATTTGGCTGCCAACTTCCAAAGCGCTCACTCGCTCCGGAGCTTATGTGACAGCTGTGACTGAAGCAAGTGTGGGAGGAAGCAACTGCGGGAAAGGGAAGCTCTTGGGCTGGGCTGGGTTATTCAAAATGAAAGCCAGAGTGGCATTTGCTGCAATGAGATCTCTGCTGTGGGTCAGCAGCTCTGTTAAGGCAAGGCCTTCCACGAGGAGAGCTGCAGGAATGGCCCAGTTTAATGCATGCTGAAGGAAACTAATGAGCTGTTCAGCAGACACCATGCATGCTAGATTAAAAAAGAAAGCTGGATTCAAAGGATCCCACTGATCAGTGTCAATGCCCAGCTGGGGAAACCCAGCTGTGGAAGGCAGTTCTTGCAGAGGACTCTCCTCCTGGTCAAGGCAAGAGAGAAGCTGGTGACCAATCCCATGGCTGAAGCAGGCCCTGTTCCCCAGCAGAACACGAGGGCTTAGGGCACCAATCCCACTAATGCCTCGGACAAACAACAAAAGGTTCCTGGCTGCAGAGAAGCTGTTGAAAACAAGCACAGGACAAGCAGATCCAGGCCATTCTCTACTCTTTCAACACTTCCATTTCCTAGTCAAAGGCCACAGATATTCTGGGAATGCAAAGCACTGAATTTCTCTCGTGCTTTGCTTCAGATGGTCTCTTCCTCTCACTCACACTTGCCTGCCCCTGAGCTGGGAAGCTTTTAAAAAGGCTACTGCTGTGTGGAGTGAGCTGTGGCCTCCACCACTTGTGAGTGGCACCTGTTAGGAGAGCATGAGTTCAAACCTTCTCCCACGGCCAACATGGGGTAGTGAGGGGGAGCACAGAGCTGTGCAGCCGAGGCCAGCTCCAGGCTGCTGTGTTCCTGAAGGGGACAAATGGCAGGACTAAGATGGGGTCAGAAAGGCATACCTAGTTTGGGGATCAAAAAGTAGTGCTTTTCACAAGCAAGTGATAAAAAGTGTTGTTTCCACAATCTAGTTAGAACCTGTTAAGTACTAAGCCTATCACACTATCTCTCCATTTATCAGGGGCCAGCCCACAAAAAGCAAAATGTCCTGGCAGGAGCCTGAGGCACACTTCAGAGAATGTACAGGCATCAGCAGGAGGGCAGAACTTCAACTCCATGACTTTCACTGAAGCCTCACACTGTGATGAAGACATATGGCATGACAGCATCCCATCTAACTTTGGACAACAACTCTACCCCCCAGTGACTTACTAGGATGTCTTTATATATGAGGAAAAAACAGATTTAAGTTATCTCATGGTAGACATACAAAGTGCATCCACAGCTGTGCTGGTAGGACCCATTTTTCTTCTGTTACTATGAACAAAGTGCCAAAGTCTAAAATCAGGTGAGATAAATCCTGTCTCTGCTGACTCTATATGGGACTGGAAACCTATTGAAATACATTGTCAAAATCCTCTGAGAAGACAACATTATGATCACTGCTGCATCACATTCCTTTGGAACTGCTGGCTGCTTTTCTTTACCAGTAATTTCCTGTGTTACTGGGCTTTTAAATTCATTCTTTAGCACCCCAAAGTTAAAAAACCCCTTTAGGACTAGAAGGAAAGCAGAGGAAATGCCAACAGTGCAGCCCAGCACTTATCTGAAATGTTACAAATATTTCTCCTTGCTTTCTGGTCTTGAAGCCCAACACCCCCACCCCGGAAACCCCTACCCAAACCCCACTGAGGGAGAGAGTGGGCAGATTCCATACCTTCAATGGGTTTGGGTACAAAATGTGATGAGGGTTTGGTTTTTTTCACTCGGTTTCCCTTCATAATTTGACCTTCTTTATTGAGTCCCAGGAACCACGCTCGTCCGGATTCTTGCTGCCGGTACAGCGTGGAAGAATAAATAACGTAGTAGTTTTCAAAGACAGATTCTTTAAATTTGCACTCTGGTGTGAAAACATCCTGCAGTAAGAGAAAGAGAGAAGAAGAAAAAGCAATGGAAGAATTAATCACCGATCTTCTAAATTAGGCATCACTGAGTGATCCACAAGGGTCACGCATTGCAGTTAACAACAGAAAACAACAGGCATCAGCAATGCCAGCTCCCAGCAGTAACACCCATCCAGAAACCTCCCAGATGAAAGGCAAGGCTCTCCTCCCCTGGCAGAAGAGCTGTGGTTTGCAAAACAGCCTACAGGCATGAAAAACGTGCAGGAAAAGTCAGAAATTTGCCAGGCTTTAGACTGAAACACTAAGAAAAAGAAAGAAAAAGAGAGCTGAGAAGCAGAGACAGCCTTGCTGTTCCTGATGCTTTCCCCTGGCTTTGCTCATACCTTCCCTGTGATGGGCAAATGTACAATGCTTGTTGTCTAAAATATTGAGGTTTCTTCAAATTCTTATAGGCAAAGGGCATTTAAGAGGATTCAAAGAAATGGGAGTACAAAAGCAAGTAAACTATTTAATTTCAAAAGCAACTTGAGGAAATGCTGGCACAAAGCCTGGAAATCTTTCAATAAAGAGAAAGAAGTAATTTCAAAGATTTCTGGCACAAGTATTTTTTTCAGGTACCAGGAAGCATTTCCACACCTGCCCTGGAGCAGAGCACACATGGATCTGTCCAGGACATGCCCTGAGCCTGTGATGGCTGTGGGAGAGGCTGTGCCTTTGCCACTTGTGCTGGCTTTGCATGAAGTCTCCAGGACGAAACTACACTCAGCTATGGACTAGTACTTGTTATGTCCCAGTATTCAAGATTTTCACAACAGAGAAACATTAAACCTCTTTTAAAGATCTGGCTTGCCAGGGCATTCTGTGGCAGGGGGCTTCCAAACCTTCAGTGAGTCAGATGTGGTTGTTGGTGGGTTGGATTTTCTTCCCAGATTTTGATATTGAGAAGAAAACTTAGCCTGGCCAAACAAGTTCTCCCACTAATTTTCTAAAAACTATTCTTGCAAAAAAAGTTCAAGCCACAATGAAAATTCATTTTCTGAAGCAAAACAGTTATAGGAAAAAAACACTTCTTACAGGTCCCAGATAAGGCTTCTCTGAGCCCTGTGAGTGAAGGCAGATGCTGCTACAGGCAAGTGATGCTCCTTCCCAAACCTTTGCCACTCCCAAGTCTTAAGGAGCTTCTGCAGCCTTGCCAATGGAAAACCCATGACCAACATCTGAGCAAAGCATCTGGAGTAATGCCACACATTTACTGCAGACCTTGTTTAAGAGCAAACATTCTGAACATTCAGCAATGCTCAGGAACGGTGTTCCCAAGTGATCTGGGGCTTATATAAAGTGTTGCTGGTGCGACAATAAATCCAGTGTGCAACAGACCCGCAGAGCCTGGCAGGCTTGAAGCTACAGAAGATAAAGCACAGCAGAAAGCACAGAGCTGTGCTGCACACGTGAATTTTGCATCAATCATTAGCACCACACAGGTAAAAGTACCATCAGCAAAACGGGCCGTTTTGCCCTATCTGAGGGAGTCCTTCTTGCCGGAGAAATAAATATTTTTAAAAGAGAGTGAAACGAGTTAAGAGAGATCTAGATGACTTAGAGCACTACAAAATGGTGTTTGAAGTAGCTTCCCAAAAGAAAAGTGTTTAAGCGTTCCTTAAAGCTGCCCTTTATCTCCAGGCTTTGTCCTGCCTGGGAAGGCTCAGCTCAGCTGGGAGCTGGGTTTGCAGGAGCTGCCTCTGAACTGCTGGCTCGGGGCAGTCCCTGGCACCAGGCCCAGCCAGGCAGCAGCTCCCAAACCAAACTGGACAGCTCAATCCCCTTTCCCGTGCCTTCATTACCCCCATCAATAAAAACTTATCAAGAAAATTCCCTTTAGGGAAACTAAAAAGATAGAAAGATAGCTCCCAACTTGACCTAAACATGGAACTAACACTATATTCAATGAAGAAGAAATAAAAAACCTAATGAATTTTGAAAATGTAGCTTCAAAAAGAAAAAAAAAAAAAAGATTTTAATTAAAAGTTATTGCAAATTAAGTTTTCAGCTAAATATCTATTTTAAAATTACTGCAGTATAATATTTTATGACATGCAGCAGTAGTTCATAAAAGCAGATGCTGTATTGTATATCCACTTGTACCAATAAACTAACAAAATTCTTATATTATTTCCAAGTAAATGCATGTAAAGACATCAAAGTAATGAAGATTAAAAAAACAAAAGAAAAATCTATTGTTTTCCTTTAAATGTTTAAGCTCCCCCACAAGCAAACAAAAGCATCCCATTGGTTTTGTGAGTTAGCTGGTTGATTCCTCATCCCCCATATTTCAGTATATGAACCATGGCAACACTACTATGAAACACCCCAGGCTCTGTCCATTCAGCACCTTAGAAAACCCACAGATTTGACAGCTATCTAGTTAAATAATACTGGGTTTATCCACTATTACCCTTCTTCTTCTGTACAACACCTCACCAGCCACAACTGTGTCGTGTGGGGACAGACAGCCATGGGACACAGCTCATCCTGCCACCAAACTGACACGTCACAGGGTCCCCCTGGGCCTGAGCAGCAGAAACCTCTGTGGGCACTCCCATCTATGGACTTGACACAAGGAGCAAGAGGATGAAGAAAGAACCAGATGACCAGAGAGGAGACAGGGCAGAGGAGCAGGAGACAGGCCACTCTCCCAAGCACTGCCTGAGGATATTCAGAGTGTCCTCTAAATCTTATTAACATGAAAATCCTTATGTTTTTCTTCACTGGTATTTTTTTGGTGCCCCGTGGCCAGCCTTCAGCTACACTGCATCCTTTAGTTTAATCACATGCCTTTTGCTGTCAGCTTTGGGGCTACCAATAACAAAAAGCTACTGGAATATTAATGGCAGAACCTCTCTACAAGCTTCACTGTCAAAATTCATCGTGGCAATTATTCTGAATCAGGTGGGAACTGTTTCAGTTGTCTTAGGCTGAGATGAGCTGAGAAGAAAGACAGAAGTGCAGGTGAGCATAACAGGCTTCACACAACAAAGCAGTTTGTAGCAGCCACTGTTGCACAGACAGAAATCTGAGATAACGGAAGGTATTTTCGGAAAATCACTGATCTACTGACCAGACCTCTGGGGCATGCAAGATTTAGAGGTTTTTTTATTTGTTTGGTTTTGTTTATAAGATAAATTCACTGTTGATGAAATGTGCTAGATGGGCAGACCTGGAGTCCAATACTTTCTCTTCATCTCACATAAAGAGTGGGTAAACACAGCAAAGGGATCCTCAGACTGTGCCCTGCCCTCCACATGCTTCTTGACAGGACATTGGGCCATCCTGCCCCAGAGGTAATGCCATAGCAAGGGCCTGGGGTCATGAGCACCACTTCTCTTCCTCACTTGCTGCAGGGACCTTTGGAAGTAAGCTAATTACAAGTCCTATGCTATTATTTTTCCAACTCTCTCCTTGATTGAAATAGCATGATCAGACAGTGAGAGGACAGATGACTTCTATCTTTTAATCACCAGTCTTTTTGCAGTCTTTAAACAAAGAAACAAACAGTGACTCTATTTTCTGCACAAAGTCCACAGAGGTGCCCTGTCAGGACTGTCAAGAACTCAGCTCATTCAGAAAGCCCACCAGTTCTTCTCATTAAAGAGTATGCTTGTGATTTATAGAAAAAAAAATTCTCTCAATTTAACTCAATGTGAAATATATCTTTGACTGAATAATTTTTGCATACAAAGTAAATAAATACATTTATTTGTTTACCACTTGGAGATTTAGAACCTGAGGTATTTTGTTAAGTGTCTACAGATATTACTGAAAGTGGCTCGGAAAAGCAGTTCTTTTTTTAATTGTAAAACTAAAAACCTGCATGAAATATTTGTAAAAGAAATGTTAGTAATTTACATGCAAAATGATTAGCATCTGCTTGCAACTTGTTTTTTGCATCTCAATCCAGTCCCTTGAACAAAAGGCAATTCTATTAAAAAGAGTAATTAGATTTGCTTTGAAAAAAACAAACATAGGTCTGGTTTGTTCTAACTGTAGTTTTACTGGAAATTTCACAGTCTTAAAAAAGCCCCAACACAGTAGCTATCACAGAGAAAATAAGGGAGATCACACTCAATGACAATTGGATTCAAAGGGACATCAATGGATGCAACTTCCATTGGAGGATTCAGTGTGTCAGACCTGCTCAGGAAGGGTATAAGGTACTATGGATTGCCCCAGAAGTTATTTCTGTTTAGAAAACCAAGATGTTTCATTTTTCCTTGATCCCAGTGGTGTCCCCTGCTATCTGTAGATGGAAATATGGATGTGACTTCCAGCACAAGCCAACCTCTCCATCACTTGAGACAGTTTGGTTCTTCAGCGAGATGTTGGGAATGTCTGGGCACATCCATCCCTCACCACAGCACAGGCTGGCAGTGGTTTGTGAGAGGGCAGATTTTACTTCCTATCCACCTCAGCTTTCACCTGGTCTGGTCAAGTAGATCTAACCTAGCCTCTTTGAACAGAGTAAGTTTGACCAGACTCTCCTCTGCATTTCTGTAAAGTTGGAGGAGTTCCACAGACATCAGTGCAGAGGCACTGCTGTCAAACCTGTGGGCACAAAGCTTCAGGGCATTCAGTGATGCACCAACACCCTGGCAGATCTCAGCTCCTTCAAAAAATGCCAACCCAACAGTGCTGTAGCCCTGGTGCAGTCACAGTGCTGCCAGGGCAAGGACAGCCCTGGTGCTGCTCAAGAAAACAATGCCAGCCCCTGCCATACCAGCCTGGGAACATCCCTGCCACTGAGCATCCTCAGCCAGGAGGTGCAAAAAAAGGTCTCCAGTGAGCGACAGCATGGTGTTTCTGGGTTCTGACCAGGAGAGCCAGCAATCTGCTCCCCAGAAGCTCCTGGTGTTCCCAGATCATGGCAGAAATGGTGACAGGTTTCCATGTGCAATGCTCAGGGAAAGCCAGCAGGAAACTGTCACTGGCTGCTGTTGTATTCAAACCCAGCTGCTCACTCAGCATCCCCCCAGCAGCTTTGCTCATATTGCTCACCATTTCCCTACAAACATTCCCAAAACTGCCAGATAAATAAAGATCTCCTTTTTTTTTCCCCAAGATCTCCTTTATTATAACCCAAAGGAGAACAGCAAATACACACATCCACCAGCAAACCTAATTACTTAATAAATTTAGTCACTGAAACTAGCAGCAATAAAAGAAAAAACCCATTCTGCAAGTAGTTTGTGCCACAGTTTAGGAAAGGGATGTTAATTATGAGTGTTGAAATATCTAACTAACACACTCCCAGAGTAACAGTTTTCCTTTGTTTACAACACTTATGGGTTTCTCTTTTACATTCTGCACAATTACTGAGCCAGACCTTCAGATGGGATAAAAGCACTAAACTGCACCATAGTCTATGGCATGGCAAGGCTTCCCTCCCAGAGAATCTGGCTCAGGATACTTACTGATGTTAGTGTTAATACTTAAGAGCTCATCAACTCATTTAAAACATATTAAGTAGAAATCATAAATATCAGCACAGCTATCAGCAGTGGCATTTCACGGTTGTTGCGGAGGCAGAGCATGGAACGATTGGATTGTGTTCACTTGTCTGTATAAGCACTGTTCCATCTCAGGGAAAAGGATGCCATTACAGAAGAGCATCTGCTTTATGGTGCTCTTTACCCAGCAAAGCCCATTCTACATTCCTCACTGACCTCAAGCTATAGCAGGGTTTCATCAACAGCCCTCTGATGCCAACAGCACTGAGAAATTCAGCATTGAAATCAATGTGGATGTGCAAGACACCATAGTTTTGAAGACATCTGGGCTTCCAGATGAAATGCAAATGCCCAACTCCTATTTAAGCCCATGAAAGCATAGAGACTTCATCTCTGAGTATGTGAGAATCTGCGACCACCAATGTCATTACACCAGCACTTGATCCTGGCATATTCTTTTTCCCAGGACAGGTCTTTAACCACAGAAATTCCATTTGCAGGATAAGCCCTGTGCAGACCCCAGCAGCACTGCCACAGGCAGAGATGCCTTGCACAGAGTCTGATGCAGTTCAGTGCCCACCTGCCTCAGTGCAGCTTCTCCCCTGACCTAGGGTTGCATCTGCCTGGAAATGCTTTAAAATAATTGTAGCTGAGCTCTCTCTTGGCATGTGATCAAGAACCGCAAATGTGCATCCAAACTTTACATCTCATCACATCTTTGTCCAGATGGCAGGTGATATTCTACTCTTCACACTCCACTCTTCCTCCCCCTTCTAGCTCCGTAAGAGATTGGTGACAAGTCTTCTTGGTGGCCTTTTAGAAGTAGGAGAGAGCAGATACATTTTAAAATAACAAGCTGCTACATGGGAGTGTACAACCCTGCTGCAGAGTAGAGATTCACTTGATGAGGCAATATGGTATCTGAAAGCGTTCTGACTCCGCCTGGACCATGTGTGGGCTGGAGGGAGCACATTTTCAAATAAATCATCATCCATGCAGGTCTGTTCTTCAGCTCTGGGAGCTGGGAAGCAGCATTAGCAAGTCCCCTAACTTACTGCCTCTGAAAATTTAACTAGAGGACTATCTGCCCTCACTCTTGAGGGAACACTCTGTGCTCAAGGTAAATAATTGTTCAGTTGGCTTCCTTTTAAAACACCCACGCAAGAAGTGGAGTGCAGATCTGCTAAGTCTTGTGAGCTGACCCAATATTCCTAGACAGGCAAAAATACCCAAATGCTGGACAAGCCTCTGTAATTAGGCTGCAGATCTTTGTATGCGGACAAAGGTTGTCCTAAAGCACCTTTAATGTTCAAGGACTGATTAAATTATTCATGTCACCACCACTAAGGAATGCTGGAGACAAAGGTGTGATTGCAGCATGGACATGCCCAAGGTGTCCAGCAGCAGCAAGGACATCTGCCCAGCACGCAGCAGAGTACTGACTAAAACCCAGGGCAGGTTTGGAAGACACTGAACTCTGTTTCACCCCAGATAACAAGTTATCTCAATCACTGTGAGCCCCTTCAGATCCACACAAGCCACCATTTCCCTTCGGCTACAAAGCAGATGAGTTTTGCGGATGCTAATCCAGACCTGTCCATCCCACCACAGCTCAGTATTGTGCTTTTTCCCTTTCAGCTCTTGGCCTGCCCACCGTGCCAGCACATTTTCACCAAGCACTTCATAGTGTGCCCAAATTCACTGCCCTGGCGCTTGGTGAGCTGCTCATGGAATCCTCCCAGGAGCACAGCTTTCAGCTTAATGACTGCTGACAAGAACATAACTGAGGATGACTCTTCCATCCTCACTGCTCATTGCCATAGCTCCCTGGAGAGCCCAGGGGGTTGGGTGAGAGAACAGGCTCTGTCAGAAAGGTCTGGGTACCAATGACTGCACAGCTCCACGTGCAGGGTGACCTGCAGCAGCCAGCACACTGAGCTGCTCTCCCATGTGGCACACTGAGCAAGTCACGTATTTTGTCCTTTGCTTCACTTTTTCTTAATGATTCAAATTCATGGTTGGATGGAGCAAATTTTCATTCCTTCTTTTTAAAACATAAGGTATATTTGGAATTTACTTGACTGATTTGGTTTTTAATTTTGGATCTTATTCCAAGCTGGAATTTTAAAGTGTGGTAAAGTTTGGACTGCTGTGAACTGGAGTAGTGATCACAGCACAGCTCACTCACGTGGCACTTGGCCCATAGTGCTGCACTGCTCTTCCAGGAAAGCACTGCTTCCCACAAAAGGGGCTTCTCCTGACACCATTGTCTCTGGTACGGCATTCCTGGCAGCCTAGGCATCTGGTGAAACCCCAGGATAATTTCTAACCTGGGAATCCCAACTCATCTTTTGTCTTCTCTACATTCTGTTTTCCTGACAAAGTGTCCAAAATTGCTAACAATGTTATAAACTCTGCTTACTCCAAAACACCATCCAGAAATACATCTCTGCATTCAGACAGAATGATCATGAGACAAGATGGGACTAAATGAAGATATGTTAGTTGCATACAAGAAAAACAGATTTCCTAAATTAGCATCCTACTGCCTCATCTGCTAAAGCCTGAAATAACTATAAAGAAAAATAATAATGTAAGAACCCTAGAAACACAGCCAGATGGGATGCTCTGAACCTGTGATCTCTGTTTCTTGGCATCAATCTGAGTCTGAGCACAGGGTAGAATAAACTGATTTGTTGCCTTTGGTTACATTTGTGATCCTGCTATTTTTACTATTGTTGATAATAATTACAATGTATAAACTAAAGTAATGGTTATGCATTTATAAACATGAGATTTTTTTCTTCTGATAGTCAAAAGAAACCTTTTAGTGGAAAATAAGCAGTCAATATTGGGTTTTTCATGTTATTATTTATAGGAAAATCATCCTCAAAGGCTCAAACCAGAGTATAAATGCCTCAAACATTTAATAAAATGTCATCATAATGACAGGAGGACAGGGTAGACCTCTTCATTTCTACATTTTTTTGCTGAGGTCCTGAGCACTGAAAGACCCGAAGGCTTGCTGGGTGCTCTGCAAACAGGAGGTGTCAGAGTGAGTGGAGAAACAAATTTCAACCAAGCTGCAGTTCAGTGTCTGAGGCAAACACCCACCCTTTCTGACATAAACAAAATAATGCAATTAAAACAATGTCAGCAAGAAAAGGACAGTGAATGAGCCCCAGCCCTTGTAAAGAAGAGCCTTACAAATGTTTTATGGTTTTTGACCCACAGACAAAACCATCCAATGGCACAGCCTGCACAGAGTGCAGGTCTGAAAGAAGAAAATGGCCTCAACCCAATTTTCTGTGTAGTTCATTTTTTCAGTGGAGCTCATTGTCACGTGGGTAGAAGATAAGAGGACTTGCCAAGGAGCTCACCAGGCCTATTACAGCCCTGAGCTGCTGATGTGCTGAGATAGCCTCTCTGCTTTGACTCTTAAATTCAAACTGTGCTACTCACTGGAAACACACTCTATCTTTCTTGATGCTGGAAAGATCTCTCCTGCATTAAACCAATTTCAGAGTTGTCATGACCAGGGCTGGAAATTCAATTTTTTTTGCTGTTGGAACTTCCATTTTGAAAATGAGTGGTGCTAGATTATTAATATTTTGACAGCTTACTGACAGATTTGCTACCACTGGGCAATTAACAGGAAGTTCTGTGGTCTAAAGCATCAACTGAGGCTGGGGTGAGCTGGTGTTGGACAAGCAGGTTCTTACAGCCACGATGAAACGCTACGAAGTGTGACAATTTCTGTGGCTTTTCCCCCTGTACCCGCTGCTGCAGCGCCTACACAGTGAAAAGGAAAAGTTCACAGAATATTCTTGGGAGGAGGCCAGCTCTGCTGCCCACTGGCAGAGCCAAAGGGAACCCTCTGAGATCTGTGCCTCAAAGCCTGGGCCCCAGCAATGTTTCTGCTGGCAAAACCAGCAGAAAAGGTCCATGGAGCTCCCTTAATATCTGCAGGGTGGCACTCAGGTGACACTTCACACCCTCTGCTCACCCTCCCAACCCCCAGGGAAGGTAGGTAGGTAGGTGGAAGGAAGACTGTGGAGGGTGTGCAGGCATGTTTCTGTGGCTTTTAGACATTTATTCACTGGTTTTCTGAGAATTAAGAAAATCAACCAACTCTGCTGAGACAGAATTTCCATCCACATATTGACCACAGTATCTCTACATAGCTTGGATGAACTGACAAATCTCAGAGCCCAAAACAACTTCACAGACAAGACTGGGCTTATTAATACCTTGAATGGGTTTCCATGATATGTATGTGCTGACAACCTGACTTGTTCTTTTTCTGTTAGTGTCTTTTTGATGTGAAATAACCCGTGGACAATGCATGAACATTCTGAATGGACCCAAACTATGCCACAGCTCAAATCTGACTGTTCCAGTGTATGCAGCCAGCTGACCTATTGCAGCTGATGCTTTGCTTCCCAGGAATCAGACAGATGGAAGTATATCATCAGGGATTTTGCAGCAGGGGCTATAGTTAAATTTTTCACTCTGTTGCACACTTTGCTAGAGAACACAGATCGGCTTTGGCATCTGATCCTGTTCAGAAGCCAACTAATGACTTCAACTTCCACACTAAAATAATACAGTCACTCTAGAGAGAGTAATATAACTAACTCTATTTGGCACAATGCACAATAAAGCAGGAGACCATTTCATTGTGGGACTAGTACACAGAAGACTGTGCAACCATCTTTAAATTATATGACTCAAAATCAACAGAGCAATCCAGAGTTAAAAATTACTGCTTTCTGTTTGTAGCTACTTATTGCAGCATGCAGGCTCAGTAAGATCCAGGGTTTACAATTAGATCTGAAGGCATTTGGTTATTTTTTACATAGACTGTGTTTACACTGCAGGACCAAATGCATAGAGTGGAACTGTCGGTGGCAAGGGCTGGATGCTGGCACTGTAGACATTTCAGGATGGGTTCAGTCTGCTCTAGCTGCCACCTGGTCCCATGGTCTGACTATCCAGTACTTTAGGGGCACTCCCAAAGAGCACACTTCAGTTTGGTTTCACCCAAAATTGAAGCCAATTGGCACAGCCTGAACTACTCAGTGGTGCAAACCAAAGAGCTGCATGTGAAGGTAACTGGGGGGATTTTTCCCAAAGTGCAATCCTGGCCTGAACTGAAGCACTAATCCCACTGATAGCTGGGATAGCTGGCTTACTGCAGTGGGGTATAATAAAGCAAGCATGTGATGATGTGAAATGTCAGTGTTCTTAAAAGGGGCCGAGGGCCCCGTGTGCCCTCTGCAGAACAGGGATGTGAGCAGCTGTAACCTGGGTGGGGGCTGTACACAAGGCCTCTTGTGCCATGTGGAGTTTACACTTCAGATTGTTCCTTTATGATCTCAAATGCCTCAGCCACACTGGATGTAGTAACACAAAGCCTTCCAAAAAGCACTTGCCAACAACATCCACAAGCAGCTACACTGGCCATAGCAACAACAAAACAAGCCTGCCTATTTGAACTCAGTACCTGGCTTGTAGAAAGCCTGGAGTTTACTACACATCACAGCTGGATTCTTCAGAGGTTTGAAAATATTTTCCTTAGCATGCTAGATTTTAAAGAAATCTCATTTTATGTGTTCCAGCAAACATGCTGAGGGGGAAGTAAACCTCAGAGCTGTCCTGACTGTATCACTGAAGAAGAAACATGACATCCCTGCTTTCTTCTGTGCTATTATAGAACTGGGGGAAGGAAAAAGGCCCCACCAAACCAAAAAAGCCCCACAAAAGAGAAACTATTTGCTCATGGGCATAACAGTTCTTTCTTACCATCCGCAATATTTCTTAGTTTCCATCTGTTTTCATCAATACTAAGTCCTGAATCATTAGCACAGCAACATGAGCAGAATTGGATCCTCTAAGAATCACTAAAGCTGGACTAAACAATCTGTTCTAGGAATAAACACTGATTCATTAATGTTTGTATTAAAATTGATATTATCACTTCCATAACAACGGAGATGAAGAAGATGAGAAGTCCTGTGGAAACGCAACTTCTGGTGCTGGGAGAAAAACCCACAAGGAAAACCTGTGTCAAACTGTCTGATTTAACTCAACCAAAGGCAGGGACTTCATGCAAGCAGAATGACCTGGCAAAGCTGTGATGGTCTGTTCATACCAATGAACCTGAACTCACTTCTGCCCCACAATCTATGGCACTGGGGTCACCAAAATGCATGGTGCCCCAGCCTATCCTGTCACACAAACAGTGTAACCATGAATGGCCATCACCGTGTGGCACAACACGAAAGCATCTGCAAGGTGAAAATCTGTGAAGCAAAAATTCAACCAAGCAAGTGGCAGAATGCTTATCAAATCAGTGGGTTTTATTTACCAGCTCCATACTACTGTGTCTGAACTGACCTAGGCAAAGCATATTAGTAAACTGCTAATTCACAGAGAAATACAGGAACTGCACTCAGAGGAACACACAGAAAGTAAGAGCACCATGGGGATCATTTTACTTAGAAGAGGGCAGTAAAAAAAAAGAGGCAAGTGAGGCACAAAAAAAAAAAAAAAGAGTTGTGAGATTTTGCTTTTTAAGCTGGTCATTAAAAAATAAACTTTCAACTGACAAGGATGCTTTTAAAAGTCTGCTTTCTAAATTTAACTTTGATATTGAAAAGTCTTGGGTTTTGTTCTTTTGGTTTTTTTTGTTAGCGTATCTTTGATAAAAAACCTAGGCGTGATAATCCTGGCGCTAGACATTTTCAAAAGCCATTCTTTAGCTGCAGCCTCTTCAGAGGGTGCAGATAACATTTGCATGGACACAAAGCCCTTGCAGAAAGAATGTTCCTTAAGGGCAGAGCTGGCTGTAGGGCTTAATATCGTAGGAACTGAGACTCAAAATCAGCAGCATTCACAGTAATAGCCATTAAATTATGTATTCATATCAGGCTCTGGAAGGCATTAGAAATACTAGGTTGTTCTGAAGGGCTGAGCTCCCATAAACTTTGTTGCATGACTTACTTTCAGTTAGCTTTCTGAGGACCATACATTCATTATTACAAGTCTTGGCATGCATTAATGCCTTTGGTTCCTTCTTTCCCTGATTTCATGAATGGGGGAAAAAAACCAAGTCTGCACACCAAGTAATGTCCATACCCAGGAAGCAGCTGCCATGGTGCAGTACAGTCCATGCTCCAATGCAGCAGGACAGAGAGGGTGCAGAGTGGAAGAAGATCACTGAACTGTTGTATTCTGCCCTTACTACAAAACAACAGTTCTCAACAAAGCTCCATCTGTAACGCTTCAATTCCTTTTCCCCAGAAATAATATGATCCAAAAAATACTACAAAGCTGTTTTGGAAGATACCTGCTTCAAAAACTGTCACTTTCTGCTTTCCAGCCAAAATCTAACCCAAAGTCTCTACACACACAGGCATCAGGTTCAGGGGTCAGGAGTCTCAAGGGACTCCTGTGGAAAAGCTCTGCCAGGAAGGCACAGGGGCTCTTCAAATGATCTAAGCCCCTCCTGCACCCCTCCAGCCAGCTGTCTGTGGTGCTGTTGCTGGCTACCTCACAACTGTGCCAAAAGCCATCTGAAAAGCATCACATACATCTTCTTGCTTGCGAGGCCAGAGGGACAAACAGCAGGGCCACGAAAACACTGACCTGAGATGCTAAAGTTACCAACAAGGGTGGTATTCTGCACTAAAGAAGTTCTCAGCCTTTTTTCACCACCACTTATGTCCTGAGCCCTACTGCTGACCTTGATCCATTTAATTACATCCATAACCAAATTGCACTGTAGCAGAATGTAATTATGCAATCAAGTAATGAGCTGTGGTTTCACTCTTGGTCTTGTATGCAAAGCCCCCTTTGAAGAGGGCAATGAAAGAAGTGATTATTGTAAAAGGACAACGCAGCCCCATGTACTAATTACTGGTCATGATGCAGGGGACAATGTCTGCTGGTAACATTGATCCATCAGCTGCTTTTAATAGGGGAGCTGAAAACCTTCTCCACGCTGCAGCCTCACAGCCAGAGCCATGGGTTTCATCCCGATGCCAGACACCCTCTCATGACAGGCATGCTGTGTGACAGGCCCTCCACACCTCTCCAGCCAGCAACCTCTTTCAAACACACTTATTAAAACTGACTAAAGAACTGCTGCACTGCTGGCCACTGCCAGATTGCCAATCTGGCAGTGACCAGCACCAGCACCAAGGGAAAGGTTTAAGAACAGGGAAAATGCAGTGAAAGCTCCTCCTTGCTCTTGGCAGTGGGAAGCTTGGGCTTGCTGGATCCAGCAAGGGTGTCCTGGTGCTTAGGCAAAGCACCCAGACTCCTGTGGGACTGCAGAAGTGTGGCAGGCACTGTGTGTTCTGAGCTGGGTGTGGGAGCTGATGCAGATCCTCAAGGAGAGAAAAGAAGGGCCTGAGCCAGGAGAGGTTTCAGTGAAACGTTACAGGATGGAGGATTCCTGGTGGGGCTCAGCTTGGAAGAGCAGCTCCAGAATTGCATGTTGCTGCCCAGCTCAGTGCCTGTCCGGTCCCAGCCCATGGAGAATTCACTGTTGTTGAGATTTCAAGGTGTTTGGGAGGAAATGGCAAAAGAAAATCTGGTATTTTATGGAGATAAGAAACTGCCAAAATCAATTCTGACCATTGTATTTGTCTGAGTCAAGACAAGACATCTACATTTACACATTTACACAAGCAGCTCACAGAGCAGCATCCATAATGCTACAAGCAAGGGTGGAGGTCTGTCCCTTTAGGTAAGCAAACGGTGCCTACCAGCAGAGCAACCGAGTATTTCCACTTATCACACTCACACAAAGATCCAACAAGAAAGTCCCACCATGGCGAGGAGGTAATGGACTAAGAGAAATGAGGTCAGCTGCCTAAGATCCTTGGAAAGGCTGTGTCAGAGTGAGGATGTGAATTTTCTGAATCCTAGCTTGCACTGTAGAAGCTTTCCTGCACTGCATGCAGGACAGAACAGGAAGGCACTGTCTGACAGGTGTGTCAGACAGAGCAGGATCCACTGCCCAAAAGCTCCATTCCACATCACCTTCTGAGCCCAAGATCCCTGGCACCGAGACACAACATTGCTATGGCCCATCTTTTTTCTGTCTCTAGCAGGAGTAGCACAACATTTGGGAAAGTGAAAATCCCTCAGCAGTGATGCTGAGCACACGGACATCAGAAAGGTCTATGGAAATGAATCAGCAGCTTCTCCCTTTGCAGAGATAAATAGCTTTTTATGCATGCAGTATATGTGCTAGCATGTACTCTGCAGCTGACAATGTTCAGCCTCCAGTGTAACTTGTCAAAGCCTGATATGCTTTCCCTTTATCAATGTGGCAAACTGCTGAACCCCACGTGCTCCAAGCAGTGGGCTGATGTCCCTGCAGGCAACACAACGAAGCACACTGTCATTCTCACTGCTGCACTCTGACACATGCATCTCCTGGTGATCAAACACCACAACAGAGCCAGATGCACCTCACAGCTTCACCAGCACAACCCCTCCAACCTGTGGATCCTCAAAAGGCCCTGAGATGGGGTGCTGTGACATGCATTGACTCCATGTGAAAAAACCAGAGACAGGTGGGGTGGCCACAGTGCTTCAAGGGCCTCTTCCTGTTACAGTTCTAATTCTACAATTTCTCACTGTTCATTTTGAACTGAATAGGATTGCAGCTATCCCAGCATGAATCACTCATAAAGTAAATCCCCCCAGTATTAGCTGCTCCCCACCCCTCTGCACTGCTGGGACAAAGGACAAATCTGTGCAGATAGTGACTAGAATACTGTGGGATTAGGAAAATTTGTGTCCAGATACTCAGAAATTGCTGAAACCAAGCAGTTGATGCAAATCTGATGACCAGGGAGAAGCTGGGGATTCCTGAAGTGTGTCAGGCAATCCCTCAGCTCCAGAAACCATTTGAAAGCTGAAGGTGTGCACTCAGGGACAGAGCACTGGGGAGATGTGTTGGCCATGCAGAACAACTGCACTGACTGCACTTGTGAGAGAAATATGCTGGGGACAGCAGGGAAGCACAGCAATTTCATCTTCATCATATCTGACAATTTCAGGAATGATCCTACAGAGTGTTTCTTAGGTAAGTCTGGACTGGGAAAGGGATGTGCTCTCTCCCATGCTTTTCAGGATGCCAGTTTACTCTAAAATCCCCAAATAACTTGCCTCCTTTAGTCTCGCAATATGGGCAATGCCACATCATACCTACTTCTTCCCTTTCCATTAATTCATAACTTAAAATATTTTTCTTCCTCTTCCCATTCCTCCTTCTTTATTCCCTGGTGTTTTATTCCACCACATAAGCTTCTGTTTCTGAGAGAGAGTTTTCAATAACTAAGATAATCTAGAAATTCAGCTACTCTGACAGGTCCTTCAGGCACAAGTCACAGGCACTGTGCTCTATAAACATTTAAATGCTCTCCCCCTCCATTTTCACTTCGACTGACTGCAAGAAGCAACTTCATTTGGCAATTTCCAACACACAAAAACGTTAGACAGGAACAGGGCTTCTCCTTACTTGAGGTGACACTGTTCTCCTCTTAGGTTTTAACTTCTATATTTTTCAAACCCTGTACTGCCTAGTCTGTAACTCTGAAGTTTTGTGTGGCCTGTTAACTGCTGTTCTCTCACACTGGTTAGATGTAAGAAGCCTCTCTAGGTTTGCTCTTCAAGGGCACCGGGCCCCAAAATGTGTAAACTAAAGCCCAGAGAAGGGGGGGCAAACTTGGGGTAATTACATCATTAACTGAAGTTAAAATTGGAGAATTAACCCTGATATGCAAATGAACCAAACTTATAAAAGTGTGAAGAACCCATGACCCAGGGTCCATCTTGGGTGGAGCCTTGTGACTGCCCAGGGTGTACCTTTGAAGGCCCTTCAAATAAATACCTACTTTCATTCTCTTATTCTTGTCTAGCCTCTGTTTTTAGGTGCCCACCTGAAGGCATCACTCCCCTGGGAAACACTGCTGACATGACGGAGCAAAAAATTAACAGCACCAAGGCCTCAGTCAGCTTCTCAAGCCCACACAGAGAGCCTGAGCCTGGCAGTCAGCAAGCAATCTCGAAATGGAAGTTTCATGCAACTGATTTCAGCACACTGACTGCCCTCTCTCTGCTGCAATCCTGAATCATGGCACAGAGCAATGACAGATTAAGACCCCTTGGCTGGCAGTCTAATCCCACAGAACAACACCAGAACTAGGAGCTGTGAACTGGTCTAGTATGGGCTAACAAGGCATCTTGTGTCCATCATGGGATGGCACAGAGATCTCCCATCCCTCCCTTGCTCTCACACGTGTAGACCATGGTACATAAACAGGCCTCATCACCTCCCCTTAGCAATAATGGCAGGAACCTGGGAAAGAGCCTCTGCAGAAACAGATATTCAGGCTCTGCTCTTCTCAAGCCACCTTGAGAGCCAGCAGGGATCTTCCTGGGGATCCTCCCCAGCCCTGATCCCCCCTCAGGCCAGCAGGGTGGCTGTGCAGCGATGCCATCCTGGCTGCCCTGCGGGATGTGGGAGTGCTTGTCACACTGTGCTAAGGCTCATCCGTTCCTGTCACTCCCCCACGGGAAACAGCAACACCCCCAGCAGGCACAGACACTCAGCACGTCCTTGTGCTTAGGCACTGTACAGGTGCTGCAGAAAAAGGCTCCATGAATTCAACACGTGCTGTGTTTTAAACACTCTAAGCTGATTTGTATATATTGTGCTGCCTACATGTGTGCAGCTGCTGCTTGCCTGGGATTTCTGCTACCCTGGATGAAACCTCAGCATTGGCCAAACCTTTGTCTTTCTGCCTGGGAGAAATTTTGGTGCGAAAAATGAGTGTCCTGTCCTGCTGACTTCTAAAGCCAAGAACCTCTGGGTCTACCCCTCAACTTTTCCAAACCTCCTGCATGCAACCCTTGCAGCAGCTGGGAAGTGCTGCAGAGATGTGGCTCCTGCCCAAACACATGACAGTTTATTGCTGTTGCTGTCAACTCACTCTTGAAAATATTCCAAACAGCAACAGCGGGCAACCTTGGCCAAACAGGTTAATTTCCATGAAAAAGCTGTTTCCATGGAAGGAGTCAGAGGCAGCACAAAGTGATTGATGGTTGGGGGCAGCCATATGCAGGAATTCATCCCCCAAGTGTGCCACCAGGACTGAGAGGGGTTTGCACAGAACAGTCTCAGTGCAAGGAGCTGTTGCTGCTATGAGGAGAAAAGGAAAGAGGAGGAGAGCAGAGCTCACATGCTCTGGCCCAGCCTCATGATCACAAGGAGAAGACAATCAAAAATTGAAACACGAACCAACCTCAAGCCTCCCTTCCCCTAAAAGATAATCCCTCTGGTTGGGCCATGTGGAATTGCATACCCTACGCCACAGCACCTGCACACGGAGTAGCAAACACATTTTTTTCTCTTAGTAGGAAACTGTTGTCATATAATCACTCCCTCAGCTACTGGGTTTATGGTGTCTTTAGCCTAAAAATGCAACACCAGATACACAAAATGTGCTTGGACCGCTCTAGGCAGCAGAGGTATCTCCTCCCTTCTGATTATCTCTCCTATTTAAGAGCAGGTCACCAGAGAATTTCATTAACTTTTGCTCATCAATCCCCACCTTATCCAAACAGCAGTCTTCCCAAGACAACCACACTGAAACGAGACCTTGGCCTCAGCAAGGACAACATTGCCACTGCTGAGAGAAAGCAAGAGAAAAAAGCCCTTAAACCAGTTTGGCGTTCAGCAAATGCATTCAGATTCTTGTTTGCCATCTGTCCTCTCTTTATTAAAACTGATAGAGCCATTTAGCACCAAAAAAAAAAAAAAAAAAGAAAAGAAAAAAATATTTAGGCAGGGCCTGGAAGACCCAACAGAGGAAGGAGTTTGGCTGGTAGAGAGACAGCCTCGTGTCGTGTCACAGCAGGGTGGCTCTGTGACAAAGCAGGGGCCCTGACAGCTCAGGGAGAAAGGCATGTTTTTAAAAGAGGCTGGCTGCACAGACAGCAATTTGGTGCCAGTGGGTTACATGGTTTGTGCTTTCTAGGTTTGATTCTGTCCAAATTCATATACAATGAGAGGACTAAAGCAGTGCTGCAGCTTGTTCTGTCTGCACGGAATTCATTGCAGTGTGCTTGGCTCCTCATCACTTGGAGGCACAGAAACCAGGGACCAGACTCTCCAGGGAATTTCTGATGTCAGTCATCCCTTCTGTATATAAGACAATATTTAAGGCAGTGATTCCCAAAGTCTGAATATTTCATTGATGTTATAAAGACTGGAAAAAACATTGATGTGCATTGTCTCCATCTTGGAAAGGCCATCAGGGACCTCATGGGATGCCAAATGTTCACCTTGGTCTGATGGTGCCTATGCAAAGTTGCAGCCTCTTTGGTGTTGGATGAAGACACCAGAGGTTGTTCTTGGAAGGCTTCTACCAGTGAGAGGACAGGTTGTGACTGGCTGTGGTTGGCAGCAGGATTTCCCTGCTGTTCTGTCAATACAGATATAATATTAAATGCAATTTTCTGTATTTTCAAAGAAGACAAATACACCACCCACAGATGGCTAAAACTTTTCTCATGATCCTCCCTGACCTTGAAGATCCCTTGATGAAACTTTCCTCTGTATTTTAAATGCCACTTTTATATTATTGATGAACCCTTCAGTTCTGCCTAGTGAAAATCCTTTAGACATTCAGAGGATCGGAGATTGGCTGTTTGGACAGGTGACAAGCCCATTTCTGCTAAGCCAATATTTTTCAAATCAAGAGTCACCGAGCAATGGCAGTAAGAGTGAAACGAGATGAGAGCTGGAGATACCAGCCTGGCTCCCAGCTGATTTTCTGAGTGTCCTGCCAGCCCGAATGTGCTCTGGTGCTTGATTTCTTTAAATTAGGAATTTCTGAAAACAAAAAGTGTCACGCTCAGCTTCCCATCAGAGCACAAAGGTCCCACAGCTGCTCAGCAGGCAGTGAATGCCCAGCTGCACTGCAAGATCTTCATTCTTCCAGGATCTTCTACCAATAACGATATTTTCACAGTGCAGCTCTTTAAACCAAGACAAATAACCTCAACAGCAGGGCAAAAACCTCTCACAACAGCGGCACTCCAGGGACCTCTGTGCTGTGACAGCCCCGCTCAGGCACAGCCCTTGCAGCTGATTTTTCCTGAGGAATGGAGCCCAACACTGCCTGTCTGAATATCCTGCTGGTCCTTTCAGCTGCTTTCCCGGGTATCTCTGCCCTGAGTTTTACCCAAACTCGGTAAAATCAACTTTTCTGTATCTCGAATGTTCCTGGCCCCAGGCTATCCAGCTACCATGAAAATACAAACCAATGGCTAACAGAAATGGTTATTACTAAAAGGTTTTTTGCTACATTACTTTTTCTACAGACTCTCATTTTACATCGAAACAGCCACCTTTTTCCAACGCATGCATGCACACTCAGTAAGCTATGAAAGTACAACTTTATTACCATGGATTTACCTCAAAGGGCAAAACTGAGACAAAAATCAGTTCAGGTTTGCTGACAAAAAGCAAAATGCTAATACTGATGTAAGGGAATCAAAATGTCACTCCTTAGCACCTGCATGAATATTAATAATTTCATTTTTTACATAACATTTTTGTTTCTTTTGCTTCACTGCTACTTTGCAGAGCTTAAACCTTTCTAAGTTTGGCATTGAACCAATTCATGCCCTTTTCTGTGCCAGATGTGCTTTCAGGTTTGAGGGTTCAGAGGCTTTTTGCATTAAAATTAATTGATTTTGAGTAGCCCTTTTAATTTTGTCATCAGTTCAGTAATAACCCCCAGGTTTAATGGCTTCAGTCTGTATGTGTTGTATCACAGTGGATGGCCACAAGTGGAAACTTGGCCCTGCATTTTTACACCTAAAATCATCTGTCTTTCGTACTTTAATTACTGTCACAGAGCACATGCATGCTTGGATGCCCATCTCCCAAGACAGATATTTAGCAGTTTCAACGTGTAGTTTGTTCACTTGCTCAGGATATGGAACAGCTCTGGCACCTTAGCTCCGGCTGAGCATCAAAAGGGAATTAGGCACCTAAGTCATTTAAGCATGTCTGTAAATCCTACAAAGCTTCTGTAAGCATCTTTCCACATCCAAATACTATTGGAAATCTGTGTTGTAATGTAGATGCAAAGTAGAAGATGCATAAAGATCTATAAGTACTCTATTAGTCCTATTAAAGACTTACAAGTGGCTATGCTGTTCCATATGCAGGGCTCATTAATAACAACAGGATGTGGGATGAGGCTCAGGTTCTAACGCAACAAAAAATAGACAGCAAACAAATTTCTGTGTGCAAAGCTGGATTGTAACTATTATCCTGACCCACAGCATATGAAAATCTTCAGCCTGCTCTGAGAAACAAACAAGACTTCAGGAGAGCCAGCTCACAGAGGCACTAAACATTTGCAGCTGGTTTTTTTGCCTGGTCCTGATGGCCCTGCAGCGAGGGCTGAGAGCACATCATCTCTGCAATGGAGGCATTAAACTTGGCTGTGCTCGCTCTCACCATTTGAACTCTTTCAAGGGGAAATGTGCTGCTGTGATTAACTGGGATTATTAACAGTGCTCAATTACTTGTAATGACATTGGTAATCAAACAGGTCTCAGAAAGTGGAAGCAGAGGAATTGAACAGAATTAAAATACACAGAGTGCCCACAGCCTGCCATCCCAGGTCAGCGACGTGCCTGCGCCTACAGCCTGCTATGTATATAAAGAAATTAATTCGCTGACTGCAGATGCACAAGATGAGGATGGAATATGATTCCAAATATCTTTGCTTAGAAGACACTCAAGCAGTCAAGCATCATTTTAATGTGGAAATACTGCTGTCGTATAAATCACTGACTTCAGGGCCAGGAGTCTCTCTAGAGACCTCAAATCTCTCTATCTGCTCTAAGGTAGCAGCAAATATACCAAACACAATCCTTATAGGCAATACACTTGCCTAATATGGTCTTAATGCCTCTGTGCCATACTTCACCTTCTCTCTTTTGAGAAAAATCCAAAGTAAATGCACTCCATCCTCCCAACAGTTCGTATTTTTTTGCCTGTAAACAATATTATTTTCCTCCTATCTCTTTTTTTCCTCCTAGCCTTCTTTATTTTCCCTCAAACTTTCCTGACATTTTCTTAAGTACAGTACTCAGAACTGGCTCCAGTCCTTCACCTGAGGAGCAGAGTAACAACCCTTCCACCCTGATGACATCCATTCAGAGCCAGATTGAAAAGTGCTTTTTTTATGAAAAGATTCCCAAGCAATCTTGACTCATGTTCAATTTGTGGTCCGCTCTAAGTTCCTGTTTCTTTCCTGCAGTGTTGATGCCTTCCATATTCTTCACACTTTATCTGTGCACTTAAGTCTTCTTTATAGAGTGTAACTCATAAGAAACTTGTCTTTACTGAATTCTGCTCTATTGATTTTGAGCACTTCTTCAATGTATCAAGATGATACTTTAATTCAGGCTATATCCTTCAAAGTGAATCCCAATTTGGCACAATCCTCGTATTTTTTCTAGGAGTACGGTCTCCTATCACATACCCCATTAATGAAAATGTTGGCTTAAATCAAACAACACAAACTACTCAAGACTCCTCAGAGTCTGTCCCCCATTTAACTGCAACACACTGCTATGCAGAGTGGATTCTTTAATTATGTGTTCTCCTCCCTTACATTAAGTTAATCCCTTTGGCCCCTTTGTTCAGGTAGGAGTTCCTTGTGGAGCGTTCTCACAAGGTTTACTGATACCACAGTGCATCACATCCCCATTCCTTCACTCTGGCCTCTTAGGTCTGACAGCTGCTCTGGTTCAGAAGGCAGGTTTGAAATGAAATGCTCTAGCTTCTCCCATGCTTTACACTAATGCAAGACCACAGTCCTGGAAGAAGCAAGCAGAGCTCCCCACCCTCCATCGTGACGGCAGTCACTGCATAGATGCAGTGGGTCCAAGAGAGCCTAAGGCCTGGGTATTTCAAACTTACATGCTTTTCAGATCTATAACTCCTTTCTGTTCAGAAATATGGGTTTAGGCAGTTAATAATGGTAACTGGAGTGAGGAAAAACCAGGGTAAGTCTATAAAAATTGGATGGACTTTCATGCAGCTAATTCTTTATACAGAACTTCTTCCTCAGTTCCTCAGCTGCTTAATAACTATTACCCGTAAGAACAGCCCCTCTGTGTCCTTGCTTTCTCTTGTTTTTTTTCTAACCCATCTTCAGTTAAATCTTCCCAATTCAGCTCTCCTTTGAGAGAGTATTTGAAAGCTGCCTAGCTAAGTGATTTGCTCGAAGTGCTCCATTTGACAGAGGTGAGCTATGAGAGCTGGGAGGAAGGGCAAGCCCCGAGGGGAAGAAGCAAGCAGGTCCCTGGAACTGGTTCAGATTTTGTTAATGAGCCTGGCAGGTAAATGGAAAGAGCCAAGAGCCTATTTGGCTTATCAGAAAGGACCCTTTCTAACCTCTACTTAATTAGCTTCTATTGATTTTCAGGATAAGAAAATTTTATATGAGATTCTGAGCAATTTTAGCAATTTTAGGACATGCTGGACTGACGAGAAGTTTGGATTCTTCCCCACCCATCACCTAAGATTCCTCTTTTTGCCTTTTCCTCTCCCCTTGGCTCAAGCTTCACCTTTTTCCAGGGCTGAAGGCACAGGTGGCAAGCAGAAGGACAGGAGACAGCAGACAGAGACCATGTTCCTCTGAGCTGTGTAAGAGGAAGCTGGGTAAGTGTTCAAGCCCATGCAACAGGCGGCAGGCTCCTTTAGCCAGGTCTGTAGGTGGACTCGTGTCCAAACTGCTGCAGCAAAGTCAGGCTGCTGAGGCTGCAGAGCCCCTGGCCCACTCACCTGAGCTGTACAAGGTGCTCCTGTGGCTCTGCCACACCATTACAGTCAGCTGTGTGTTTCTTCAGGTCAAGAGTGTCATGGTGAAACCCAGTGATGATGGTTTTAGAGCATGGGATCAAGCACTGCTGGCCCTGGGATATACATCAGCAGCATGTAAGAGGGGATAAGACCTGCCAGGATAATTTTAGAGGACTCCCAAGGATTGGAAGAAAACACACCTGTCTTGCTCTATTCTCTGTTCTGCCTCGTGGAGAGCTGTCAACTACCCCAACAACCTCAGGGGAAGCAGACTGTCAACTCCAGAAAATAGCCTGGGAGTAAGCTGCCATGCATCCAGAGCAAACAGCTGGGGAAACTGGGCCAGGGAACGCCGTAGAGAGCAAAATTATCCAACAACACACAAAAGGGTAGGGTTGGCAGATTACCTCAGTCCTATCTGCTGGAGAGTATTTCTGTTGTCTACTCTGAATGGACAAGCTACGAGATGAGATGGGAATACTGGGAGCTGACCCAGTCTGGTAGGTGCCGTGCTTTTGTTTTTTACCAGCACAAGAAAGCTGATTCCTGCTGTGTTTGCCATACTAATGATGAGAGAGGCACCACAAATGACTGAATTTTGTGAACTCCGAAGCAAGGATGGATATACAGTAACAAAAAATAAAAAGACAAAAGAGGAAGCTGACAAGACATGCTCTGTTCATTTACTTGACACGAGTAGTTTGGTTTTTAATTATGCATGCCATTGCCTCACAGGGTGCTGGGGACCATTTCACCACAGCTTATTCTGGGAAGTAATTTAATTCTCAGTAACAGGAATCTTCACTGCTGCTCTGCCACGGCTGCTAAATCCTCATTTCAAGATTGCAAGAGGAACTATCACTGGCACACGAGTGGACAGGCTCTGTGGAAGTCAGGAAACACGTACAGATGCTCACATGTGCTACTGTGAGCACGCACACAGTGAGCTACCTACTAGTCACAAGGGCTGTAAATCCAGTTAACTGATCAAACCTACTTTGATCACTAAAATTTTCCCTTTTTAAGTACATGAAAACATGTATTTGCACAGGCAAATACCTATTACAATGTCTCTGTTCAACAAAAGTCTTGCAGAATTAAGCAGTAGATGAATGATACCAATAAAACTCAAATAGGAGCTGCAACCTGAGGGCCCTGCAGTCAGAGAGGAAAGCAGGGATCCTGCTTCTCATCCTCCACCAGTCTCAGCCTTCAGCTGGGCCAAGAGTGCCTGATGCCAGGCACTGACTGTCTGGGCAGAACAGAAGGAAAAGCATGCTCTTTGAGCTTTTGATGATTTTTATCACTATCTGCAACTAATATTTGGGCTCTGCTGAGACCAAGAGGATACTGAATACTGAATCAAGGGCAGGGGAGGAAGGGAAAAATAATTTCAAAAGTCTAGTGACATGATCATTTCAAATCACTTCCTCTGGGTGCTGTGCTAATGAAAGATGGTGCAACCAGTTGTGCAGAGCTCAGCTCAGTATTGATCCTGACAGATCAGAAAATCCTTTTCATGTCCAGAAGGGCACAAATTGTCAAAACCATCAAGGATTTCTTCAGACTGTATTTCCCCATTTTAGGTTGCTGTCAGGGAGTCCCAGTTAATATAGGATACAGACAAGTCCAGACAGAGATTATATTTTTTGCATGCAAGCTCTTTTACTATACATAGGAGTTGCCACATCAGATATGACCTGGGGGGTTTCCAATAAAACATCCCCTCTCAGAGCAGCACAAGCTGCTTTACAGAGCATGTAAGTGCTCCCACCGATGCATTAAATGCATAACTTGCCTTGATGAGAATTTCCTCGGTAGCCTCGAAATTTAAAGGTTGGATTAAATAAAAAGTTACTAAATCAATTCACCTCCTGGGAAAGCCAAATCCACAGCCACAGCATTTTTAAACTTCCATGTCCTACCACAAAGCAGTTCATTGCAAACAGGAGGTTGAACTGATGCATAAAAAGGTAATAGATTTCTAAGTAATAGAAGGGAAGATAATGTGGCCTATAAAGGGCTGTCATAAAAAATGTCACACACTGACCAAGGATGGAAAATGATGCTGGCACGTCTGCCCTGACATGTCGCAGCTGCAAGGACAAAAAACAAAAAAAAAAGTGAAGAAATGTGATCACTCCATCAGACCCTGCCATTTGTGTCCACGGGACCATGACATGGCTCCATGTGGATATCCCCACTGCAAGGCAGCCCTGATCCTGCAACACATGAGGCTGTGTCGGAAAGTCTCTCCTGAGCAGGAGTGGGACAGCTGGATTAACCTCGAGCAGCACGTTTGATGTGCATGGAAACCCTGCCAAAGCAGCCTGTCACTTATTAAGAACATTTGTCAAGGTTGTTAAACAACCTTGACAACAAACCCACAGGCAGCAGCAGCAGAAGGGGGCCTGTGACTCCCTGGATCTGCTTTATTAAATGTAGCCTCATTTGATTCAAACATCAAATGAACTGGCTGTGATCTCTCCCATCTGAGGATTGATAGGAAGGGTTTCAGAATCTCAGCCTGCACAGGTGGCTGGTTGTCTCCCATGGAAAATCTTCCCAAATCCTCCCTGGAAAACACCTACATATACTAGCAGGGCACTGTGTTTATTCACAGTGCCTTCAACCCTCTCCCTCTGGCCTCCCATGAGTGGCACGGGGGCTTTGCAAGGGAAGGTCCTCCACCCCTTTTCAGTCTTTCCATCAGCTGGTGAGGACAGGCCAAGGGCAGATCCCCAGATGGGCTCTCCAGGTTGGAGACAGCGAGGATGGATTAACTTGGCAAGTTGGGAGGTCATATATGGCAAGGCCTGCAGTGCATTCCCCCTGACTGTGCACCTGCCCTCCTGTCCCCACCCTCACCATGGCTACAGCCAGCCCTGCCTGCCTGAGAAAGGAGGGGCTTGAGTCTGACTTGGGGACCTCCAAGTACATTCACACCTCATGTTTCCAACTCTTCTTTGGTGGAGCTAAGGAATGATAAATAAGCAAAGCATAGTATTGCCTAAAAAAAATTTCCAAAGCTTAAAAGAAACTTCTACCACTGAGAAGTGCTTCATTAAAATGAAAATATCTGTGCATTGCACAGGGCTCCAGTGGGACATCTATGGTGTGGGTCTGGGCGTCCACGCCCTCCCCAGGTTTGGATGCTCTAGTAGAGACCGGGCACCCCAATCTCATCAGCTGTCCCCAAATTGTTCCCAAACTCTCAAGCTCATGTGAGCTTCCACCAAGAGCTCCATGGAACAGAATGATTTTCCAGCCACCCCTTATCACTTTGCTATTTGAAGTCTGGAAATCAGCTCCATGATGGGCAGGAGGACCCCACACAGGGAGGAGAGACTGTGGAGATGCTCTGGGCAAAGACCTAAGCTGAATTACTGCCTGGAAGATGGGAAGAGAAAAACAGGAGATGAAAACAGTTCTGACCACAAGAGTAACTGGACATCAGTCCCAAATGATTGCCCTCATTTATCACACAGCTCCTCCTCAAAACAGACTGTTAATTGAGGTAATATTTTTGGATACTTTTCCTTATTTTTTTCCACTTAGCAAACAGCTGCTGGCAGTACCTATTAAGAGGCTTTTCCCAGCTTTACTTACACTTTCATGTTCTAGTTATGAAGCTGTCACCAGCAAATAATGAATGGCCACCTGCCCACCAACACTCAGGAAGACCAGGACTCAGAACATAAATGATATAGAATAGATGAAGTGATCATTTCCCTCCAGCAACATAGGGTAGGTTGAGAGTTAATTATTCACAATTCATAAAATTGTTTGCAGTGTCTGCATATATGAGCTATTATTAGGGATTAATAAATACTGTAACAACAGAAGGCTGTCGTTGGTTTAATTAACTGAATATTGGTATTACGTTGGTCCACATACACATAGTTGAGCTGTACTTCTACAAAATTCTGGGCATTAGTGTGGTTTATAGCTCCCTACATGAGCTCAGTTCTGTTCGCTTGCATATGCCTGTACTTGTTTCTCCTCTCAAAAACAGCTTGAATGGAATAATTTTCATCAACTACAGACAAGGAAATCAATGTAATAGTACGCATGTGAACGATGACTGAGGAATTGTATATTTTATGAACAGAAGAGGCAGATGTATTTTTCTAGATAAAGGATGTGTCTGTGTTTGGAACATCCTGTTTGGGAGAGAACAAGAGCCATTAAATAATATTCAGTCAAAATGTTCTGAGCTTTGGTTTGCATTTATATAAAAATATTGTTTCTTTATGCAAAGTTTGAACGTGATGTCTCATTTCTATCCTGTGTAGTCATAAAATTAACACTGTTATTGTGGCCTTTGGCATCTCCTATTATGTCCTTTAAGTTTGATCTTTCAGAGAAACATTTCCTGGGACTCTGAGTGGATATTCTGTGAATCTGTATTTAATAAAAGTCAATGACATAGTTATTTGTAATCATGAAAAGCAGACATGAAGAACATGGTGTATACCCTTCCTAGGACACTTTGATGCCTCATTAGAGGTGATATCAAACCACCTTATGTCTGTATTCCCTACTCTGAGACACACTCCTTCTTTAGATCTCCTACTCATTTCTGCCCAGTTAAACCACTGTGGTGGTCAGTGGGTAATCCACAGCCTCCATCAACCACAGGAGCTGTAGGCCAGGTCAGATCACAAGGGGAACCAGCTGACTTTTCTTAGATTTGAGGCTATCATTCTTGAAGACTTCACTCATGCCAAGTTTCACCCCAGCAGGGAACACCAACAGCTGTGTGCAGAGAGGTGTAGATCCACCACAGAGCAGAAAGGCCTTTAGGAGAAGTGGTACAGAAATTACGACCTTCAATCAAGCTTAACATGCAGCCTGATACAGAAAAACCTGCAGGACCTTTCTCACAATGCAGACAGGGCTAAAAATAAGAGAGATTATGGACTTCTGAGGGCTTTTCCATCCCCAGTTACTCTGAAGATCAAAGGCTGAGCTATCTCCTCCCTGGGCAGGAAGGGGAACAATGTTCATGTCAGTGATGAATCAGCCTTAGCACCCACGAAAAGAGATACTGTTCTGTTTTGCTGACTTTTATTATGTATGTATCAGGGGAAAATGCAGGATGAAAAATTATTCTTCTTGACATATAACTAAATAAATATCTTTGTGTTTAAGAACTTCTTCTTTTCTTTATGCCTTTAAGCTCGGACAATTTAAAATTAGCCAGAGTGTATCACGACTGGAAAATGTTCCTGCAACGCGTGATGAATATAAAACAACACCGTGCACGTCAAATTGCCAGAATTTTAGTGGTGGCTGCAAAAACAGGTGCTACACAGCTGGGACAAAGTGCTGAGAAATCTGGGGGTTCAGCATGTGGGGAGTCCACATTCACATACTACAAATGAGGACTGTACAGTCTCTGTGTAGCAGCAGCTCTTCAGAACCACACCACCTCTCTCAGTTTAGACTAGATCATTATCACTATAATGGAATAGCAACTTTTTAAACAGCCTTTACATTCTCCAAAAGCTCAGATTTCACTCCTGTCCACTTCCTTCCCCCTTGTATTTCAAACTCAGGAGCACAAACTGAATACAGGTGGATGTGTGGAAGCTAGCTGCTCCAGTTTTAGAGGGTGTTGGAGGGTGACCCAGTGGAAACTGGTGAATTTCACCCTTGTGAATTTCCATCTCTCAGAAGTGCAAGTGAAGCTCGCATTGAAGGGAAAAGCAGGAGGATCCTTCCCACCTGGACCACAGTGCCAAAGCCACAGCAGTTCCACAGGAGGCCCCCACCCCACTGTGCTGGGGGACAGAGATGATGTGAAGAGGAAGGGGAGTCAAGTCCAGCACGGAGCAGAGACATAACCAGGACAGATAGTGGGTCCTTACTAAGACATTTGGGCTAAGATTTTTCCCACATATTAAGTAAAACAAACTCCTCACACCTCTTCATCCCAAAGACTGTCACAGTTTGATACACTCCTTGTGCTCTGAATGTCTCCTTAAACAAGGAGACTCTAAATCCAACGGCTAAAACAAGCCTCAGGAAGAGAACTGAATCACTGACCGTCCAAAGTAACTTCTTTTACCCACTTGAGGTCACTGAAGCTTTTTTCTCTTCCATTTTGTCCATTCACTTGAATGTTTTATATAACTCTCATTTTCATCAAGTGGGAGTTCTAGGCTCTTTATGACTTCTTTTTAATCTTGTATTTTAAATAGGAAAGTGGTTTTAATGGGTAACTGGGATTCTTGGCGAGCAGTGGATGAGAAGGAAAACAGCACCCAGAGGGACTGGTAAGATGGCAAAGCAGGGAGCAAACACACGTTCCATCCCAAAGGATCAATCACTGGCACTAATTACGAGGACTTCCAGGAGCAGTAAAGCATCTCCTGAGACCTCTGTGAAAATTACAGGGATCTCTGGTTATTTGGGCAGTGGCATTAGCATGCATGGCATTACACACAGGTACAAAGAGACACTGGACCCAAACTACAGTTTATCCTGCCCCAAGGCAGGGAGGGCAGCTGGCTGCTCTTCAGGCTCAGCAAGAGGGACTGATGGGGTGGTGTAGACCCTTGACAACACTTGCTGTGTGCCAAAGGCATGGCCAGCCCATCACATGCCAGGACAAGGCAAGTGTCCTGCTGCTGGGACAGCGCTTCACTCTGCCGCTTGGTTTAACCCTAGAGGGAGAGGGAGCCCCATGTGGAAGAGAGAAAAGTCTACTGCAACAGCTTCTGCAGTAAAGAAGGACAATTTCAAATAATAAATAACTTCTGCAAATTGTGTGCCACTTTGGTGATGCTCTGCTTGGAAATTCATACCAGGGAGTGCTCACAGGGTGATGAAGACTAATGGCACCAGTTAATTGAGGCCAATCTTCAGGATGTGTCTGCCCCTCCAGGCACCAGCAGTGGCTGTATCTAGGGAAGATGACATTTCTCCTCTACAAGACTCAACATGTTTTTGTTTTTCAGTGTTTCTATCTCAGCCTTGGCTTTGGACTTTCAGTGCACAACACTCTCCCTTCCCAATACCATCTGACAACTGGATCGGCAGATAAAACTGGCTTTTTGCCACAAGTACAAAGAAAATATTGGAAGTTCCCTTTATTCTTGAATGTTCATGGGGAAAAAAAAGTCTTGAAATAGACAAGGATGAGTTGCTAAGGGAAGAAGAGAAAAGTAATCCCAAAGAGTATTCTAAACTGCATTGTTTAAACTTATATTTCCTTGACATGAAAACCCAGAAAAAACCCCCACTGAGCTCGTTTTCTTTACTGACAGCCTAATATTGATTTTAGACTAATTCTCTATATGTAAATGAAGTCATTAAAATCCCCAATTCTTTGCAATTAGTCTTTTATTGTCTTTTTCTACTAAGCCAAGCCTTTGAGATAGGCAAGAGTAAGAGGTGATGGATAGGAAAGATGAAGGAGTTTTATGCTTTAAATGCTTCACTACACTAATTCAAACAAACTGAGGTACAATGAGATCCAACTAGAAATCCTCAGCATGTCTCAAAGGAATCTGATCTGAATTAGTCTGCAGCTCTTTTTCCATCCAGAAATTTTGCTTTTACCTTTCTTTCACCTTTCTATTCAGCCTTAAGAAATGTAAAATATTGCACAAGATTTAGTTGCAATAATTCTTTGGATCTAAAGAGGTGGTGGGTGCTGAAAAACCAAGATACAAGACAGTGGGACTGAACCAACAGCCTTGCTGGGAAAAGTTTCTTATTCTGGAAATGTCTGGAATGTTCTCAGTTCAAAGCAGGGTGAGATATTGATGTATTAAGCAGTCAAAAAAAAAATCAGGAAGGGGAGAGAAGAAAGTGGAATCTGTCACAGCAGAAAGGACATTTTCAATCAAATCATAATGTTATGACATATCAATGTCAAAATGAAAACTTTGTTTCAATTCATCTAATTGAAATATTGTAACATCTCATCAATTTGTCATTCTCCCTTTGAAAAAGTCTAGTTCTGTGAAACTCAGATTTGCCAACTAGAAAATGTATCAGACAGAAGTGTTGAAGTAGCTGCCCGCACCACTACTCTGACCTGTGGCTTGCACTGAGCACAGCTCACATGGCACCGGTGCCTGTAACCTTCAGACAGTTTCAGTTCTCATGGGTCTGCTTAAACTGCAAGCTTAAAATAAGCTCCTGGACTTTCACAGCATCTTTTGTCCCAACACGCCTCATAAATTACACACCTTCTAATGAAATGTATCCCTGCTGGATGGAACACGACAGTAACACATACTTTCATCCACTTGCACCTTCTCATTTACAGCTGAAGTGCCAGCTGATCAGAAACATGCTGAACATTTAGGCAAGCTAGGACAAGAGGGAATCTCTGTTTTCATCACATCCAGGATAACATGATTGTATTCTGTGAATATATTGTGTTCTATTTGTGTCCCTTACTAAACCCACGGCTGCCTGTAAAACGAATGGAGCCTGTGTTAATATTGTATGACACAGAACATTAACGACAGAGAGAACAATTTCAGTGCATCCTATACAGACTGATTCGGAGATAAAGTTCTCAAAAGCCACTCTGGCAAATACAACATCATTTAGTGTGTATTGTAAAAGGGCAATAAATTACAAACATCAATACCGATAGTAAAATTGGAGCCTGTGGGGCAATCTTGTACTGAATTAAAACAAATATCTCCTTGACTACAGCTAAGGGAAACAGCAGTGGCATCATATTTTATTTTAACAGACTGCAGAGAGGTTTGCCTGGGGAGAAATCAAAGTGACTTGATTATCCCATCGTGTTAACTAACATCTTATCACATTCAGGCTCTGTCCCTAAACCAATTGAAAAACCTGCCATAAGAGGCTTTCAAAAGGGAGATCTGAGCTAAAAAGCATTCAGAATAACCCCTCTGCTTTTGCCCTTTATCCCATGATGTTACAAACAGATGTCCAGGTAGCTTTAGGTTCTGTAGGAGAAAGAGGGCAGAAGAAAAGCAGTAAAATAAGGTATGATAATGCAGGACCTGGTTCTGGCAGCCTGAATTCAATCAAAATTCTGTTGCTCGGGATCCTGTGAAGACCTGGCTGCAAAGTTTGACCCTGTCCAAAGGTGCTGTCCAAAACCCTGAAACATCTTTGACATCTCCACCACCTCCTCTGATGCTTTTGCTTTGCATCTTCTGACTTCCCCTGTCCCCCAGGCCAGTTGCAAATCCAGAGGAGAAAATGGACTTAGGCAAGCCCTCTGCTGCTCATCTGCCTACCTGCCTGCTGCATGGACAAACCACTCTGCCTTTCAGCTCTCAGGGGCTCTTGACTGAGATTCTCAAAGTGGTGCAGCTGCACAGGCAGGGTTGGTTTCTCCAGGGGCCTGATGGACCTTTGCAGCAGGAACCAAGGAAGAACTCTGATTCCCCTCTGTGCTCAGCTGGCCACCAGAAGCAGACATCCATGGACGAGCAGCTCACTGTTCTTCAGTGGAACTCCCCACACTGTTCAGTTTTAATGCACTCGTACAGCAAAACCCAAGGAAGAGTTCTGTGATGATGAGAAGCAGAAAAAAAGATATTGCTAAAAAAAATTTGCATTTACAATCAGTTTTAGAGGAGGAAAGGCAGTTTTATGGGTTGATATTTCCCTTCAAGAGGGAAAAAAGAAATAACTGAAGGAGAGACGAAGTTTGACACTCTCAGACACTGAGATTTTCCATACTCTGCAATCTAAAACTCAAGAAATGAGCTGCTTCTCACAAATTAACATCTTCACTTGTCTATTTTTTTCCCTAGAAAGACTCCACTCTGCCTTTTTCAGACAGCTCGGCTCCTTTTGCCACCTGCAGCAGTGAAGGCCAAATGCATGGCTAGCCCTGACTTTGCGGGAGCAGGCGGGAGCCAGGGCACAGGTGGTTCCTCCAAGCCACATCCTGTCAGCTCATGTACAGAAAAGACAGGGTATGTGCCAGCTTCCATCACCATCTTTCTATACATCTATTTTGGTCCTTATGCTGCACTCATAACCATGACAACTGCCTGCCCAAACTATCAGACATATGCAGAAGCTGTCTGGTTGTCTTGGCAGCGACATTCCCAAAGTGGAGACCAACGGAAGGAGAGCCCGAGCTGAACTCCCCAAACCGCCCTACACAGCTCAGCCCATTTAATGAGGAAAGCAAGTGGGAACAGCTCTGCTTTCCCCACTGATGTTATCCCACTGCAACACCAGGTCCCTGCAGCAAGAAGCAAGTCATGAGCTACTGTCACAGCACAGCGCTTCCAACGCTTCTGTGCAGCCTTTGCTCAGCTTATCACCGTGACCAGGATGACTCATGGAATCTCCTCCTTGCAGAACCTTTTGGAAAATATGGGAGCAGGCCAGGACCAGGGTCTCTTGACAGTAATCAGAAATGGGGAAGTACCCTATATTAGGTGTCATCCTGATCTCTGGCAGTTAAAAAATGCCTTAAAGCTCAAAGCTTTCATAGTACCTAGTGATATGTCACTGAGGCATCCATAGCTCTCCCTTACTCCAGTTCGTAAGCTGAAAATGGACTTGCAGAAGAGCCTCAAACACTCTCCCTGCAGCCTCAGGCAGCTCCCCAGCTGCTGAAAACTCACCAAGTCCCTTCTTTTTGCTCCAGCCATTGCCCCTCTTCTAATATCACATTTTCACATATGCATCCTATTGGAACATCAAACTCATATTAAGTCAATGTTATCTGAACAAGGCATAGCAAAGGCAACTCAATAAACTCAAGAAACCAAGCAAGGAAAGTTGTACATGACTAGGAGGGATAAACTTCTTTTGTCCCATATTTTCTCTTCCAGCTATTGAGCAAGGATAGGCTAAAATGACATATGGGCTCCAGGACTGATCTGTTCATTACACCTGAGGACACAGGTGTGCAGGAGGACACCTGTTGGGGATGGATATCTTGTACTCCTGGCACCCACACTGAGGAGAAGTGCAAAATTCTATCTTGCAAGCCTCGGCTGGACTTGATAAATGGCCTGGAGTTGTTATCCTGGACGTATTCAGTGAGATTTGCTGGCACAGCCTATGCTGTTAAGAGAGGACATTTTAGAAAATGGGATGGTGACCCATCAGTTTGGCACTGCCAAAAATTTCGCTCAAAATTTGAGCTGGGAGGTGGAAGAGTGGGCCAGGCAATGAGGCTTAGGTGTGACAGTGCTGGGGACTACCTGCACATAGCACGGGTTTTGCTGCACACACATCTTGGGAGCTGCTTTCCACTCTGTCATCGTGCTCAGACCCTTCTGAATACAGAACAGATCCAGGGCATTAAGTATCAGGGTACTCCTGGTGTTTTGCACTCTCTTAGGTGCCATTTATCTAATGATGTTCATCCGTGCAGTGCTGATGCCTCAGAATTACATTGCATTACTGAATTTTGCTGTTGCAGGTGAAACTATTATTAAGGTTGTCTGACAAATCCTGTGATAACCCCCTGTTTTCACACGCTTATAACTTTGCCAAGTTTTAACCATTAAACTGATAATTTCAACTATTTCAAGATGAATTCACCTGGAAACTTTCAGTGATGACAACTCAGACATTTACAGGAAAAAATATAAGAAAAATATGTTAATTGTGGTGAAGTTTTCCTGCAGAAAACATCCCTCATCCTCATCTTTCAGAGTAAAGAATATTCACCCAAGCTTTAGCTAAGCTGATGATCTGTGAAAATGAGCAGTTCACACATGAGTACAGGGGAGATGTGCTATAGTTCAAGAGCTGTTATTTCCTACTGATTCTGTCCAAACTGAATGCATTCCAGTGAACAAATTCCTGGCAATTTCAACTCTGGATGGTTACAGGCTGTGCCAGGACTGCTCTGAATTGACAGCAGAGAGATTTCTTTTCATCTATCTTCTCTGCTGGATCCTGACAAAATGGATGAGTTGGCCAATTTGAATATAAATGAGAGAAAGCTGGACCACCAACCAGAGAGACAAAAGGAAACGTGGGAAAAGGAAGAAGGCAGGAAGCAAGCTGGGTGTGAATGGGCAGGGATCAATTAGAGGAGCTACTAGGATTATTCAATTTCAGAGGGTAAGACAAAGGAAGAATTAGTACAGACTGCTAATGACAAGGAACCAGAGCAGCAGGCAAGCAGGGCTGTGCTGCAAGGGAAGACCACTGTCTCCCTTACTCTGATCACCGATGCCTTCCATGAACTGCAGCACTCTCCCCAGGAGGCACCAGAACAAACCCATCCCAATACACCCTTCTTTCTCCCTTGTGGTCCTGGGAACTTGTTCAAACTCATGATCCACGGGATATTTATTTACACAAAGGGCAAGTGTGCAACCAAAGTACCAGGTCCAGCCATCCCAAATTCTGCTGTTCCACAGGATCTGCTTGGAGATGCAAGTCTTGATGTTCTCAGTAAACAAGGATCTACCTTATCCTGGTAATGAGCTAGCCAGCAAGAAGGGAACACTCTCATATGCTTCTCCTCCAGATTTTGGTTTTAATTTAGTCTTGTAAAATCTTTCTCCATGTCAGGTAAAAGAAGAAAAGCAGTGTGAATTCTCATCAATTCACAGAATGGCAGCAGATATCAAAGAAGAGAGGGACATATCTTTAAAATTAATATCTATTTGCCTTCAAGAATGACAATGAACCCTTACACAAGCTTCTGGGGAGGAAGTCCAGAATCCATACATCTTCTGCCCTCCCCTAAAATTGAGCCAGGACAGCACCCATCACTCCTGCTCACAATTCAGGACCTTACCAAGGGAACATGACCACAAACAGCTTCTTCTGGCACAGCAAACTTTGCCATCCACACATCCCTTACACACTCCCAATAGAGAAATGAACTGCAGAATACTCCCAGCTGAGCTCAGTGCCACGTTTTCTGCATTTTCTGTCTTCACTGGCTGTTTTCCTACCCAATTAACTCACCAGGTGGATATTAGCAAGAGGAAGAAAAACAAACCAGGCAGACTTAAGTACAGTAAGTAGAGCAGGAAATCAGTACCCGTAAGCTCAGCAACTTGCAGAATATTAATCACCAAGCCACAAGTGAGACAAAAACATCATAAACATCTGCATTTCTCAGCAAAGAGTGAGGGAGCCACAGACGATGTACAAGAGATGAGCAGGTGATTAACTACATTTAGCTTTGGGAAAAATTAAGCACTGCTCTTGGCAAAGGCTGTGCCATGAGCACAGAGGGCACTTGCTGGGCACAGAGGTGTGTCCTGGAGACAGCCAGGGCATGGCTGGGAAAAGCCCCTTAGGGATACATGTGTTTAACCACAGGAAAACAACTTCAGCCACTTACAGAGGCTTCCATTGCAGTGGCATTTGGTAGCACCATGATCCATGGTTTATGATTTCCTCACTGTTGCCTGTTCTAATTCCCAGGCAGCATCCTACAGAGGCACATTTATAAACATTTCTGCAATTTTCTGAGGGAATACTTACAGGGGTTTTGCCACTTATAATTTGCTTCTCTCAATGTCATTAAATTACTTCCATTTAAGAAACCAATGTCAACATAACTAGACTTCTGGCTATAAAAAATGACTGTTCTAAGAGAGAGGAAAATTACTAGAGGGAAAGTACCCTCCTAGTCCACCACTGCCCTGTTCTTGGCAATACCTCATCATCTCTTTCACAAGTCCATCAAGTTTCACTTTTAAATGAGTTATTGGATTGGATTCACTGCCAGGCAGTGACCATTTGTTCTTGTGCCAGCTTTGGCCTTCAGCATAAACATGGCTGGTATTTACCCCCTGGTGGTAATTTATACAGTAATTATAATGCATTTTCATCTTCCATTTTGCTGGGGACTAAACAAATCAGTTGAAAGCAGATCATATGAAAGGACTTTCTCTGAACTTGCTCTGCTCAAACTTTTTTAATACAATTAATGCACACACAAATTAGACTGGGTGTCTGTGGTGATTTTCTTTAGTATTTCAGTATGTGCTCAGCTGGCTGTGGCTGATCTGTGCCTATCACAACTTGTGTGGTCATTTGGCATTTTCTGAGTTGCATTTCCCTACTGGTTCACAGTTTTACAGCAAATTTAGGACTGCAAATTCTTATTACTAGGCCAAATGCTTTAAAATTTACATAACACGACAACTTCTTGTGTCACTGATGCTTCACCAACTCCAGCACCCCAGAATTACTCCGGTGTTTCCTACACAGTGCTCCAGTTGCCCACTGCAGTGACAGCATCTCCCGGACCTGGCTTTCCACGTGCTTCCCTCAGTTAAACTTCAGCAGCTTTGCAGCCAGGAGAGGCTCACCCTGCAGCACAACCTGTTGTCAGCTCTGTTGCAGGGATCCTCCCTCCCTTTGCAGTCCTCTCTTCTGCTAATCCTGCCCTTCCCAACTGCACTAGTAACACGTGTGGCATGACAGCAAATGCTCACTGAAATCCAGACAAATCAGATTTACTGCATTCCCCCTGTCTGCGAGACCAGTAACAGAATAATCTGCACGATTTACCTTTATTAAACTCAGGTTACATTTTATCTCATTATCTCCATTGATTGAAATGGTTCTTCCCTTTCTGGATTATACTGAAGCCAAAAGGATGAGCCTCTACATGTCCATAATGTTTATTTTTGCTTATTTTTAAACAAAATTTCCCATATTCCCCAGTATGAAGGACTTTTCCATGTAGCCTCCATAAAACGAGCAGATGTCTGTGTGTCAACAGACTCATGATTTGGGATGTCAGCTCCTTCAGCAGTCTGGGGCACCATTTCCCACTTAGATGCAATTGCTTCATTCTGCTTCCTAAACACTCACTTTCTCCATCCTCTCTGGCAACAGATTAAATGATGAAGAGCACCATCCCTTCTGTTCACATATTAGTGGCTAAACAGCATTCCACTAATTGTTTTCCCTTCTTTGTTCTTTTTTCTCTCATTCTTTTTTTTTTGATGGTAATCTCACTCCTCTCCATATTGGTAAATCTCATTTCTCCTCTATGCTTTCTGACCAAAGAGCAGTACCCTTCCTCACTGAATCATATTTTGATTTTTTGTGGGCTTCCTGCCTGCAAATATCCCATTTTTTATCTTTGTCTGTGGCTTTTTTGGGTTGTTTATTCTTATTCTTCTTAGTATTATTATTATTAGGGGTGGTTGTTACCTTTTTTTTTTTTTAATCTCTTAGACTAAATGTCCTTCCCTCCCTACCAGACTTTTCCTAAGTCTGGTATATTAATTCTACAACTTTTTACCTCTCTCACAAAGAAAAGAAAATACCCAGGCCACTTCTGTATTCAGGTCCAGAGCTCTACAGCCTAGTTTGCCTCTATAACTAGTTTCCTTCACTTTTATGAAATAATAAATCTTAGTTACAGTTGAATGTTTAGCTTTCCATCTAATTTAAATTGAAACAACTCATGGCCTCTCAGCTGAAGGTCGCCTTCTATGTCTAAGACTTCTATAATAATCTCAATATTTTGCAAATCTCCACTGCTTTTTCTTAGTTTAATAACTATTCGGGAAAGAAATCCATGAATTATCACATCCTGCTATATCTGCGCCCAGCACCACAAGGAGTATTTGTTCTCCAACATCTCTTTGGAAAATGAAAATCTTTCAAAATGACATAATTTCTGATAGTTTTTATCTCACCAATAATGTGACTGAGATTTGTGGGTCTCAAATATGCCTTAATACAATGAAACACTTTTTTTTTTTGGTGATTGAGTTTAACTTAGAATAATTTCATCACAAAATTACAGCCAAATCTCATTAAAGCTGGCTGACTACGTATCTCTGCACCTCTGCCTTCAGCAGAGCTCATTTGAAAAAATTCTGGCAGGCTGTATCCTGCTTGTTCCTGCTGAAAGAGGGAATTATTTTCCCAGTTAATTCCAATTAAAATAATTAAATCATGCAAGCTGTTATGCCCTAGCAAAGTTCTGTATGCAGGAGTGTTGCCGGTACCTTTGGCCGCTAAAGCTGGGAACGAAACAGCGCTGCCAGGAGCAGAGGGAGAGGCACCCACCCTGTGACAGAAACCCCCGAGTGGTGCTGCTGCTGCTGCTGCTGCTGATGCTGCTGATGCTGCTGGGAATGTGCTCTGAGGCTCAGGGCAAGGGTTCCTGCTCCATGGCACGGCCACTGATGCAGGAGCAAAGCAGCCCAGCGAGCCCTTCTCATGCCGACAGAAATGCAGACTGCCTCGCCCGGAGCTGCGGTGAGTAATTCTCACTTTCCCCTGGTGAAAATAGAGCTGGGCTCGTTCGTTCTGCCTTCCCGGGGAGATGAAGAAAGGAGGTGCTGAGGCATCAGCCTGCAACACGCTGCTGCCTGCATCTGTGCTGATGGGCTGCTGACAGGCTGGGACCAATCCTTGTGCACATCCCTGCTGCTTTCTTCAGGTTCCCATGTGCCCTAAACAGAGAAGCCCTGACCCCCAAAGGGCAGCAGGGGGTGTTCACAGAGCAGTCGCTGCTGCCTCAAGCACCATGATGATTTCCCGAGAAAAGAAGTGGCACAGGAAGCAAGTAACAGGCAGCAACTGAGGGGAAGAGTTAAAAACCCTAGTAAGTGGAGGCCACAGAGCCTGCACCCCGAGTGGGCACAAGGAGATGCTCATGACCTTCAGCCACAAACAGAGCAAAACGCAAACAACCACATTCCCCTCCCTCCCACAATGGAGCCCAAGAGTCAGAAGTCAGGAATACAGCACACGCTGTTCCTCTAATGAGCTGGGAAAAAATAAACATCACCGAAGAGCCAGAAGTCTAGAATTTTAAGATTAGATGCACCTATCTTAGACATCCACAATTAATCCCAAATCCAGCACACTAGAATACATGCAGCACAAACCAGAGAAGGTGCTTCCAGGAAAACCCAACAGGTACAAAAGCTGTGTTAAAAGAATATCATCACTGCTGAAATGAAAACCTGCCAAGAGATCAGAGAATGGAGCTAGGATGGAAATGCTGCCAGCATCCTTCTTGCAGGATTGCTACAGGCTCTCAGATCTGTGACTGGACTTTACAGCAGATCCCAACTTCTTTTTCCAGAGAAGATGCTTAAGAAGCTTTAGGGCATTTCACTTAAGCACCTTCTACTAATAATTTATTTGTGAGACAGAGAGTTAATTAACACACACTCAGTGGAAAATGAAAGCTTTCTCCAGCTTCCAAATTACTCGTTATCCTTTGCAAATGAGAAGGCTTCTTCTTTGTCACAGAAAAAATGTCCATTTTACAAAGGTATCAAAAGAAAGGGTACTACCAACCCCTGTCTTCCCACCCTTGGTTATGGGCCAGGTCAAAGGGATACATCCCTAGCAGGGCAAGGACAGTGATTTCCATAACATACCTGTATTCATGTTCACTACACACCTGGAAAGCTCCATTTTCCAGCTAAAGGCACTGAACCAGCGATGAAACGTCCTGGGTAATTTGCAGTGTTCATTTTATGTTCATTGCTGGTTTCCTGAAAGCATCCCCATTCTCAGCCAGTACAGCACATTACATGCTCAATTTTCTCCCTTAACAAATGCCAATACCTTTCCCTCTCTTAACATATCCCCTCTAACTCGACCCTCAGCCCCAGAATTGTTTCTGTAGCCCTTCCCTGAACTCCTTCCAATCTCTGAGTCATAAAGGAGGATTTATTGGACAAAAGACCCACTTTTAATAATGCCTTCTGGTGTATAATTTCACTGCTGAAACTAACTCAGGCACCTTCTGTCCTGTTGGACTGTGGCTTGGAACAATCCATGAGACAGCACGTCTGGAGGAATTCTGCTGAAAAATCACAGTAGCAAAAATGTCAGATACCAAAAGAGAGGCAACAACCCATACAGAGAACTTGGGTGACTGGGGGAACCTGTCAGAGGAAGAGCAGGGAGACAGCACTACTGCCCTTAGTAACATTTGCTGTGTTTGTGGTCACAGGGATCCATACACAAAAGTGAAACAATTACAACCCCTCAACGTGTAACCCCTGTTCCCCCCACCAACTATGTGAACAAGTGGGAACAAATCTCACGTTGTAATCAAAACTCACAGATGGTTTCTGGAGACCTTTTAATTAACGCTGCAGTTTCCAAATGCAACCAGATAATCTCCCTCCCTTTTCACTGAGTAAGAGCAACAAATGAGCTCCCTTTAAAGGCAGATCATCAGGAATGTTATCTCCTCGTTCTGATATGAGAGTGCAAATTAAGTGGCAACATTTTTATTAATGATGATTGCAGGATCATCTCAGAGCTTCTGGAGTGTCTGGAAGGAGGGCTGGTGCACATCAGTGGAATCAATGCACAAAGGAACATGGTACTCATTTAAACACCGAGTATTGTCCAAGAAATGGGAATGCTGCACAGTGTTGGGCAACAGGCAGCTGTATCAGCTTCTAGATCACACATCCCTGGAGGCAAACATTTCTTAGCACAAAGCAACTGGTTTCTCTCCCATCCAGTCTGTTCAGAATGAATTTCTATACTAGCAATAGTGACTGATAGTCCTTGTCAGCAGTGACTGATAGCATGTCCTGGATGCAGACATCAGCCAAGAGGTGGAGATTTATTATGGTGGTATTGAGTTGGACAGAGAGGAATCTGGACATGGAGGTGATAGGTTTTGCATGACATTAACAAATCTCTTCCACAACCCAGTTTCTCATACCCAAGTCTTCTCTAGCCTTCCTGTCGAAGTGACCTTCCTGTCACTTTCCTCCTACTTCTTACAAAGGAAACTATTAACACAAATGCAAGCATGCAAAATTTTTGGGGGCAGGAGATTTTTATTATTGTTTTTTTAATGGCAACCAGATTGTTCCTTCAAAACAACCAGGACTTCCAGCAAGTTAATAGCTCCAGTCTATATCTGAGTGCTTTATTAAAACTGCTGTGCCTCCCTCTTTTTTTAATCACCTAAAGGCTGATACTGCAATACAAAAGACATTCATGTAGCATAATGCGGAAAGGCCCGTATGCTCCTGAGACACTGAAGACTGATTATTACCTCTCTTTTTGATTTCTGGCTTCCCTGGTAAGTTTTAGTGGTCTTTGCAGATGGCTGGGAACCTCTCTGCTGGAATATTTATGCACTAGCTTATAGTAGCAGGTTGCTCTGCTGCTGCACTTCTTTCGCTGGGTCTAATCTTGGCAACTTATTTGCATTTGCACTTTAAAGACATCTAAAGACATTGGATAGCTTTATTCCACTCTGTGGTCCCCTAGCTTCCAGAGCCACAAAGCCACTTCCGCTGAGTCTTCCAAACAGATGTCCAGAGACATCTGCAGAGACCACTAAAACATACCAGGGATGCCAAGAATCAAAGACGGAGGAAATTCCTCCAAGGAGGAAAACTCCACAACCTCCCTGGGCAACTATTCTCCTGTGCTCAGCCACCCTCACAGAAGAATAACATTTCCTGGTGTTCAGACAGAAACTGTGTTTAATTTTCTGCCCACTGCCTTCAGACCTGGAGCCAGCTGAAAAATCCAGCCCTGCCCAAAAAATCTGCCCCATTGTTTCCCAGGCCTCTGGACTAATGCCCCCAAGACACATGACATCGAGAGAAAAGACTCTGTGAAACATGAGGAGATAGGAAAGAGAGTTCGGTAGCTAAGGCACGAGAGTGATGACTTTTCACCATGACCTAAAGTAAATGCTCAGGTCTTCCAAAGACCTTCTCTACTCCACTGCTCCTTGACCCTCTGGAACACCAGTTTCCTTCTGCCAGGGGTCCATCTAGATATTTCGTTGCTGGTAGGGATCAGTACTGGCTATACTGGTGAAAAGTTTAGGAACACTGCCCACAGCCCTGGATCTCCAGTGATCTGTGGTGTACTTTGCAGCCATCACATATTATGTGAAGAATATTCTGTGAATCTGTATTTAATAAAAGTCAATGACATAGTTATTTGTAATCATGAAAAGCAGACATGAAGAACATGGTGCATACCCTTCCCCACCACTTGTTCCTAGGACACTTTGATGCCTCATTAGAGGTGATATCAAACCTCTTTTCTCTGTTTTAAGCTTGCTAATACTCTTCTGGAAAANAATATTCTGTGAATCTGTATTTAATAAAAGTCAATGACATAGTTATTTGTAATCATGAAAAGCAGACATGAAGAACATGGTGCATACCCTTCCCCACCACTTGTTCCTAGGACACTTTGATGCCTCATTAGAGGTGATATCAAACCTCTTTTCTCTGTTTTAAGCTTGCTAATACTCTTCTGGAAAATGCTGTCAGAGATGCTCAGACAGTGAGGCTCAACCTCCTCTGAGACTTCTCAGTGGGGCTGGGCTTCCAAGGATTCACCTCAATGCTTGAATTCATCTCCTTGTCTCTCTCCTCTGCACACCAACCTCTATGACACCCCACTGTCTCCAGGACCTGCTTTGCCCCACTATGTGCCTACACCCAATTAGTTTCCTATTTGCTCTGCTCTGTTACATCACATGCAACTTTTCAGGTCCCTTCCAAACTGCTGTGAGAGGACAAGCAGTCCCTCAGAGTACACCATCCTCCTTACAGGATGGATGAAAACCCTCCAATCCTGGCCCAATCGCTTCCTTAAAACATTGCTCCAGGTAAAAATGACTCAACCAGTTTTGACAAGGGCCTCACAACTTGCTTTCCACAGAACAGGACAGCTCAGTCACACTTTCCATCTTGCAACTGTTTTCTCAAAGAAATCTGCAGGTATTCCAACACTAAAGGTGATGGGATGTCATTAGCAGAAAAGGGACAGACTAACAATGCTACTGAGGTGCTATTTGTCTGGGCAATGAAGGTGATTCAAAAAAAAACCAACCTGATGAAAACATGAAAATAAATGAATGGCAGAACTTCATTACAAGTGTATATTTCAGTTAGCTGAGGTTGAAAAGGGCACGGTCACTGAATTGCTGAAGGCTGAAAACACCCAGAAGCACATTTCTCCTTCTCATTTATTCACTGTAATCTAAAGACCAGGTCAAATAAGTCCTCTTTTGCAGTCTGGACAGTTATTTTCTGCTGACTCTACAGTCACACACTAAAGATCTATTCAGTGGCTTTTATTATTAAAAAAACAGAAAAGAAACTGAAAAAAAATAAAAAGAAAAAGGACTAGTAGGGAATTTTAAAAAAGGTATCCAATCAGGAAACAGTATCATTTCAGAAGCTTTCAAACCATAAAAGACTGTAGGAGGGGAAGTAAAACCTGCAATTTTTTATTGGATTTGTGAATAATCCCCCCTATTTACTGGAAGAATTGCTTCTGAATCTTTATTTTTCTTTGAATACGGATATTTGAGGAGTCAAGGCTATTGTCTCCATCATGTATTAAGCTAATACATTAATACATTAGCTGATTTATCTAAATGAGCAACAATCATATATAAGCCCACTTTTTCAAATATGTAAATCTGGTTTGTGTCCTGAACACTTTTGTTATGACAGCCTCAGAGTGATATAATTTACCTACCAAGCATGCACACTGTATTTGCTATGCAATTACGCATTCTGAGTATGGAAATTCGTCTTTGTCTTACTCAATATGGATTTAGCTTTGTAGAGATGACAATGTAGTTCCTCTGAGCTATTCCTCCTTCCTTCCTCAAACATTTTTAAAAGGAAATGTGGTCAATATTTGCATTAGAACCACAAGATTAGGGTCATCTGGGATGCCAGTTTTAAAAATTATACTGCAGATTTGAGTGGTGGAAAGCAAGCAAGGAAGCAGCTGTAGCCAGACTGCACAGAGCTCACCATGCACCAGCAGTCCTTGCATCATTGGCTCCATCACTCGAGGACTCTATCTGGATGGTCAAACTGTTCAGCACAGCCATCCATTAGCCCTGGGAAGATTAGACAGACAGATGGCTCCTACAGAGAGATGAGTTAGAAAGATGCAGGGAGGGATATTTTCACCACATGGATGCTGCCAAGTTCTGCAGAGCACAAGAGGTGCCCTGAGGTCTAGATCAAAATCTAGTCCCGCAGGATCTTCTGAAGAAAACCTTCTTCAGTTCAGCCAAGAACTTGACCAGAAGAGTAACTGAAGATACAAGAGACTTTCTGTTGAACTGAGGATATGCTCGTGTCCCTCATGACATGGTTACTGTATAAGGCCACTGAATCAGCCCCAGATATAACCAGCTTGAGCAAGATGGATATGAACAGCTCCTGGCTCCCAGTGCTAGCAATTCATGGAAGTCCAGCAATGGCCACTGCAGCCTTCTCTTAGGTGTGTTTTCACTAAAAAACCCAAAGAATAAAAGCAAATGGAGAATCTACACAAGGACACCAACTTAAAAACATACCCAGAATGCCTGGCAGCTTTTGCTCAATTCATGAAGGTTTCAATGACTCAAGATTCAAGAGTTGCAGGAGGCAGAGTACATCACTGATAATTACATCAGTGTTCACAGAAACTGTGAAACTGTTAACCATAAAGAATTTTACAATTTGAAGTGATGCTACTGTGAGCAGATTATACCCAAGTATTTGAACATATGATTGATGACTACAGGCACAAAGAGAGGAGACACTGTGAAAGTGAAGATAAATAAAAGGTCATAATGACCTAAGAAGTGCAGGCTGCAGACTCTCTCACAGGGTCATTGGAAAAATGTAGGGGCTCCTATGAGAACTGTGTGGCTGAAGCTTTGCTTGCAGAGCACCCAGCTCTTCACAGCTTCCTCTTGCTGCCCTCAAGGCACCCACCACCCCTGCTGAGCATGGCAGTCCTCTGCTGTAGAGGATAATGGTTTGATCTTTCTCAGGGAAGACCCTAGGACAGAGATGAGCTCATACCCTGCCACAGTGGGGTCCATCTTGTTCTCATATGTTCCAGAGACTCCCAGTGTTTAGTCCACTTTGAAACTTTGAAATGATCTCCTGACTATAGAAAATTTCTTTCAGACAGTCTCCAAACAGATGACAGGAAAGATTTCTAAATGATGAGCACAAACCTGAGCTTTTGAAGTCTGTAAATAAAAGGGGAAAGAACTGCAGGGCTTGTGATTACTTTGAAATCCCACTGAAACCACAGGGAGCTGCAAGTATTTACAGCACCACTGGAAATGAAGTAACTAGGTGTCAGAACAGTGATTTAGCTGAGAAACACAGTACCTAGCTTCTGGGTTTATTCTTTCAGGTGGTGTCAGGCCAATTTATTCCATTTTGAAGTCAGACAGTGATTTCCCTACTTCCCTGCATCATTCCAACCTGACAAACCTGAAAACCAAGTGCTTCATTTTACCTTTTTTAAAATGAATTAATAGAGCTATCCCAAATAGCAGCTGCTTCCAAACACTGCTGAAGTATTAGGACACTTCTTTGGTCGAGTAATGCGGGGCAAAGAGGTCAAACAGGGACAGGATGCCTGGGCTCAAGAGAAACCCAGCTAGGTCTGGAGCAGTTTCAACCCTGGAAGGCTTCAGGTGTGAGAGACTCATGTGAGCTCATCTCTTTCACAGCACTAACAAACTGATAGGAAAAGGACATGTGAAGGAGAAAATCTTCTGAGGTAAAGAACACCACAAAAAACCCTCATGCTGTCATGTAGTCACTCTCTTATCTACTCAAGCTTTTACACAGTGCCCTTACCACAGCATCCCAGTGCCTGTCAATCACCAACACGCTTATCTCCACACTGTCTCCATGGGAGGAAGAAAGGAACCTTATCTCCACCATACTGATGAGCAGCTGAGGCAGAAAGATTAGGGCTCGATCTAGTTACCTTAACACAGGTTTCCAGTGCCACCTAACATGGCCTGGGGCATGCAAGACACGCACAGGGCTGGCAGGCAGGACGCAGGTCCTTAGGGAGATCCATGGTCTTGTGGAAGCCAGGCAGGGGATGCTGGCATGTTGCAGAGGGAGAGGAATGTCCAGGTTGAGACAACTGAACTGAATCATCAGGTCAAGGCAAGGTATTTGTGGGAGAACAGGGAGCTGAACCGTACAAACTGCCCTATTAGCACCCTAAGTACAAAACTGTCATCTGCAAAGAAGGACACAACATTTTTTTAAAATGGTGACTGCAGGCCTGTTTTATTACTAAATAGTAGTACCAAACTTTGTGTGCCAGGAACTTCCAAAAAAAACTACCACAGCCAGGAGCCTGTGTATTGTCTTCTGGGCTGAGTATGAACACCCATCCACACCTTTTAGCCACTATCAAGAAGGTCCCTATGGAACCTTCTGAGGATTTATGGAATATGGAGTTATTCCTTGTCAAACTCAGTAAAAACATAGATTGTCATACAAGGAGCCAAAACTGGTATCAGAGTGGCCTTTCTCCACCAAGCCCATAAGCCCAGGACCTCATGCTGAGAGGTGAATGCACTTCATTGTGGCAGTATTTATAGAAAGACTTTCATTTTAGCTCATGGCAAATCCCTGATGACGATTTAGGAGCTTGTAATGAGCTTCCTGAGGAAGAGTGAAAGGATGCTCAAGATCACAGCACCCATAGGAGAGCTCTATCACTCTTGACATGTACAGCAAATAAGGTTCTTAAACATCTGCCAAATCAGAAACAAGCTGTATGCAGAGAGGCTGTGCTGGCCTTGCTACAGGCTGGCATTTTGGTGCATTAGGCTGAGGACAGACTTGCAAAACCACGACCAATTCGGACACTTGGTTGCCCTTTGCAACAGCTCAATGCAAGAGGTGGTGGTGAAGCACAGCCTGGCAGGTCTGGTTGCTGGAGCAGCTTCCTGCAGCACAACCTGCAGCCACACAATGCTGCATTTGTCAAATGTCTGCCATTTGTCCCCTCGGGGTTGGACTGTGGCCATGTGCCTTGCAGGTCCACATCTCAGCTGCTACCTGAAACACAGGTTTAACCAAATAACCCCCAGGGATGAGCCCGATTTCAATCCTTCCTTCTGGCCGCCCTCTGGAGATAAAAAACATACATCAGACACAATCCTTTCCCCAGTCACAACAGGTACTCTCCATTGTATTCACAGCTTCAACAGTGAGCAGAATCTGATCAACATCTTAATTTACTTAAGCCTCACAAAGACTTGAAAGAGGAGAATTATTTTTATGTTATTATTGTTTTTATATGTGAAATCTGATTAGAATAATCCTGGCAAGGCAAAGAGTGATAAGCAAATAGAGAAGTGAAAAAAATACAGTTTTGAAGGAGGAAATTGAATTCCCTCCCTCCAAATTTGAATAATAAACTTTCACAAAGAATTTCTTTGCAAGAAACTCCTGGAGATGCAAGAAAGTATAAAATACTTTGTTAAACCTTTAATAAATCATCTCTCAGAGCTCCTTAAAAAATGGAGATTATTGCACCATGGAAGTTTGAGACATTCACACTTGGAATCCAGTGGGAAACACTTCTATGGGGATGCATAAAAATCTTACAGACTACTTGAAATTAGCCCGTATCATGCAAGAAACTGAGGCTATGGAAGCCTGGGTGCTTTGCCACCAAGGAGTTACAAACCAAAGATAAGTGCCAACAGGCACCTTTCCCTTTTCCACACCTCTCCTTTCCTGGGTAGAAAAGCAGATAATTCTTTCCTTTTTCTGGAAAAAACTTTGAGCTTTCCAGTAGACAAGCCAGTCTTGCTATTACATCCCAGAAAGACATGATGATTTCCAGTTTCCAAAGCAGGCGATATTTCTAATCAATTACCATTTATTCACCAAAATCATCAACCACTACTAACAAAGGCCATTTGCTGAAAATTCATACTCCAATGCCACAAAAAGGAATTGGTCTTCCATATATGCAGTGGCATGAGAATTCACTGAATGTTACCCAAAGACTGAAGCAGACCAGTCTCAGNTGACTGACACCTGTCTTTCAAACCAAGACATCCACTCATCTCAGTTTTCTCACTAATACCATGAATACCGGTTGGTTTGCTCCAGGGATAAGCCAGTGGCAGTGACAGCAGACACTAAAATATATCCCTCAATACCACAGAAATTGTACTGGTCCTTCCACCACTGATTGCCTTGTTATGGGATACTTTACTTTTGTAGTCACTGATTTACAGCCATGCTTCCATCACTGAAAAAACCCTAGGGAATAGTATTTTCTGTTGAGTCCCACCCAATCCACCTCCAAGCAAAATCAGCAGCACAGAATTGTCCCACAGTTCTCACTGAGTCTCTGGTCATGACTTGATGGCACAAGATGCCCTGGGGAAGGAATGACACAGTGCATGGCACCACACCAGCACCATAAAGCACTAGTGAAGCCATGTGAATTCTGGACAGATCACCCAGCAATCCACCTGGATGGTTTCTAGAACTCAACCTAGCTCTGAAAAAGCCAATATTTCTGCACATCAGAGAGCTCGCTATGTTACTGTCTCTGTTACTGGTTTCTTCCAGCTGTCACTGTGAGTGGCACTAACTGGAGGTGGACACTGACTTAAATGCACCCACAAGGGCCACCCTTCCGTTCATTTCAGTGAGAGCAAGGGCATGTACTGAGTGCTCAGTACCTCTGAAAGCAGGGCCTTAAGCTATCTGAGAACCCATGCCTGCTTTTGTTACTGCAGTTTCCTTGTGGCTGTTCAGCTCCTGGGGGCATCAGCACATACCGAGTGTTTCTTTTCAGAGCACTGCTGCAATCCTGAGCTTCTCAGGAGCAGTTTCCAATTCTCCACCTGCCATCTTGTGAAGCTGACACCGTAAACAACCCCAGCTCCTTGGGTGGCTGAAAAAGAGATATCTGTGGAGCCCTGAGCAACTGCACTTGACATATGGTATTAAGATGTGCAAGGGAAGATGGCTGGCAAAGCACGACTCTCCTGTGGTTCTTTTGCCTGCTCCCATTATCCTCAATGATGATTGCTAGGGACACAAATGCTGAGGAGCCAGAAAAGAAATGCAATGGAAAGACAGAGGGAAAAGCAATCCCAGCCTACACTGTGCACAGCTTTGAAAGCAAACTGGTTTGCTCAGACACAAGACACTACACAAACAAGTTGTGCTGCTGCTGATGCATCAGTTCCCTAAACAATCACAGTGATACAAAGGAAAGCTTGTGATTAAGGCAAAGTATTAGGATAAGAGAGAAAAGAAGGCCTAATCCAGTCTCCATGCAGGACCTTGTGGATTCCTGGCAAAGATCCTTCTTCCAGCAGTGTGCTCTACCCTACTGGGAAGGAAGGGGCTCTGTGCAGCCACCTAATTGGCATGGGAATAGACCCAGTACAGAAGAAAGGGCTGCAGGGAACAGACAGCAGCCACCAGCTGCAGAGGGTGATGGTTCCCCTTGGCACCGAGTACAGACCGATGCTCAAAACCCATCAGTCACCCCAGCTCCACCACCAGCAGTTATCCAGCCTCAGGAGGAAGGGGGAACCTCCCTGCAGTGCACATGAATCAGCTCAGAGCAACATGGGACAATGTGGGGACTCAAGCCACCAGAAGCAGGAAAGGCATGGCTGACATGAGTGCATGGGCTTCGAACACTGAGCAGGAACACCAGGAACTGCCCTTCTCCACCCCTGCTTGCTTCAGATTCCAGCTGTGGGAAGCAACAGCACAGCATGGTCACTGTGCTTGAGAGGATGTCAGAATTAGGCTAAATCTCACTCATCTCACTCTTCAAGTGCCCAGAAAGTTGGACATTATCTTTCTTGGTGCCTCCTCACTCAACAGCCTTGTTCAAAATCCCTCAAGTTCTATTTTCTTCTCTTCTATCTCATGCTTACAATGATTTAATGGTGGGAGAGAAAAGACTGTGCAGGAGATTCATACTGATTTCTATCTCAGGGGCTTTAGAAAGAAGCAGATAATCTTTGTCCAGCTGCAGTAATTCCTCTGCAGTGTTCCAGACAGCATCTGGGAGTCTGTAAGGTGTGAATGCAACTTCCAAGGGCTATTATCAATAATGCATTTGATGTGCAGCCTTCAGCAGCTGACCAAGGAACCATCTCATAGGGAGAAGGAAATCCTTTGGTCTTCTCAGGAGGAAAGTGGTGAGGAGATAGAGAGATTTACCATCGTTGTGCCACGTCTAATTTATGTCAAGGGGTTGTTCATATTTCAGAAAGCTTTTAGCAGGGGGCTGGTGCATAGGTATGTATTTGGGAGATTAGGGAGCACATTGTGAATACCAAAATACTTTCAACTTACTGCAATCAGCTAACTCATAGGGAAGAGCTGCATGAAAGGCTACCACTGCTCCCAAAGCACAGCTCCTCTGCACCTCGGATACCAGGAGTATATGGGAGGTGGCAGGACACCCTCAGAGTCTCTCTACTGCTTTCTCAATGGCTGAGACATCGAACCACTGTATTAACCTGTGACTTATGTGTGTGTGTGAGGGATTTATTGATTTCACAGAGGAACGATTAATGTAATGTCGTTAAACATTTCAGGGCTTGTCAGGCTCTTCCACAGAAGAGTAGCCACCTCCACACAACAAAGTATGCAATCCCTAGTTCATCAGCAGGGAAGAAGGTCCCTTTTTAAATCAAGCAAAAGCTGTTGAGGAGTCCCCAGGCATAAGAATACGTAGTTTGCACCTGCTAAGATAAATCTGCTGGTTTGGATATGTTGTCCGAAACACACTGATGTGAGAGCGATAAGTGGTTAAGGAACAGGAAAAAGGATGACAGCACTAAGGTGAGCAGCAGAAGCTGTTGGAAAGTGTAACTAAAGAACAGCAGAACTGCTGCAAGCAAATGCAATTAGTCACAAAAGATTAGGCATGTAACCTAATTGCAGGAAGAAAGGTGATGATACACCATAAAGGGCCTAATGGGTACCAGTCCAACTATGATTTCTTGGTTCTCCAGTCCTGCAAGCAGTCTAAAAACAACTGCTGGTGCAGCACAGAGTGTTTCATTTAGGTTTGGTAAAGAAGGACCAAGCTGCAAGTCCAAACTGTGCTCTGAATCATCCTGTCTGGACTCAGCCTCCAGCAAAGTGAGGATTTTCTCCACTTATGATGCAGAAGAGGCCATGACTTTAGCACTGGAATTCTCAAAATCCCCATTATGATTATTTCTCATAATCCTGCATCTATGATTACATCCTCTACTCCCTCCTGCACAGCACCATTGTGTGGGGCTGGTGGCTGTGAACCATGGCCATTGGATCACTACACACTTCTCTAAAGGGGTCCCAAGCCCACAGGCTGATCAGAATTACTGACAGCACAAACAGGAATCTGCAAGCACATGCAGAGCCCTGCTTGTTATCCTGTACTGTCACAAGTTCCAGGGCAGGACAAGGACCAGCTGGTGGGATGAATGAGCCTTGTGTTTGAGCTCAGGTAAAGGTCAATGTATGAAACAACCTGCTCTGCAGGACGTTGGTTAAACTGCAGAAGATTTGGGATGATTGCTAAACTGACCTGCTCTGCAGAAGGTCCAGGGTGAAGCAAAGCCTCTGTTGTAATAATGACTATGTTGTGCCAACTTTCTGCCCTAAAGAACCAAGGACTTCTGAAGAATCTACCTGTCCCCATGGTATTGGGTGGCATCATCTCAAAACCCCGTGGGCCCCATCCTAGAACCTCCTGTACCATTCCAGAGGGAAAAAAACCCATGGAAAAAAATCCAGTTGTTACATCAGATATTTATTCATTCAAAATTTACAAGTTTACTAATATAATGAAATGTCCTAGAAATAAACAACCAGCAGATCTGACACACTCAGCCATTTCCCCTCAAGGCTGACATTTTTACTCTCCCAGAAGGGTTGGGCATATTTTTTAAAAGAAGTCAGTCCCTGTGGCAGTGGCTATGGTGGGTGAGCAGGTCAGGCCCTGCCTGTGCTGCAGGCTGCTTTCCCAGTGCCCTCCAAGCCCTGTCACAGGGCCAGCATGCACAGGACACACAGCCTTTGCAGTGCCACTGTGGCACACCTCAGATGCCATGAGGCCAGATGCAAGGACCAGGCAAGGCTCAGGAGGCCCTGGAGCAGAGCCAGAGCCGTGTCCTGCCTGCCCTGCTGCCAGGCTGCCTTTGGGGAGTGCTGCTGGCAAGGTGCCCCACAGCCCCTCCCTGCTCGCACAGGCTCCTGGCACAGCCCCGCTGGCCATCCCACACCTCTGCAGAGCCGAGCACACCTGTCAGCACACAGCAGCTCACAACACATCAGAGCAGGGACAGCAGCACACACAGACCCCTTCCATCCTGTGCTCCCTTTCAGGGATGGATGCACAGCAAGAGAAGATGGTTAGATCTGGAGTTTTCCTTGCAGCATGGAGTGTCTCATTCAGAAAGATGCCAAAAGAAGCAACTGGGAGAGGCTGGTAATGCCTATAGCCTGCATCCCTGCAACAGGGGTCATCAGGGAACACAGATTCACTAAAGCACCAGGGTGCAATTCCAGCACTTCTGAACTAGATCTCGTACATGCACATTTCAGGCCAGGTTCCTAACTCTTGCTGTGCACGTCTACTTCACCAATTTCAGGGGGCTCCTGTGCCAGAAGCCAGCCCTGTATCTTGGGATCCATGGTAACAAGAATTTATAGTACCTGAACTGAGTTCTTGTGATTCAGAGACCTCAATAAAATTATTTTTGTTTTGCAGATGCTTAGTTGGGACATTACCCTTTGACAGCAAGGCAGGGATAGTTCAGGCTCCCACTCAGGCCCTTCTGCTACAGTACCCTACATTCCCCAGGGTTTCAGCCAGTCTGGCTTGAAATAGCCCAGGAACTGTCTCTCTTCCTTTTCCTGGGAAAACTGCATTACAACTCAATGTTTCCCATTTTACAAGTTTTCTGTCTCTTGGCTCCCAGTTACAAGTCCATGCACATGATCAGTAAAGTTTTTTCCTTGGGTTTTTTAGCCTCTATCCAGCTTTCACCTCCAGAGCTGTTAGTCACTGTTTGGCAAAGGCACACCATTTCCTAGTTTTGTCCATTCTGTATTTGAGTTTGGTATTACTAGAAAGGAGATCCAAATAATTTCATTATTACACACCTCACCTCAGTCAAACATACCCTCAACTCAAAACTTTCCCTGCTTCTTTTCATATCAATGTCCTGGACCCAGGAGGGACAATATTTGTCCTCCCTCCACTACAAAATAAACTGTTAATGACAGTCCCACTGTAACCCTGGATATCCTGGAGTCCTGTCTAGGTTTTGCTTCTGGAAAACAGATAAACAGACAAATTCTTTGACAATAAATTAATTTTAAAATAGACACTGGATAAATGGTGTTAAAAACAAGCAAAGCAGGCTGAAGAGTTTTAGGAAATACTAGACAGGTAGCAGAGAGAGAAGCTCAGTTATCAGCCAGTCTTGCAACCCCCAGCTAGCAGGATGCAAAAGAACAGCAATGAAAGGGACTTCTGCTGTAAATGCCTCTCCAGAAGGACATTTTGACAGTCATCTTTTGATTTTTGCCTGCTGGGTTAAATGCTCCACTTGCACATCATTTCTGCTCAACAGAAGCTTCACCGCACACTGTCCTGCCCTCACTCCAGACATGTGTTAAGAGTTTCCTTCCAAAATCCAAGTCAAACATTGTATTGCCATTGACTGTTCTGCTCTAACCTCATCATTTCCCCTGCAGTGGTTAACTGATCACACACAGCACACAGGACAAAAACAGGCAAGCTCTATGCAATGCTACTGCTGCACAGCACCTGCTCCAAAGGCTTTGCCCACCTGCTCATCCAGGTTTAGGCCAGTCTGGCCTCAAGAACATCAGCCAAAGAAACACTGTGCAGAAGATGGCAGCCTCCACTGATTCATCTCTCTGAATTCTACTCTTGCCTTCACATTAATTTGCAGCAACCCCTATCTGCCAGTGGCATACCCTCCCTCCAAATTTCAAGGGAATCATGTGGGATCAAGATGCTCCACCAAAATCTAAACATTTTGTTCTGATTTTATTAGGAATGATAAGGCAATGTAAACCACTCCAAAGTTCTTTCAAAATGGGAAAATCTGTAATGTTTCTCTGGGGAAGTATCAAAATGAGATGAGTCAGCACCTCTGGAGCATTTCCTCCCAATTTTCTTCCAAAATGAAATTTCAACGAAAGATCATAATGCATCCCAGCACTGACAGACCACTGCTCACAAAGGAGAACATCCCATCCCTGCTCCTCCAGCTGCTGTTAGGTAGATCATTTCACCTTCCTAAATAACCTGTGCAACTAAGGCTAAGAGAAGCATCTTTTTATTGAAGCTGACTTAATACAATACAATAATTTGTATTGCTATCAAATAAGACACGGTAACAGCAGCTAGGAAAGCAGGATGAGGCCCTGCTGTTCTTGATTTTGTCCTCTGAAGGTCTCTTGTTTGAACAACAAAGTCTGATGTAACTCATTCCAGATGCGAATACAAGGGGCACACAGTCAGTCCCATCCCTCCCTGAGGGAGCTGCACCACGGTGCTGTGCTGGTAAGTTCAGGGAATACAGGTACTTCAACAGGATGCCAGATGAGAAATCTGCTCCCTAAGAGCCACAGAATTTCACTGTGCCACTCTCCTCACCTTATGAGCAGAACAACACGGATGGCAGCATCTCCCCAGCAGAAAAGGGACCTCTTTGTCAGTGACAGCTGTGTTTACAAGTTTCCATGCTACAAGGGTGGCATGCCAGGGTGCCTGCCACAAGCTGAATTTTAGGAACATTTGATGCAAGAAAAGAATCTGCTCCCAGGGGCTGGCTCTTCTCAGAACAGCTGCTTCCTTGAGTATCCATTTTGTTCTCATATCTATGAATAAGTCAGGGGACAGGAGGAGTTTTACATCTCCCAGTTAGTACCTTCGTTCAGCGAGGCCCTTTCAACAGCCACTGAAGAAAAGTAGAAACTCTGGAGAGAAATTAAAAGCACATTACACTGCTCTCCTGCTGTGCTTTGCCTTTGGAAACATTTCTCTCTCTCTCCACTGGCCTGGCTCCCTAATGAGGCATGTAAAGTAGGGAATCCCCCCAACAAGTGTGCTTTCTTGTATGGTTTGCAAAATGTCCAGGATACTCGCCTGGCCTAACTGTACTTCTGACCAAATCAACTAGTACCACTGGAGGTCAAACAGGAATTAAAGAAATGGCACTGTCAGGAGCAGGTTTAGCACCCCAAGCCTATGAGGGGAGAGAATGCAGCATTATTGATTCCAGCCCCTGACCTTGGAGTGATGTAAACAGGAGTGCAGCAACCCTAGAGGAGTTGTAGCAAAATAGTTACAGCATTGCAAGCAGATTAAAAATACAGTTAATATACATACTTCCCCAGATGCTTGTTTGTTATTATGCAAGACGTGTTTATTATGCAAAATGATAAAGCAGAAAAGAAGGAGAGGAAAAGAAAATGAAAAGACACACTGAGCTTTTAGCGTGACTGGGGTTCTCTCAATGCTGCTTCAATTTTTTTTTTTTTTAAGATTCCCTTATTAGCAGGAATCTTTTGAAGTGATTCAGGCTGTAATTTCAGCATTTCAAACTCACAGGTTTATACTGAAAAACCATAGTGAGCTCTTGTAAGCGACCCATTTTTTTGCCTCTATAGTCTTGATCTCTGCTAGGATTTTCTAAGTCTTCCCAATAAATTATGTATCACAATATGCCATTTAAAAAATAATTAGAACTCTGAGTTAAACAACAAGGAATATCTGAGAGCACTACATTTTAGAAGAGAAGTGTTTTGCACTTGGGACAAAAACCAATCCCAGCTGCAATGCCACTGAATTATACATATCATCATATAGAGAGCTGCACTTTCAGTGTACTTGGAGTGATTGGGTGGACCTGTGGACACTCTACAGCCTCATGACAAAGATCTGCTCCAGGAGAACCAGATTTGCCTCCCAGGCAAAACAATTCACAGACAGTCCCTTCCCCATGCCTGTGAGTTGTTGCAGGGATAATAGAGGGAAAGATGGGAACCAAGGAGAGAAACTTCACGAAGAAAAGTTACATGGGAGTGGGAATTAATTTGCTGGTGGAACTATTAACTCCAGACAGCCAGGAGAGCAGGTTCTGTGTCATCTCCCATTACGATTAGGCTGTAAACTCAGTGGCGCAGGACAGACCTCTTTATTCCATGTTTCTGAATCCTGTGCAACAAGCAGCCCTTGGTCTCAGCTTCCCAAGTGCTGAGGCACCACAAACAAGTTATACCCACCACCCTTCATTCACTCTGTGCGTTTTTACTTTGCCATCAAATGCTAACAGTGGATCTTCAGGAGAGTCATGCTCCTCCCCAGAACAGGTGCTGACTGAAACCTTTGTGCACCATTGGGGAATTTACAGTAGCTGTACATTACAGGAAATCAAAAGGAAACAAACCTATGACTCTGCAAGCTTGCTATGCAGACGGTGGTTTGCATCCTACTTTCTGCAAAGCAGGGTGCCTCCAACCAAAACATGACTTTCCTGTCTGCTTATCACCTAATACCCATATCGACCTCAGAGACAGCAATAACCCAGTCTGGGGGAAACAAAATCAGGTATCTTGTGTAAGTACACAATGCACAAATCCCAAACAGTTGCTTCCCAAACAAAGGAGGTTTAGCATCTAATCAATTTAGGCCTCTAAAGCTGGCTAGGAATACATGGTTGGCTTCAACCCAGCAATGCAACCTCACACTATCCCTGCCTGAACAGATGAGGAGGGGATGAGGAAACTCATTGCCGAAGGTATCGATGTAAGGTACCGGAAAGTCTCGCCTGTTTCTACAAAATGCTGTCCCACCATGTTCGGCTTTAGAGGACTCTACTCAGCCCTACTTTTGTGCTAATCAACACCAGGAAGACTTTTTCCAGGGGCTGGTTATTCTAAGCCCATTCATTCAAGAGCCCATTGGCCCAAACTCAGAAGAAGCTGGCACAAACCATCCCTAAGACCAGGCTGATAACAGCCTCTGGTTTGATGCACAGCAGAAGATGTCAGCCAAGACCTCAGCTGTCACACAGAGATTAAATACCACCAAAAAACCCCACAAAACCAAACCAAACCAAAACAAACCCCCAGGGATGACATGTTCAATTACAGCATCAATCTGGGTTCAAGAGGAGGGAAAAACCCCAGCCCAAACCAAAATCAAAATAAAACCCATTACCCTAGACAATTTTATCTGAAACCAGTCCTGGACTTGAGGATGTTCTAAGAAGTCCTTGCAGGGCTTCCATGCATCATGGAAGGCAGCCAAGCAATTCATTTATCAATTGGTCTGTGTGAGTGAACAATATCTGTGGGGAATGTTGACCCCTTTTTTTCAGAAATCCCCCAAAAAAGGCTAGTGAAAAAATACAGGTACATCTTTGCACAGAGAGAGCAAAGATGTAGTTTAGGGTCTGCTAAGCAAAGAGCAGGGACAACGTGTCCCTTGGTGTGGTCAACAATGAGGCTCAGGCAGCACAACCTAGGGACCCTCACCCCACAAGGAAAGCTGCAGTAGCCAAAAGAGACTGCATAAACAGGTTGAGCTCTTCTCAGACATATCCAGTTCTTTCATGGCATCCTGATCTCATCCCTTGTCCTTTATGATGGGCTTGACCCATACTCCCTAACACACTTTATCCACAAATTTTCTATTTTCTTGCCTTGGGGATTGCTCCCAAGCACAGTGAATTCATTCATTTACTGCTGCAAGACAAAGACAGAGCCACCAGTCATCACAAGGAAAATATCCAAAAAGTTCCATCACTCTGGAGTATCACCCATTTGCTGCAAGCAGAAACCCCGGATCACATTGATAGAATGAAGAGTTTCACTCTTATTAGCTCAGACAGAGCTCAGTGCCATCAAGCTGTGGCATGTAATGAGGTTCACTTCATTAACCACCGGCCATCACAGTGCATCCTTCCCCATCAGCCTTCCCTGATTAACCTTCCTACTCAAGACAGGCACACTTGTTGGAAATAAGCAGGCCCCATTAAACCACCCTCACTTGAATACATGTGTGATCTGGTGCCTTTTAGGACCCTTGAAATGACTAACAGATGTGTTTCCTGAACAACTTGGCCTTCCTGCTGACTACCACCTCCTGGTGAGTCCCTCCCACTCTTTATACCGTGTCTCACTACTACAAGAAAGAGATACTTTTTTCTCTGCATCTTCTCCAGTCTCTCAGCTGCCAAACATCATTTTTCTGACTCTTTGTTTCCTCTTTGGCCCAAGACCCACACCTTTGCCTCCCCCCTGCACTATTTGTTCAGAAAATGATGACCACTCATTGGTCCAGAAGACGCTGTTGGCTGGCTGTAGCTCTGTGACACACCCTGATTTTCTGCAATCCTCATTTACAGGACACTGGTGGTACAAGGAGTCTCAGCACTGGGCCAGAACCCTGTTCTGCACTGCACAAACAGGGCAAAGCATCAGTCCTGAGCCCCTGACAATGTGCCCAGAGGGATGTGTGCACAATAATGCACTACCACACCATGCTTGGTATTACCTTTAGGACTCTGATAGCTTTACAAAACGAGGAAGTTTTCATTGTTAGTAAAGCAATTTAATTTATTTAGAAGCAGTCAATTATGCTTACTGGGCTATGAAAGAACAGGAAGCGTCTGGCATCCACAGAGATCCAGATTGATCTCTCTGTCTCTTTTTGACAAGCAGCCAGTTTTGAGACCTATCTCGTCAGGCATATGAGCACATCCACTTGCTTTCTACCCTGAGCTGCTGGGGAGACAGAGCCTTGTTACATCTCAAGGGGAAAGGGGGAATCCCAATGATGTAGTGGATAAAACTGACCAGGCACGAAGACGGAAGAAGGAAAAACTGCAAAGAGCAACCCCAACTGCTGTCTTCGCAGTGGTCCCATCTCTGTGCTCACATACAATTTTAAAGCAAAGTAAGTGCCCAGACAAGAGCAGAAGCACTGCTCTGTAAAGTTACACAAAGGCAGATGAGATAAGAATCTGGCTATACACTGTAAAGCTATCATAACTACAGAAATGAGAAGTGTATTATTAACTATCACTTTTTACTATGTAGAACTAGAACAAAGTTATTTGAAGCATAAAAATTCTGGCAAAGGGCTGACATATTTAATAAATCACCAAATCAATTATTCACTGTGAAAATCAATTACTTACTTTAAATGAGAATCTTATGAATAACCTCATGCCCTTTCATGCCATCTAAGAAAGTTATAAGGGAATCAGTTGGCAAAAACTGCCACACTTATCTTTTATGTGCATTAAAAAGACCACACAAATGCAGGGAATTTATGCCAACAGAACAGTCCAGAACCCTTTTAAAGGAGTCAGGGTATTGCTGTGGATTTACACTGCAGTCAAAAGCAGAGTATGACCCATTGGGGCACCACCTGTGATCAGGTATCTGGGTGCAATTCAGAAGCAATCCCATTGAGTCCATGCCATTTCACCAGTGTGAAATCACAGTATGACCAGCCAACTCCATACAAACTCCTCTACAACGTGACCTACATTAAGTATGTACTCAAAGGAACAGAAAGTGGATCTTCACAGGTCAGGAATTATTGCCACAGATCTCTGTGGAGACACTTTAAAGTGAATATTGCATGGCCTTGCACCAGCTCCCCCTGTTCCTGCTTTTAAAGGTTCACTGATACGTGACTGTTTTCAGAAAAAGCTGCAAGTCCCAGTCTTCCTTCTCCCACCTAAAAAACCAAGGCACTCCAGGAGCCCAACAGTGCAAAGTACTTACTGAGCTGTAGAGATATCCCTCAGCGTTCATGGCAACGTACAGACCTGCCTTCACCCCTTGGATTGCCACCACACGAAGACCCACAGGAATTAGATTGAAAAGGGCTGTGGAAGGAAAAGAAAAGCAAATGTTATGGACACATCACCCTGCATGGCCACTGCTGCTTTTGCCCCAGGGCCAGCCCACCCCACTCCTGCCTCTTCACAAAAGAGACTGAACTAGAATCAACCATCCTGCTTCCAGCCACAAGGAAGGACTGCAGCCATGGAGCTGATGGTGAAAGGAAATTTTTAGAAGTACAGAGTTTGGCTGCCTCCCAAATGCCTTAACACACCCATCAGTCTGTCTGATCACTGCCTTTGCAATGCCAAGGGCTCATCCGTGCTCCCAAGCAAGTGCATCGTGATGGCTTTCTGACGGCCAGCTGAGCCAGGCTAACTGCACATACACAGACTTTGCCTGTGGCAAACACAACAACACAACTCAGTTTAGCTCACCCTGAAACACATTTAAGCCTAGTCACACTTTCCTGCATTTGCCATATGCTAAAGGAGTACACAGACAGCGACCATGGCCAGAAGGATGCAAATTAACTTGACTGTGTGTTTGCCCATGTGATCCTGGACTGTTGAGGGAATGAAGGAACCCAAGAAGAAATAGTGCTCCACTCTGGGACTTCAGCACTGCTCCCCATTCAGAAGCAGTACTGGAGAGGACAGAAGAGGACAAGATCTTTCATTATTCAGTTTTACTACAGTCTTATTGATTGAAGCATTGCAACCACTTCCTCCCAGTTAATTACTTTATTGCTTGATTCCCACCCAGCAGACCCTGTATCTCACTGAAAGACCCCTCCCATGTGTACGTACATTGAGCTACTGTCAGGCTTTTGCTACATTTCTGATAGCATGGGCTCAAAGAGGAGACTATTATCACCACTGACAGACTGAGCACTGAAGCATAAACATGGCTTTGTTCCTACTGAGATTCATAGGACATGAGTATTCAGATGTTGCAGGATCCCTTGTGCTTCAACTTACAAAGAGCTAACTAGAACTCATCCCAGGAAGCTGAATATATGGAAAGATGGGCACAGGGTCAGGCAGAAATATAAGCAGAAACATAGTGGAGGTACTTCACTCAGGGTAGCTTGCCACACAACAGCCCTGAAACAAAACTATGCAATGCTACTTTGCTCAGGACATCTACCAGGTGTCTTGGCTGAGCTGGTCTCAGGGTTGTCTCCAAAAGACAATCCATAAATTCCAGCACAGATGAATATAATTCTTCTTCACTTAATTCCCAAGGAAGACTGGATGACTCCCCTCAATGAGCTGCCTAAAATGGAGGCACCTCAAGTCTAGTGAAAAAAAAACCTATTCCCAGCCCCTTCTTGTGCTTTTAAGCACCATATTCAGAAAAACATCAAAGCATATGCTGAAGTCTTACCAAATCCAGAGCCTGTATTTTGTGTTTTTAGGGGAGAATGTCAATAGATGCATATGGCAAATGCAGTCCAGCCTGGGTATTGGTCTGGGAATAACTGGACTCAAGGACAGTGCTGCTCTGTTACTGTCCCTAGACAGGACAAACACACCCCAGAGTAACTACTCAGCATTAAAAGTGTTACCTATCCCTTTCTCCCTACCATGAAGGTCTAAAACCTTCTGCAATTAACAAGTCTATAAGCAATCCCCATTCCCTATTTCTTCCTCCTAATGAAAAATGGAGCATATTACTGCTAATAATGAAACAAAATGGGCGTCATCATTCATTTCCTACAGCAAATTTGTCTTGCACAGAAAACTTGTGACAGACCATTCAAAGCAGTCATTAGGCAGCAAGGTGATAACACCCAGAATCAGTGGTTAAGAAGTTCCACTTGGAAGCATCCACATGTTTCCAAATCTCTTTGCACCTGTACATGCAAAGGGAGCACAGGAACAATCCTACAGTGCTATGGTAGAGTAGGAGGACCACTGCCAGAACCCAAACTCCCTGGGATACTGCTGCACCCATGATCATGGCAGAGCATCTCCTCCTCATATGCAGGGGAGCAAGTGGGGCAGGCAAGCATAGGGACATAAAGCTGACATAGGTAACTGGCAGCCAAAAGAACTTTTAGGGAGGAAATATCTTCCTCAATAAAAAACCCTAGCAGTTTGGGTCAATAAAGATTTTGTAAATTCCCAGAGCTATGTCTGCACTCGAATCTAGAAATATCTTTGTAGAAGTTGATACCTTTTATTATCATGGTTCCAAATAAATATCTCATCTTGGTTTAGAACAGATTTAAAAGCTTATAAGCTTTATTGTAAGAATGTAAAAATGGCAGGGAAGCCCCTCAATCAACCTCAAAAGCAAGATGTCTCATTTTTTGTCAGGAAAAAAAATTCTGATTCATTTGAAACACCAGATCTGAAAATGGGAAAGAGGACTAGCTGTGGTAGAATAGAACTTAACGCTGGGTGTGCTGATGTGAAAAACAGAAAAATTAAAAAATTGCTTTTAAAACTGTTTCTCAACTGCAAATGGCACACATTCTGTGCCATCTGCTGCTTCATGGAAGGGACATGCTCTTTTACTCCATGGGCAAAAGGGAAAAAAAAAAAAAAGGAAAATGTTGGACATTTGTGCCCCTTTTCTTTCATTATACTTTACCATCTTCAACTAGCAGTATTTATGCCTGACCTGACTATTTCTAGCACACTTCAGTCCTAAACCCACAAGTGTGTTCTCACCGTTAGGCTACGGTAATTTATCAGCTAAATTCTGAATGCATGTTTGACTGTGGATCTAAGTTCTCTAAAGCAGTGGAAGAGTGAGGCAAGATCTGCCATATACAAGGTGTGGTCCATATGCTCAGCTTTAAACAGCAATAAGTCAGAGGAGCTAAATTCATTTACAATAGGTGATTTGTTCTTGAGCAAGACATTTGTGCTGCACATGAATAACAAGAACTAATGGAGGATGCAGTAGGCAACAGCAGCTTCAGTGCACCATGAAGTGGTGAGGATTAAGATCCTGAGTGGCGTGAGGAAGGCTGCTGAAATGATCAAGAAGCTCTGGTGCAACACATATGAAAGAAACAAAGGGAATTGCTTTTGCTTAGCTCAAAGATAGGAAAGATTCTTCTCAGAGGAACCCAATGAAAGGACGAGAGGCACTAGACAAAAGCCTCAAACAGAAATGAAGACTGGATGAAGAAAATTCTCTGCAAAGAGAATAGTGCAGCACTGGAACCTGAGAGGTTATGGAATAGCTCATTCCTGGAAATGTCTGAAAGAACTCGACAAGGCTCTGCACAGCTGAAGATAACCCAAGCAGGATGCTCGAATGAAAGCCTCCTTAATCTTTTTGTGTTTCTGGCTAGAAAGCCCCAAACAACATCCTAGTTATGCTTGGCTGTTTCGACCTGGTCAGTCCAGTTCACCTATCCTTTCTGTACTGTCCATTTGCCAAGGCTTTTCAGATGTTCAGCAGGATTACGTGGGCAGACAAGGAAGGCCACTTGCTCTTATGAAGGGCCATTACCCTGCTCAGCCCACAGAAAAGCAGTAGTAATGCAAGCTCTGACAGCAGCAGCGAGCCCTGAAAGGCCTTTTGAGATCTCTGGAACTGGAAGGAAAGGATACTGCCCCAAGACGGGGTTCATACATCACACTAAGAACACAAACAGGGGCCTCATACATCATGAAAATGCACTCCAGTGGGAAGAAAACTCTTCTCACAGCACAATGCCAGCAGGCAGAGAACTGCCCCCTTGCTTACGCTGAGATGGCACGTCTCTAACGGCATGGCAGAAGGAACAGATGTCCCAAGTGCTGGTTCCTGGGAAGCTGGCTGGATGCCCATTCAAATGCCATTAGAACTTGGCTTCTGGGTTTTTTTTTTTCTTTAAGTGAGAGGAGGTGGAAAATAAATGCCATCAGCTTCAAGAACACACATAAAATGGGCAACAAATTAATTGAAAAATTGCTTAAATATTAGCAGTTCCTCTTGTATAAATAACTGGGTTTTTATTAGAACTTTTAATTGCATCAGATGTATCTGAGGGACATGGGGTGTCTCATTTTAAACGTTTACTTTGCCAAAGTAAACCAACCTAATGTATTCCATGAAAATTATGCATCCTTTCACAATGTTAATTTGAATAATCAGTGTGGGGATACAGAACACAAAGCAGTGTATGGAACACGGTGTTCACCAGCTGCTTAACTGTGCTAAGATGACTTCTGCGTGGAGAATAGATGGTCATCTAGAGTGGGAAGGATCTTCTCCAGTGGCCCTCAAGAGTGCCCTTCCCTGCTGTGGATGCAAGTTAACCCACCCCTTTTAAGGGATGGAAAAATATTATTTATCTAGTCTTTGATGAGTTTTGCCCTTGCACACACTTCTGACTGGCTGGTTAGGAATCTTCTGGAGAAGTACTTCAAAACAGAAAACAGCAGTGAAGCAAATCTGTAAGCTGTTTACTTAGACAAGTAACTTTTGACTTTCTTCTGGTCAAAATTGAGATTTTTGGAGGAAAAGAAAGAAAAGACACTCGGCTTTATTTTGGCACTTTCAAAGTGAAAAATGTGGTTTTGTTTCGAAGCTAAAACTGGAAGCTTCATTTAGTTTATAATGTTCATTCAAACTGAAGATTTATGGAGGAGACCATGTGGTAAAAAGTTTTGCAAAACTGAATGAAGCACAGTCCTAATTTCATTTTTTAGGAGCCAAATATTATCAGGTTGGATTCTTTCCTTCTTTTGCGATCCCCTGAGATCAGAAGATGGGGAATTCTTTGGTTTCAATCTTCTCTCAAAAACTTGCCTAAACTTTCCAGCACAGTCCCTGACTTTGAGCCAGTGGCTTGGCACATTTCAGTGAGATGCCTCTGTCCCACCAAGCTGTCAAGGCAGGGCTGCCATCTCACCAGATAAATTTACACTCAAGAAATGTCCTTCAGCCCATTTATTTCCAGTTAAGAAGACTGGGTGGAAGCAGCTCTCAAGTACTCAGCACCTGGCCAAACTCATCTCTGACATTCCTGGGGGGATATAAATGTCACAGCTCTTTGGACAATTTGGGCCCAACCTCAGCCATGGGAATTCAGGAGATTCCCCTGCATCCACTGAGGGTGCAGCAGCTTCCCTCATCTCCCCTGTCAGTCTGAAATATTGCAGAACTGCTCTTATATTTCTCTGCTGTTTACCCAAATTCATCCCTGCTCCCATTTAAGCCCATTACTGTGTTGTTCAGTCCTCTGTGATAGATGAAGGCAAATGAATCCCTGTCATCTCTAGCATACCTTGCCATGTTTTTGACAAATAGGCCACCAGTGGGATTTTCTGCAGCTTAAGAACACCCTAGGTCTTCTTCCTTTAGGAAAAGGCAGCTAATACAGCCCACTGAACTCACCCCATGTGCTGGTGTCTGCCTGAGAGTATCTCAAGGCCAGACTCTTCTTGAAGGAAGCTGAGTCTCTGAGAGTAAAAGTGTGTGTGTGTAAGTCCACAGATTCTCCTGCTCTGCACATGAATCAGAAATTGTGTTACTGCAATTCCCTATATTTAATTTGTTCAACACCAGTGTATGAAAATAGACTAAAATCTGACATTTGCATTTGATACAGGCCACGTTTCTGGTGGATGCAGCCTCTTGGGTCATTCCACAAGGGCTCTGCCAGCCACCTGCAATTTCAGTCACCATCTTCCCACAGCTCCTCTCTCCTGTACAGATCCCCAGCCCTAAGCTGCCTGCAGCAGGGCAGCAGCAGGGCAGCCCCAGAACACACCATGCTCCTGCTACAGCACCCTGCAGCTTCCTGGGGATGGGGCAAACACCAGGGATGTGGGGCTGCAGCCACCTTGCACCCCTGCCCAAGTGCACCTTCACAGGACAATGTCAATGCCCTGATATGTGTATTGAACCCCTACAGTCACCCCTCACCTGTAGCCCAGGCTCTGTCTTCCTGTAGAAATGTCACCTTCAATCCAGCTAGGGGCTTCTTTGAATTAGACCAAAATTGGTCCACAAATCAAGCAGGCTCCTCCTTTAACAAAGTACATAAAGTTTGCTTCCATCAACCCTTCCACTCAGATGAACTCTTGCTCATCTCTAATAATGACTGGGAAGGCAAATTCCATGTTGGCCAGGTTAAAAACCCCTTTAGCAGTGTTACAGGGAGCTCCAAACACACACAGGTAAGACAAAGCAAGACTTGAGTCCTTCTCTGTTGATGCAATTTGTGGCAGCAAGGATCTGAGCTTAACTGCCCACTTAGGGGCATCACTCTGATGCCTGTGAAATGCAGAGATGCTGCTGAAAATATTCTACACCTTTTTTAACCTTTTGAAGAGCTTTGCTATTGACAAAACAACTTAAAAAGGAAGACTGACTACTGCTTTGCATGTATTTAAACCAGTATGGCTCCTGCACATGGCCATGGTTTTTGAACTGTGTGGCTCTGCTGCACTTTGCTGTCCAGCATGAACCCAACTCCTCTGAACACAGTTTTGGAAGATGACCTCCTTTGACAAGGTCATTTGATACCCTCAGCCTTTACACCAGCCTCAAAGCACGAGACTTCAGTGAACAGCTGCTTTTCTCCAGCCTAGAAATTCCTGATGCTTGCTGAATTTTTGAGGCTAAAATAGTGAAAACAATTTTCTCCTCTTCTCCTTGGAGAGAGAATTCCCCGTATCCTTTACCCACGTGGCATGTGTATAAATATAATCTCCTTTCTCTTCTGGCAGCAATTCAAATCATGGGTTTTATTCTCCACCCCACCCAGATGGCAGTTACAGAATCGGGGCAGGAGGGAAGAAGATCAGAGAGGAAACATATGAAATTATACTGGCAAGATTTAAAGGGGAAGGATAGATAGAAAAAAATGTGCAGAAAACAGCTGTCTTCCTCCTAATTCGATCTTTTCAAAAATGAAGCTGCACAAGTAAGACCCACTAGGTGATGCATTTGATTGTAATTGGGTTGCAAAACAGGCTAATTTTTCTTACTGTAGTCACTGTTTTCGTCCTTGGTCCCATCAATTGTACCATCTGGGTGCATCTGCAGGAAGTATTCCTGCTGGCTGAATAACCTTGTCACAATTCCTTTCAGCTGGGGTTCTGCAAAATAAAAATAATAATTATTACCAGATATACCGAGTAGCACAAAACCGAATTTGCTTGTCCCCCATTAAGCCCTGAAAAAATGTAGAAGTGCTTGGCAGGTAAGACTGCTTTCAGTGATTCCTTCCAAGCATGGTGGTAAAATATTCATATATAATAAACAGACATACAGGAAAATAAAACTGAGATCAGATGAGCAGGTAAAATGAAATGCATACTTGGTGCTGTAGAAACAGATTATGGAACATCAATTCTCTACAAGTTACCTACCAAATGGAAGTATTTAGACAGTTGATGCATTTGGAATATGATGCTTGTTCAGAAGAGTATTTGCTAGCACTGTTGAAAAGAATGTGCCCATTGTTTCTTACTCTGCTTGCGAAGCCAACCACCTTGCTTTTTATATGGTTGAGTCACTGTCATGCAGTGCCAGTTTTATGCCAATGCAAAGCTATTTAAATCACTGGTATTACAGTGGTGTAAACCCAGAGAAACTGAGTGCTGAATCAGGGCTGCATGTGAGTCCAACTCTGTGGGACTTGGGGAGCAAAATTCGAAAAGGAACAGACACAAGACACCTCCAAAACTGACCTCTGAAACATTTATGGGCATCTCAGACCATCTCTGTTTTAAAATCCTGCATATTCCCCCCCTCCTAAAACATGCCACACACTCTGGCAGATTGGAAGGAATCCTTGTCTCCACCAGGGGCCATTCCCATCCCCTGGGTATCATAAGCCAGCCACGCCCTGGCTGGGTCTTCTCTATTGCCTCTGCAACATTTTATACCTTCTTGCAGAAGGGGAAAAGGAAAACATGAAAAAAGCAGTACCAGAGGTGTGAAAGAGGTGTGCAGCTTTACCTTGTCTCCTCATCTCCCAACCGATCAAACACAAACTTAGTGGTCAAAACTAAATTCAACTGTAATCATGCAAGTCTTAAAATTTGTCACAGGCATTGCTGCTGGAACGCAAGCGAGCTGGCTGCATGTGAGCAGACAGACTTGCTGGATGGAGGAGATCCTCCTGGTGTGACAGGAGGCTGTGGTTTTATGTGACCAGCCACCAAAAGTAAATAAATAAGACCTAATTATTGCTGGCTCAATGGACAGGAAGGAATCCAGCGTAGCATACTGAAATCTCGTCAGGCTCCTGCCTTTCATGCCTCTAGTGAGGCTGTTTAATAAGCCATGGTCGTTACATAACCGTGGTCACGTTGTGTGTTAAGTGTTGCCATCCGGAGCCCCGCTCTCGCTGCATCACTGCACAGCTCCCCTTTGGGGAACCCTCCCCCTGCTCTCCTGCACTCACAAGCCCCCCACAGCAGCAGCAGGGATCTCACATGCAGACAGGCTGCAGGTGCAAAGGATTTCAGTTTCAGCAATCCCTACACCAGCCAAGGGAGAGTCAGGTACTCTCTCATAGCTACAAAAGCCACTGAATAAGTAAGATCAGCTGGTTTCTATGCTGCCTTAAAAAAGAAGTGATTTCAGTGCAGTGAGTGCTGTAGGCTGCAGTCAGGCTTTCTCCAAGCAAGACTCAATGCTGGGACAGTAAATAAGTACAGTTGTACTGGTCATCTTCTAAGAGCTAGTGCTGGTCAAGCCAACATATGTCAAAATGACACTTAGCAAAACACTTAGCTCATTCTTCTTACCTAAATGAAGTACCTATTTGGTTGAATGAAGAAGCTTGATTTAACTTGCTTTTCGTTACAAAAGCACATCACGGCTAGAGGAAATGAAAAGCTGTATTCTTAGGCACAGATGCCTGCACCACCCTCCTCAAGTCCATCCCTTTCCTCCCTTTTATCTAATACCACAATAGTAAAGGCACTAATAGGCACTCTTTGATATGTGACACCTACATTTGAGTCCCTGAATGAATCTTAGCCTCAATTTTACTTGCTGGTTAAATTTTAATGTTCAAGTACTTCGCACGAAATGGAAGAGCTCCCAGAAGGGGAGATTCAGAAGATGCTCCTGCAGTCTGAGGCTTTCTCTGTGCTGGAGAAGTGGGGAGGTTTCTGAAGAGGAGTGGGGAGAGAAAACAACCCTGACCTTATCCCTTTTCTTTGGAAGATGACTTAGCTACAGGATAGAATTAGAATAGCATCTTTTCCTCCTTCTTTGGGATGCAAACTATATTTCAACCATGCAAATCATGCTGGAAAAGGAAAATCTCTCCCACTTTTAGTAAATAGTCTACCAAGTAAAACATTGATCAAATCTGCTTATTATTAGCACTTATGACATTTTTAGAGTTTATCAGACTAGCACCCAAGATCCCCTGATGTTTCCTTGCATCCTTTCTGAAGATGCAAACAGAAGGCTGTATCACCATAGTCAACACAGGGTAAAGCCCCAGGGTCCCTTTCTGTTACTGACCTGACAGACACCTGGTCAGCTTAAACAATTGCCCCCTTTGTAATGTCAGCCTTTTCTGAGTCCTTGCCTTCCTAGGGACAAGTGGGAGGGGAAATCTTGTCTTACATGACCTGGTTTTGCTGAACTTTCAGGCTCACACCCCCAGTCAAAAGTAAAACTCAAAGGGAGCGAAGCAGGGAGTTTTCAGCCATATACAAAACCACATTCCTCTGGGCCCTAACATAGACTGAAAGCAGCAGAGCTCCTGTCTCTCCTCACTGCACAGATCCTCTTCTGCAGGAACATCCCTATCCAGACTCTTTTAGGATGCCCTGTAACACCAGCAAAAAATACCTCCTCCAGACACTGAAGGATCAGAGAGCACTTTGGAGACACACAGTCTCTCCTTCCCTGGTTTCTGTATTTCTTTGGGTCTCTTTCTACAGGAGAGAAGCACTGGTGAGCAGCTGCACCTTTGGGTACCTTTACCTACCCAAACTAAACACAGAAGTAGTGCAGAGAGGTGCACAGCCAGCACCGAGTTCTCTCCTTCACTGCAAAGAGGGTTGGGAAGTTGCCTGGGCAATGGGAGATTTGTCTCACACAGTACAGCCATCTCTCCACCTGAACTGGTCTCTCTTTGCATCCTCAAACTCCAACAGGCTGGCCAGCCCAGGTCCATAGGTCTCAAAACCACCTGCATCTCTCCAATGACTGCAAAGGAACCAGCTCGAACACAAACAGGTGCACAGGTGACAACAGCTGCTGGAGTAGCTGCTTCCCACCAGGGAACCTCTTGTCTTATGTCTGGGCATAAAGTGAGGTACTGGGATTTGCCATTCATAATGTAAGCAGTGTGGCTAGATGCCTACAGACAAAATTTTAGGCAAAGGTAACTTTTAACAAGGAACAAAGGTTTATCCATCCATTCCTCTCACTGTGGAATTATTACCTGAAGGGAAAATTGTATAATCACAGGACAGGAATTTTCCTGCTAGCCCAGAGGTAAAATGTTGCACGTGACTTTTAAGAGACCTACTTTTGTCATATCATATATTTTAACATCACTTCTTTCCATCTATAGAGCAATTTTATCAGTCTTCCAGCACTGCTAACGCTTATGCTGCAGCATTTGTGCTGAAAACCTCAATTTATAGGAAAAAAAACCTCAAAACCAGTAAGTCTCCTTGTCAATTAAGGATGCTGAGACACCCCTGTAAGTCAGAACAGAAAGACAGTGAAACAGACTGACAACTTTTCAGTTTTGCAATAAAAAGAGAAACACCCTTCCCAGCAGACAATATTGGCAGTGCTTATTGGAGTACCAGGGGGAAAAAATACAATAAAACCCCACAACCTTGATAATTTTATTTGTCTATACTTCCCTCAATGCTACTGCTCCAGGCTATAATCAATAAGAGAAAGAAGCAAACCATAAAATAAAGGAAAAAAATACAGCACAGCTAAGCAAAAACTCTGCTATGAGCATTTTCTTTCTATAATTCATAGAATGTACCACAAATCAGACTTAAACCTACTCTCTAACCTGAGCCCTGTACAGCAAGTGAGACTCAAATCCTCTTGCTTTTAAAGGTGCAATACTGCATAACACACTTGGGATGAACCTGTTCCTCCCACTCAGGCTCCTCCGTGTGTGCTGCTATTCTGCTGCAGAAGCAGCTTTCCCTGCAGAGATGGAACTGAACTAACATGGACAAGACTTCAGCACCAACTTAACGTCTCCCTAAACACAAAGTCAAGCACTTCAGAATGGATTTAAGAAAGACATTCTTGCTGCCTTAATCCCAAACTAGTGACTGAACAGAAGAGATTTCCATGCAGCCTGTACTCCCAGTGCCGACCCCATGCTACCAACTTTCCCATGCAGTATGCAAAGGGATATTTTTATCCCTACTTTATAAGCAATACTGCTATACTTCAGGATGCTTTCTTTAAAAGATCCTGTTCTAGATGCACATATACCGCTACTGAGGGCTGGGGAGTACTGGAGAAAACTCAGTGGACTCTCCTTATGCAGGTGCAGTAAGCTCAATTCCTTCAAATGTGCCAGTTCCTGAAGGTGCAAGGGAAGATCATGCTCAGGAAACACCACAATGGAGACATGAGAGTACAGAACAGAACAATAACACAAATCAGGATTAAGCTGTAACTCTCCTAGTCTGCAGGATCTGTCAGACAGGGTGCTTTCCCTACGGTGAAGACACAGTTGACACCTAATGACCCTTCTTAGAGCAGTCATCCACTGACAACTCACTGAACATCCCCTGAAGGGCATCTTGCTTGGTTACCCTTTCCAAAGGCCAAACTCACCACTTCTGCCTGCCCTGCTTTTAACTTTCTGAGCCCTTTGGCACAGCTGAGGCTAAGTAAATCATGATCCGACTGCTAATCTTCCTGTCTCTTCTTAAATGGTAATGTGATACTGCCATTATTCACTTCTGCTGTCCTGCTGCTGAGCCTTAAAGTCATCTCAGTTCACCATGAGCTGCTGAGCTTCCTGCCTTATTATGCAGCTACACAGGGATCTTCATCCTCCTGGGGCTTGCCAAGGACATGATAGTTGCAGGGTGCCCACATGTACTTTGTTTGATCTCCAGAGACACGCTCACTGAAGGCCAGAGGATCATGGCTAAATCACCTTCTCTGCAGAGTCAAGTCCCTCACCCTCAAGCTGCAGGTGCTGCTGAAGGTATCTGCTGTGTGCTATGGGGAAAAGAGCAAGAGCACTGACAGAAATATCACTCTTTAATGATCTTTTCATTTAAATCTCCTATTTAAGGTGAATAAGGAACTCACCCCTTAACTGGCAAATGAAGAACACACAAGTATAATAACTCCCCTTAATGCAGAGAGGGGCTATGAGGTTATGCATCAATGCAGCATTTAGCAAAGCCCCACTGAGGGCACCAACTTTTGCTTATTTCCATCAGCAAAGCAGCAGCACTAAACCCTACTCTCTTATCATCACTGCAGGGTAGCTCAATTTGCTCCAAACCCTGACCTCTGGAAGACCAAAGAATAGGGCACAACACCCTCTTCCAGCTGCAACTCCACTAAGGAAGGCAGTCTATTATAGTCTCATTTCTTGCAACTCACAGAATGCCCCTTATTATGGCAACACAATAGCCTGAGGCTGCAGCAAGCCAGTCCCCACTTTGCCTTGGGCTGGGAATTATAAAAGGACTTAGCACAACCATACTCACAGAAGTCACCTTAATCTGAATGCTCCGAGTCAATGGCACAGAACTCGGAGGGGCCACTTTTCAACGAACTCTTAAAAAAGATGAAGGGCTTAGTGACCTTTGTGGGATTTGAGCCACTGGCTCCAAGGATTCTTGCAATGCACAGCAATGCTCTTAGTTGGCAGGCAAGCCTCCACTTGAGGTTACTGGTGCAGAACTGCTTCTAAATCTACTCCAGAAGTTACTGTGCTGGGTGTCGGTGGTACTCAGTGTAGGTTATGGCATAAACTCTGAAGCTCTTGGGGTTACTGCTCTCTGCACAATGAGCTGTCAAACAACAGAGGACTCTGCAAGCTCAGATGGGAAGCAGCCATTTTCTATCCAGCAACCTGCAAAAAGGTACAAGGAAGATACCTACTGCAGAATTTCCACAGGAGACTTGCCCATTTGTTTGCTCTCTTTCACTGCAGCTCAGTGCCTCTGTCTGGTTTTAGCACAGCAAGGCTGTCAGATGCCAACAGCAGGCTCCCAGAACACTCCCTCTGGCACCTCCTAAGGACATTGGTCTGGAGAGGGAGAAAGCATCTCCAGCTCTCATCTGAACCACCTCAGCACACTGCTGACTCCTTTCTGTGCCTGTGCAACAGTTTTGCTGAGGATGTGACTGCAAACACAGGAACTGTAATACATTTCAGGAGCATATTTCACCTAAATGTTCTTCAAACATTTGTTTATTGCAATTAAACATTTTAGCCTGGAATTTACACATTCCATTATTCTTATTTTCCCCCATTCAGGCTGCAGCTGTCATAATGGGAGGCTGATTTATGACTCACCTAACCAGCACTCAAATCCTTAGCACACCAAACCCAGCATGCAAGTCAGAGCATAAACTGCTCCTAATTTACTTAGATTAACTCTGCATTTTAAGTGCCACTGCAGAAACCGCAGTTCCCCTCCCCTAAAAAGGATGGCTTCCAGAATACTCGATAAGCCAAATTTTGCAAACACAAATTTTGTAGACAGAGAAGGGCACCAAAATCCCTCCTTTGGAAGTACAATATTAATGAAGGCTTGTAATAAATCAGTACAAAAATCAGCAAGCTCCATGCAGATTACTATGGTGACAGGCATCAGCACAGAACTCAGGGATGAAAAGCTGAGGGTGATAAATGTTGGGGTCATTTTTCCAGCCAGGAGCTGCCAACTTCTCCAGGGTGTTTGGAGTTAAGATGAAGTAATTTGGCTGTCTCAAATTAAATGCATCGCTGTCGACGTAACTTCAACAGCTCAACTCCCAACAATGATTCACTGAATCCACCCAAACTGGGAAGCTCAGGAATAACACCACTCGCAGCTATGACAGGAGCTGCTGCCCTTGAAGACCCAGAGTGTTCTTCCTCTGGCCAAACACCCTGACCAACTCTGCCATGCAGTGACCACGGCTGTAAGTCTTCAGCAGATGTTGCACGTGGAGTACCATGGCTGTAGCCGCAGTGAGTCACGCACAGAGCAGGTCAGAGCATCGTGAGCCGCGCGCGGGGATCCTGGAGGACACTCCAACTGTGTCATTCAGGTGCGGAGGTGGGAAATCCTGCTGCAAAGCACTGAGCGATTTCAGCTCCCACAGGAGTCACTCAGTGTGCAGAAGTGCACAGGCAGGCAAGACAGTTATTTCCCAGCCTCACAGTATTTTCCGGTTTCTGCTGCTAAACTCAGCAAAATTGCTCAGAGCTGAAGGACATGTATTCCTTGGGGAAGCCTACAAGCAGGTGGCCAGGACAGCCCGGGCAATGCTGCCTGTAGCATCCTGAGTAACAGGCAGGGAGAGGGCCAAAGACCTGCAGAGCCAAGGGAGGTGAGTGATACAGGGGAGCATTTGTGCTTATTTGGATGTCTCCTCAGGCTTCCAGCACAGAGGGCCAGTCATGGGTAACAACAGCTACCCAAGCATTAGGGAGCTCTGCAGCAAAGCCAGGCATCCAACCCCACCTTGCAAAGCTGCCATGAACCCCTTTAGTTTAGATACAGCCATTTGGCTTAACACAGTGGCACGTCACCCAGCCTGTGAGTAGAATGGAGAGGTGTAAACAGATTTACTGACACCAGGATTTGCTCATGAGGTCTATGGTTTTGGGGGCACCAAAAAGCCCATCCCAGATCCTTTCCCAATGATGCAGAATGAAGGCTGTACCCGGCTTCAGTTTAACATGATTACAGGAATAGTGTTACCCTCCAATTACAAAGCATTCATTTGGAGAAGAAAATGGCTCTGGGACAACAGGGCCGCATGGCACACTCGTGTATTTACTCATCTCAAGTGTGAATCTCCACCCAGGGCTAATAACTACAGAGAAACAACTGGTGTTTCCAGGATGCATTACATGAAATAACAGGCTGTGCTGGCAGGGACAGCCTCTCTGTTTGAAGGACATGCTTCCGAAAATGACATTTCCCTAACTCGGAGGGATGATGGGCTCAAGCTGATGACAGCACCCATCAAAGCAATCACCTCCTGTCACCGTCAGTGAGTCACTAGAGCAGAATGGCACCTTGTAGGCAAAAGGAGCATCCAGAGAAGTAATTTCCTTTCCTGTGCTGGCACCTGCCAGGAGGAATAATAATTAGCTCTCCAGCAAGGAGCACAGCTGCCTGCCTGCCTGCACCCCTCCATGATGCCTGCTTTGCTCCTACAAACATGAGTCCCTCCAGGGAAGTCTTACTTCTCACTTGTAGAGTAGGTGGAAATGATATGATTGCATGTCTGTGGCATTTATGCAGGCCCTCCCATATCCAGGGAATCCGCTTTACAGAAATGTTAATACAAGTCTGAGGTAAGGGGCGGAGAAATTAGTCATATAAAGCACTGAAAACTGGGGGTGCCACATGGAATCATAGCTCCATGTGTGTGGATGGTCTTAGCACAGCCTGTGGATGTTAGAAGTTAGAGACATCACCCTGCAGCTCACCCACTCTCCCAGATCTGGATCCCATGTGACAGCCACCTAAGGTCAACAGCTCAAGGATAATGAAGTACAAAGCTGTGGGTGAGTTTTCCTAGAAGGGAAACACCAAACTAATGTACACAACATGAGCTGCCCACTCTGCACAAACACCAAGGACAAAACAGCCATCACAGCACTGCAGGGCCAAAGAGGAACCCAGACACCATTGCAGGTGAAACAGTGGGACAGACAGTGGATGAGAACTGATGGCCCAGCTGCCATCAGGTATTCTGGCACAAAACTGTTGACTACCTCTGGGTAAAACTGCCTAGCTGACTATTTTGCTGCAAAGTTCAGAGTAAGAGTAGATAAAGCGATACACAAACTTCATCTCACTAGCAGAAAAAAAGAGAGAGATCTGAAAATAGTACAAGCTTTCATTTTTTCTTTTCACATGGCATTTTCTTTGGAAATTTAATGAAAAAAATATTAAAACAGCCAGAGATTAAATCCAAAGTTTCTTTTTAAGTACAATGAAATACTGCATTAAGTCTGAATCTTCTTCTCCCCAGAAACTTCTTTTATTTGACCAAAGAACTAAAAAAATCAATTCTTCATACAGTTCACTCTCAGGTTTGTCTTTGCCTCCCCCAGGATGCGGTTTATGTTGCTTTGTTGATCCAGTGTGTTTTAGCAGCAGACAAAATTTCAAAACATTCCCTTTCAAGAGCAATTTTCTACACCTGTACCGACTTGAGCTCTGACAATAAAACCAAAGCCAGGCAGGAACAAAAGGCATGCAGAAGAGATGTACGGCTGTTTCGGAATTTATGCAGAATGAGCTTTTTCAGGTAAAGGAATTTTAAAAAATAAAAAAATTAATGCAAAAGAAGTTGTAGCTACAGCTCCTAAGCTGTCATTTTCCAGCACAGTCAATGCCTTGGCTACTGAAGGTTAAAGCTTGCTCATAAGTATGAATAGCAGAGCATACAAGATGTATTATTTATTTTGAGGAACACCCTGCAATTATTCCTGACATATTGTGTAATTAGTCAAAATTACAGCATATTCACTGAGAGTGAAACAGAGGATAGCATAAATATTATGTGTGAGCCCACAGTCACTGAGCACATTTCATCTGGGTGCAGACGTGTCTCATGAACCAACCAAGCATGGTTCTCCCTGGCCCCCTGGGCTGTGCCAGCTCCTGAGCTGACACCCACAAAGGGGAAACACTGGGAGTAAAATCCTGACTCTCCCCATGCCAGCAATCTGAGCTCAAGAGCTGCGTGAGGATTTAACAAATGGGAACACCCACACTGCAGAGCTTTCAGGATGACTGAGCCCAAAGCTCACACCAGAGAACAAGGGGTATATTCCCAAATACATTATCCCAAGAGAGGTGGAAAGGCAGGCTTGGAGGATGTCTGGAGAAGCTGCTTGCTGGGCTTTGCTGCCTGGAGCTGACAGGAGGAGAAACTGAAAAGCAGCTCTGACCTCTTGCCATACTTGCAGCACCTCTTGGCCTGCAGTTTTCCAGAGAGAGGGTTTCTTACAGAGCTACATGTCAGGCCCATCCCAAGGACTTGTTTGATGGCTCAGAAATCCTGGAGAATGTTGTGGCAGTGCTCTGCCATGTGTACATTTAGAAAGACTTTGTTTTGTTCTCTTAACTCCAACATACAACATAAAACTTCTTCCCTGTTAATCAGATTTCTTCCTGGTTTCCTACAAAGATGTGGTTTGGGTATTTGTACATTCTACCCAGAATTTGGTCTGTGGGAGATGTACAAAACAAGTTTAAGAACACCCTTCTAAGGAATGCACATCTGGAATCAGCGTAGGACTGAGGCTGGACTAATCAACAGTGGGGGTCCCGTTCAGCCCTGCTGCTGGGTGGCATCATCACATTCTGTATTATGAGTTTTTGAAGGGCTCCACGGTAGAGTTCCATCTTGCCTCACCTTGAAGCGCCCCATGCAAGGCACCCCATCACTAACAGTGCTCACATGAGCAAAACAGACAGCATCCCTGCTGTTCAGGCCTTCCACAGTGCTGGGATTTATGCTATTCTCAGATGCTAAATCTCTTCACTTCCCCCATCAATCCGGCACGCCTGAAATACTGCAGAAACACCAAGAAGTCCCTCACACAAACAAAACATACTATGGAAACAACCACATCAATCTTCCACCCTGCTCTGAATGCCTAGAAAAGTAAATTCATTAAAATAGAAAATGGACAGGACATGCTACCAACAAGCACTGAACAGAAATTAGTCACTTCAGATGCTACCAGTCTCAGGGAGGGTACCTGGTCCTACCAACACCGGCTCACAGAAGTGCCCTGAATAATCACTGGATGTCAACTCAGAGAAAAATTTGGATCCCAGTCTCATTCTGCAAGCTTTAAATAGTCCTAAGTGATGATATCCTCTTTTGCTACAGTACTCCTCATGCAATCTTGCAGCATTTTCCAATGGGATGAGCATGTGAAACTCCTTTATTTAACAGGTAATGAGCCTGTGATGTGGAAAAATTAAAGCTTGAATCAGTCGGCTTGTATTATAAGAATTTTTTTGCTCACTGCACTTATGAAGCTTAAGCATTCCTGTTTGGAAGCGTTTTTGACTCAAAATTATGATGTTACTAAGTTTCAACAAATCTTATTCAACACCCAAATGCATAATGAAAATGTGCTGCTTGTGCCGTTCTGGTCTGAAACATTATACTTCAAAGAGCAAGATCATGCTAAAAATGGCCAAAACTCCACCATGTTACTTGAAGTTCTTTGCTTTGTGAAAATACAGCTTTTTTAATCTGTATAATGATTTTAATTTTCCATTAGAGCCAAAGGTTTCCTTCAAATTAATGAAAACATTCCAGGTGTGAGAAAGCCATCATCCACTTTGTTCCATCTAAAGCTGTGTTTCAAATAATGATTATGTTTTATTGCTCGTCTCTCAGCACAAACACCTCATTTCTGGTTATCAGGTAGCCCTCAGGACTCCAGTGAAACAGGCAGGTTCACCTGCTACCCAACTGCTGTCTCAGAAGACAGCTGAAATCAGTGAGCTCCCTCTCCAGGGATGTGTGTGCTGAGGATGACACAGTGCAGATGGAGTGAAAACAGAAAATCTGCCTCGCCAACAGGTTTTTGAACAGAGCTCCTGCTCCTCCAGCTGCCCAGGAGGGCTCAGAGAGGAGTTCTCAAACTTCACCTGGTGCTTGCTAATCATTCAAGAGCTGCTATTGGGCTGTAGCTCTAAAATCTCAACATTTATTTAATGGAAAGTAGAACTGTGTTATTGAAGAAACAGGAAGAAAAACAGACAGAGAAACGTTTATGGAGGCAGCGAAGGCATGGAATGAAATTAAAAGAAAGCCAAAAGAAATGTTTAGAAACGTTTCATTAGTGATGCTGTGTGCCTGCCAGCAGGCAGAGCCCCTACTGACGAGCACACAGAGCTACTGGTTGGTTACACCACGCGTTCTGCCGGCCTCTTCAGCCACCGCCACAGACAGTCCCCACGAGGGTTCGATGCTCATCACCAGAGAATGACCGCAGCAACGGCAGCAGATCGATACCAGAGGCAGCCAGTGACTCACCCCGGCTCCAGCTACAGGAGCTGTGCCAGGGAAAAGCACCAGCCACGGAGCAGGTGGATGGTCCAAGCCCCTCACCTGCCAGCATCTGATCCCTGCATCCCCTGCAACCCAGTGGCTCCCAAGTCCCCAGGGAACCCTTCGGCAACCAACCCTAAGCTGGGCACTGGAAGCCAAAACCAGCTGTCTTTTTGCTAATTTCTACTGCTTCCCAGTGTTCTGGAAAATGCAGACTGGCTTTCTGCAGCCGTGCTTCATTTGCAGCAGACCCAACCACTTGACCTTTTGCAAACAGTTTTGCTTCGGGGGATGAATGAAATGTATTTATTTGGCAGCTCAAGCAACATGGGTGGCAACTGCTAAGCAAAGAAACTATCTGTGCAGCCAGCAAGGGGAGGGCACAGCCAACTATGCTATTCTAGATAAATATCAATTAAGTGAGCATGTTCTATTAACTCCAAGACCTGTCTCTTTTCTTCCTTCCTTTCAATCCAAAATGCTTAAGTATCTCAAGAAAGGAACATTTTAGGGGGATTTTAGCTTTATCATAACTGCAATCAGGTTTCAGCTGGAAAAGAGGCACAAGTAACAGAATTACATTGCCTCTCTGTGGTTATTTTGCCAGTTCACAGCATGTAGCTGTCCACTGGATGTTAACACATGCCCTTAACAGCAGGCTGCTGGAGGGAAGGTGAGACAGGAGTGCACAGAGCACCCCATGGATGCTGCTGTGGGATGTGGAAGAAGCTCTGTGCCCTCCATCACTGTAGTGACTGCGTCTAGCCCTGGGTCTTCATCCTCACACACAGCCCCCACCATGAGAGGCAACCAGCCATTTTCTGACATCTACCGATGAAGTCACGCACTCCAAGCAAGAACTATTATGCTGAAAAGGTCCCGGGAAGAAAGACAGGGAGCACAGGCAGGTGACAGCTCCTCTCCTTTCACCACAGCTGCCCACCTTCTGGCCAGTGAAGTGCCACACGTCCATAGCTGAGAGTTTCTCTTCCGGAATACGGCAGTGCCAGCCAAGCACCAAAAATCAAGAAAATCAAGTCAGAAATCAAGTTTGTTTTTGTGTTCAGTAACACTGAAGGAGGAGGGGGCACTGATGCAAGTCAGGCTGAATTGGACTAAATTCCACCTCCCACACAAAACTTCAGGTGCAACAGGTGCACGTGCTGCCAAGAAGAAAGAAGAGCTGCTACTGCTACCTTCCCCCTTGCTATTGAGCACAAGAGCTCAACAGTCTTCCAAACGCAGAACTGTGCCTAGGGCAGCAGAACTCCAAGCAGCATCTCCTTAGTGGGTACCCCAGCACAGCAGAACAGTCACCTCCTTATGCCAAACCCAAAGCCACAGAGCAGATGCAGGAACAGAGCTGCACAGACCATGATGCTGCTGCTTCTAGTATTAACCTTCATCTCCCAGTGCAGCCCAGTCCATTGGGAAAGGGCAGAGAGCAGAAATGCCCCAAGGTGCTGCATGGAGTCCCATCACACCAGCAACCAGCCAGCAGCTCCTCCCAGCAGACAAGAAGGGCTCAGGACTCAGGACTCAGGCCACCACTCTGCCTCCAGGCCCATGACTTTGTTCCTCTGTCACCTATAGCCAGGGCATTCTGGAATGAACACAGGACAGCAGAGGTGTTTTGACAGGTGCCAGCTTGCACCCAGGTGAATTTTCTCAGCAGCCACATAAGCTCCATCAGGGTGTCAGAAAGTCTCATTTCAGTGCTTGGAACAAGCACAGTTATTTGTCTAAGCTGCAGCGTGGGGGCTGGAAAAGCCGAAGTGAGTGGTCTGCCTGAACAGTGAATCCCACAGTCGTGTTCCACAGCTCTCAAGAAAGATGCCTTCTGCTTTACCATTTTAGAAATGTGTTGTAGCTGCTATTTTCAGAGGTACTGTTAAGAAGCTGTAGCCCTACAGCCCTGTGACCGTGCTGCACAAACTCAGTCTCTGCACTGACTCCCTGAAAGCACAAACCCTCCATTCCTGCAAGCTGGATGAGAGGCACCCTTGAGTGTGTCCATGGTTCTCCTACACCTTTTAATAGAGACTCAAAGCAAAACGAGCCTCTGGAAAGGCCGAATTATTTCAGGATTCTGCCACATGTCAGAACAGGGTGAAGATAAAACAATAGATGTAGTATCTTACTCCATGCTCAGAAAGGATAATGTATTAACATGAAGAATTTTGTGTTAGCTGGGGAATAGAGATGAACCACATATTAAACAGGAGAACAGAGTACAAAGGTTCCCTGACAGACTACAGCCTGTACAGCCCAGGCACAGAGTAGATGACTTCACTACAGGTCACTTCTCAAGACATTTCCAAGATTAAGGCACAACAATAATGCAGTCATGGCAATGACCCTGTGACAACATATGGAAACGAATCTGTATTCAATGGTTAGCTCTTTATTTAAAAGTTAGTTCTTTGGAGCTGATTTCTCTGACCTGTTCTTGTCTGGGCTCTTGGTCACCTTCTGCCAAGCCATGGAACTTACAAATATGAAAGGGATGTCAATCTCTTACGTGTTTTGCTTGATAAAACTCTTCCTTTGATTTTAATAATAACAAAACACAGCTTGGTTTCAACTGCGCAAAAGTAGGAAAATCCCAGAAATAATGTGCACATAACTGTTCAGAAGGATAGATCAAATGAAACAAATGTCAGAGGGATGAAACAAATGCCTACCTGGCCACTGTGGTTCATGGTATCCCTGTCTTGGGAGGGGAAGGACAGAAAGCAGATAAGCCCAAGTATGTTTGCACCTGCTCCCCACCACAGAAAGACTCATGATTATGTTTGTCTCTCAAACAGCCTCATCAGCTCCCATGGAAGCTCTGTTCTCCTCACTGCCCAAGTGAAGCTGATGATTGTTTTGGTTAATAGATAACCCCTCTGTTAAATTATGTAGTATCTGGTCTACTGGAATTATTCTAAATTTGTGTTTAATTCAGCAAAGCCAGGAAAGAAGGAAGAAAACCTTGTCTCCATTTTGGTATTTTTTTGGAACTCAAGCTTTTGAGTTTATATATCAATGGAACATTTCATTTAGAAGAAAACTTGAAAGTTAAAGAAAAATACACATATAAAAATCTTCCAAATGTAATTGCCCCCCCCCCCCCCCCCCCAAAAAAACCCAACAGCTGTATCAGTTAATGGTAAACTGATTTATATGGATCTCTTATGGGGAATGAAAATAATCACTCATGAACCACTTTTTGCCCTGACTCTTCCATTTGGCTGGTGACGGAAGAATCCATCATTTGTATTGCTCTAATGGTGAGCCTCTGCTGGCTAACGATTTCCACTGCTCTCTCTCACAAGCACAGCTACCCCCGAGGCCACGGGGACAGAAGATATCCATCCCTCTCGCAGCTTGGATGGCTTCCATGGATTTTCCTGGCATCAACCACACTCAGTCCAGAACTAGTACGAAGCAGCTTACTGACTGACATGCTCGCCCATAAGCTGTGTTGGGAAGCGGGCTGGCAGCTGAGTTTTCTGTGCTCTGGAGAAAGCCAGGAACCTGCAGCTCTTCCCCAGATTTTAGAGTCTGAGAGCTCAGGGCTGCTATCTGACCTCCCAGTAACCGAGCGCAGCCACGCACCACAACAGCCACACATCTGCAAGTCACGAATACCACCCCCAGGGGATCAACTGGATAAAATGAAACCCATCTGCCAAGCTGTCATGAGCTGGAGGGAGCCTCTTCCTCCCTCCTGATGATTTTGGCATTCATTAGCACGGGTAGCGCAGAAGGCGCTTCCAGCACCGCCGGCAGACCTGTGACAGACTGCCCCAGCCAAGGAGGATGCATGCCTCCAAGTCTGTGCCCTTCCCCTCGGTGTTATCCACGCTCATGTCTGGCTGGAGACTTGGCATCCATGCCCTTATCTCAGCTAGCACTTCTACAAGCTCTTGCTGTCTAGGTGATGCCACATTTCCAGCCATTTCCATTCCCATCAGCCACTTCTTAGATACAGGGCATAGCACCAAAATCTGCAGAGGAGTAGGCAGAAGAATGTGATGGACCCCCCTTGGCTGGGCACACACCCAGACATACATGGACACACTTAGAGAGAAGAGCTGGGATCCAGATGGAATCATCCTGCAGGGAGCAGCTATGCCTGGGGTAATGCAGCTGGCATTTGGACAGTAGCAATAGAGGGGACAAATTCCACAGGTTGCATAGATATTACAGCTGTTCTGAGATGCACCACTCCACATAAGGAGGCAAGAACTGTGAGCTAAAAAGGTGGCTTTTACCCTGATCTTCAATTACCATTTTCACCCTGCAGGAAATCAGAAAGGACTTCAAGATTTAAGTTGGGGAATTTAACAGCTTGCAGATGACAGACTTCTCAAATGTTTTAAATGAATCGCTGAATGAACAAAGTCATTCTATGTCCTTCAACTAAAGTTGCTCTTACCTTTTACTTATACTGCTGCAAAAATATCTACATCCGTTTATTTTAAGTTCCAAATCTCTATTTATTATTCAAAATGAGAAATATCACAAAGGAAAACGTGGTTTAAGTTATTGCTTTTTTCCTATGTACAGGTCATTTCCTTCACTTCGGAAGAAGCCTTTATATATCCTTAAGGAAAAACATCCTTTCCCTAGAAGAGCACAAATTATGTATCGGGTGCAGGGGAAAAAGGAATTAAAAAAACGCTTTTTCTTTTCCTGAGGTAAAAAACCTGCTTGAAAATGAGCTCTGCATTCTAAGCTGGTAACTCATCTACAGAAGCAACATATGAGGGGACTGAGACAATGCTGTGCAATATCTGGCATCACCTGACCCAAAGCTGCCTCAATACAAACATGATTTCTCCAAGTAATAACACCCTTTCAGTGGGCTTCACTTGCCTATAATTTCTAGCAATCCCCACAGATATTGTGCCTGATGCTCCAGCCTGTTTCCCTTTGTGCAGGGCTGCCAAACTGCTCAGCTTTGCTGTTCAGTGGCCATGGCATGACAGGAGGCCACCCCTAGCCCAGCTCTCTGGGGTGTGCTCTGCCTGAGAGGATGGCTGGTGAAGCAACAGTGACAGCTTTCACAAACAAGCTGGACCCACCAGCCCAGGCTTTCCAGGCTGCTATAAAACAGCTGAAGAAGGGACGTGCTTGGATGCTTTAATTCAGACACAAATGGGATGAAAGTACTTTGTTAAACTATTTGTTGGCAGGGAAGTCATGTGGAGAGAGCTGCTTGTCTAGTCTTCTGCATTCAACTCTTGGATCCATCAGTCCCTGAGGAAGAATCCACCTCTTGAACCTGCACCAACAAGCCATTCCATACAGTAATTTCTTTTGAATCCCCTATCGAGTCACTATGGTTCAGAGCAAAATATATAATTTATAGATGTACAATTGCAGCAAATGACCTGTATTAACTCACAGTAATGGGATTAAGCCCATGTGTCCCAATGTTCAGTTTAGTCCACAGCACTCAGTGTCCTTATTTGGCCTATTGTAAACTAGTAAGTCATCCTGGAGCAAAACACATCCAAGAGCTCTAAAAGAACACGGTGTGCATGTAAGACAGCTGCCTTTTCCCACTGACAAGACAGACAAAACTACTTCTCATTTTACAACACGGTCCCTATTGCAACCAACAAATGAGATGTTTCTGCAGTCTGTTTACTCCAGGAGCTGATAGCTTTGATTACACAAGATATCCCTACATGGATCTGGTTCCCCGTAGCTTGCCAAAACCTGCGACTATTCATACCCACTATGTGAGACTCAACTGCTCCAGGGTGCAAATTCTCCCTTCCCTTACGAGAGCAGGAGTATGTCACCCTCACTTTACATAGGCTGCAAAGTGGAGCACAAGGTGCCAACCAGTGCCAAGTACCTCTGCTTACCCACGTCTTTACTGAATATTTCAGTTACAGTACTCTTTGAATCACGTATTAAAACATGTATTAAACAGCTTACTTAATCAATGTAAGCTCACACAGTTACTTTACAGAAGCAAAGAACAAATGGAATGTGAACCTCCATCAGAGTTGTATTTGTGTAATGTGCAAGCTACATCTCCACCACTGCTGCATCCTGAGCTCAGTGGCAGCAGGGCCCAAAGCGTGGCATGCCGGTCCCAGCATCAGGAATTAGGTCTCTGTGTCAGATAACTGCTCCATAGCTGGAGTTAGTCTCACCTGCTGTAAAATGGGAAGAATCCTCTCCATTTAGTAGAGCTCGTTGAGTACTGTAGATGAGAACCACTCTGTAAATTTGAAGTGTTTTGACAGTTACTCCCCACAGTTGTAAGACAAGGCCATGTTTAAAAAGGTAAGGAGAGATCCCCTAGCACTGGATCATCTCCAAATACCACAGCACCTCTTTTGAACATGGGTGTTTCTCTCATTCCCTTCACTGACTTGCAAACTACTGAACCAGCATAACATTAAGTACACATAATCACTGGGGTTGTGGGTCGCTGCACAATGTATGTACATTTCTTTAAACTGCTTTCAATTCATTTGCATGTCATTTTCTGTGCAGAAACTGCATTCTGAAATGAGCAAGTTATCTGGGCACAATACACTCCCTTGAATAAACAATTCAAGCAGCAGAATCCCTGCGGCACTGCCTCCTGAGCAGCACACCCAAGACCAGGAATACTATGTATCAGTGAAATAAATCGCTATTTAGAAGATGGACGTAGGGAACTAAAGCAGACACAGTCCATAGCCTAGAAGGACATTAGGATTTTTTTCATAGCAACTTAATTCCTCTACTTCTTTGATTTTATAAAATGAATACAGTACTGGTTACAAGGGATTGACTGACAGCTCTAAAGATTGAGCAGTTCTATTTTTACAACACTGAGTAGTACTGATCCTCCTTTTAAGTCAGTAAAAAGATTCCCTTAAATCACTCTGGCTTGCAAGTTATAGAAAACATTCCTCAGCATGAAAGTCCATGCAAGTCGACGGAATTCTTAAAATTCACTGATTCTTCACAGGCATTTACTGAGTCCAAGGAAGCAGAACTGGACCTGTGCAGCTGGGAGCACTGGGGTAGGACCAACAGAAAGCCTTCCGAACCACATCCTGCTGGAAGCCACTCAAACTTTAGTGACACAAATCATCTTGAAACCTTGGTAACAGGTCTACACTTCCCAGCCCTATCAGTCCTTAGGAGAACGCATTTAATAGCACATTAAGATGGAGAGGAAAGAGGACTAGGAAAAGATTACATCAGTCAGACTCCCAGCTCATATTCTTGATCCTGCAAAGAGTGATTCCCGAGACAAAATGTCAACACTTTGTGGGCAAGAGCCGTGTTCTTGTCTTGGCTCACAGATTATCTAATATATAGGATAGTCCAGCAAGCCACCACTCATCATAACTTGAGTAGAAAAAAAAAGATGGGCAACTTTTTCCCTTCGAATATTTCAAGTCATACTATATTTTAAGTATTTTACAGCCTCTTGTGATACCTGCTTTAAAGCAGACCGTTAAAGAAATTGGTTTGCACAGCCTAACCCATGCATTGAGTCTTCAAACATTCTCGTAACTAAATATGGTCCCTTCTATGGTAAGAGGCTTTGCCCCATTTCCTTCCCTTGCTCAGATGAGGACAGGTCATGTACCTCAGTCTACAGACCAGAAAAGCAGCCTTAGCTACTCACACCTTGGTGAAGAGTCATTACCAACAGACCTCAGCTTTGGAGAAGGGGCTTCATGATGAGACTGATCAACAAACACAATAGCAATGTACATGGAAAACATGGGAGGGTTACATGGGTTGACAGGACATCCTGAATGGCTAAGTGAATGAGTATTCCTCTTTTTTAACAATTATACTGAAGAACACCTGAGAAAACTACATCTTCACAGCATCTTCTCAAACCAATCTCTGTTTTCTTACCTTTATGGTGATTTATAGCAGTGAAAAAAAATTAAGCAAAACATAAATCATAATTCTACCCAGAAATCATGGAGGGCCTATTCTTGCCAGGTGCTGAGCTCTCACGCCTACCAAGGACAGCTGAGAGCACAAAGCAATGCTCAGAACTGAAACTGTGGGTGGTGGGACTTCATCGTGGGAATGTGAGCAGTGTGTTTACTAGAGCAAAGTTCTTCACAAGGAAATGAGACTGAGCGCACACAAGCACAAAAGAATAAAGGAAAGAAAGAAGACAAAAAAGGACTACCCTAAAGAGCATTTCTAGGTCCTTGCAAGCTCAGTATCAGGTGCAACCATCGTGCAGCTGCCACTGAGAAAGCTTTCTAAGCTATTGAAATTCCCTATGCAACTCTGCTCATGAAGTAGCACTTGATGGATTTAGTTATCAAATGGCCACAATTTTAACTGATCCTCAGCTTATCGATTTCCTTGTCTCCATGCAGAAAATAAGAGACCATTTAAAAAACTTATCTACAAGGAAGCAGAAAAATACAATTCTGGGCGAAGCTCACATAGATGAAGCCGCTGGGCCACTCCCGCCGGAGGACCCGCTGTGCTCACGCTTCGGACAGTGGTGGAAGGATGCTGGCAGCAGGTCACTGCCCACCTATCCCATCAGACCAGGAGGGGGAGACCCGCCAGGACCCAGGCCAAAATTGAGCGCGGAGAAAGCCTCGTCCACAGCCGGTACCTGGCGATGCCGGGAGCGCCCCGGGGCAGCCATCCCGGCGGGTCCGGGGCTGCCCCCCTCCGCGGAGCGGGTTCCCATAGCCCCGGCCCACCGTACTCACCCGGTCTCCTCCTCACCGGCCTTTTCCTGCCGCTGCAGAAGCGCACTTTGCTGAAGACCCCCAGGACATGCCTTTCGCATAGGGAGCGCCCGTCCTTGCTGGGGCTGGAGCGGCGCTTGGAGGCGGACACCCGGTCGCTGTTGGACTCCCTCGCTTGCCGCTTCTGCCGGATCAGCGAGCTGGCGATAGCCGCTGCCATCGCCGCTCATGGGCCCCCCTCGCCGCTCCGCTCCGCTCCGGGGTGCGCCGCCCGGGCGCGCTGGGGCCGAGCCGCCGCCGCGCCCCGCGGGGACCG
>VXAC01008437.1:254672-294627 GCA_013399225.1 Rhipidura dahli | reverse complement strand
GGGACCGGGGACGGGGACGACCCGCTTAACGCGCTGCAGCCCCGAGTCCCGGCGCCGGGGAGGGCTCAGCCGGCCAGGCGGAGCAGGGCACCCGGGCTAACAACCATGGCTGGACGCCGGACCCCGCCGCCCATGGGTCTGTCCCCGGGGAGCGCAAATCCCGGCGCGGGTGACCGTCGGCGCGACCCCCGGCCGGGCTGGCAGCGCCGCGTAGATCCCGGAGCGGCCGCCCCGCTGGCGGAGGTCCGTTGTGTCCAAAGGATAGGGGGACGCGGGGGATCCGCGGGTCCCTGCGGNGATGCAAGGCGGGGAGGACGTGGAGGAGGAGAAGGGCGGGGGGTGCGGCTGCCACTGCTGCTGCTGCTCCGTGCGGGGCTCAGGATGCTCCGCGGTGCCGCCCGACGGCGGCGGGGCGAGGAGGAGCCGAGCCGCGCCCGCTTCCCGCCTGCATCCTCCTGCCCGACCCGGGAGGGGCAAGGCGAGGAGAGGTGGGGGGAGGAGAGGGGAAGGAGGGGCCGGGGAAGCCCCCCCGGACGCCCACGCTGCGCAGGGCTGCTGCCAAGGCGGCGGGAAGCCCCGCAGCCCCGCGGCAGCCGGGCAGGAGCCGGGCTTCGGGCTCGGGGAGAATTGCAGCTGCTCCCGCTCGCCCTCCTCTACGCAATCCTACGTGATCGAGGTTTGGATGAGAAATATCGCGCAGGCAAAGCAAGGCAATTGCAGCTCCGCGGCGGCTCTGCCCCTCCGCCCGGACAGACCCGCCGCCCCCGCCGGCAGCCGGGCTTCCCCGGGACAGCAGCCCTCCCGGCGGAGCCGCCTGCCACTCGTGCGGCCACCCCGGCCGCCTCCCTGGCCACTGCTGTCGGCGCCCGAGCACCCAGCCTCAGCAGCTAAGTGTGTCCGTGGCTTTCCCTGCTTCTCCGTGGAAGCAGAAATAAGGGACAACCCCGGCATCCCGACTGCCGGGGGCCGGTTCCTCAGCCGGGGAGCCTGCGGGCGGCTACAGCGGCGGTGGGCACTGCTGGGCTGCCCCTGGCCACAGCGGTCCCACGACACACCGCCAGCAGCAGGTGCTCGGCCGGCTCCCGCCTATCTCCAGCCATAAAACTGCACCGAACAAAACTGAAGGTGCAGATACATGCGCTGTAGCAATAGCAGGACAGGACTAATCCAGTCCTGAAGGTGGAGGGGTGATGCATGTCCCCATCTGACAAGAGCATTTTAAACGAGTTGGTGACACACCTTAGGGAATTACCAGCTTTAGCAAAATAATCCTTTTAACTACTTCACCTCTAAATTCTAAAAATTTTCTAAATTCTTCACCTCTAGACTTCAGCTCTAAACTATTTTAATGTATTGGGGGGGAAAGACAACTGAAACAATCTCCCATTATGTCCATAAAGATTAAGTAAACTCTAGCATTACTTCCCGATTTTTACTCATAGTCTCTATGCATACCAAAACAAGGTGTAATCAGTTTCTCCAAGCTGTTGATCTCTTTTTAACTACTGCCAACTTTTTTTGAGCAGATTTACCCATCCCAATCAATAAAGATTTTTCTTCCCTTTCCTGTAGCTAAAATGCCTCACATTTTAATTTTCTCTATCAGATTATTTCACTTGACATCAAAGAATTATTGCAGTACAAGGTACAGGCATGGCCTAAAGAAAGCTGTTTGCAATCAGAGAATCACTGTCTGAACTGCCACTGAATTATCCAAAGCTTCATCTTCAAAGGATGTGAGGATATCTCATATCTTCTCAAGAAATAGGTTTTCCTTCTATATATACTTTTTTTTTCCTGTAGTCTTCAAATCTCTAGTGAAAAAATGCTGGTTTATCCACCCCATTTTAGATAAGTTCCAGTTATTTTGATGTGCGACTAATTTGTTTTGTTGTGTAGCTGTAAACTGGAAGCAGCAGTTCTGCACTTGAAAATGATCCTAATCAGTGATAAAGCCTGACACAGTATTTTTTTTCCTGATGATTTGTGGATCTGAAAAGAGAGTTGCTGCAACTCTTAAGAAAGGCTTCTCCCAGGTCTTTCCTGCTTCTGCAGTGACTGAATTAAATTAATCCAAAGCCTGTGAAACTGCAGGTAGTGTTGCATTTGCCAACATGCAGGTCTGTCTTTATCTATAGATGGCCAGGGAGTCCATAGGGTTTGGTTCTGAACACGAGCCCAGTGCCATGAGCTCCTGGTGACATTACCGACATGGGCATCTGCTCCACGCAAGGCAGAGCGTGCCCCAACCTCACAAAGCTTTCTGAGGAGCCCAAGCTTTTATAAACACCAAGCAAGCCCAGAGTGGTCTTGAGCTGGAGAATGGAAGGCCAACCTCATCATGCTCCTGCACTGTCATTCTCACCGGTGAAATATTACCTCTGGTGGGCTGCCAAGTGAAACAGAAAAGCCTCCTTGTGCTTTTATCTCTGACAGTGGAAGTTCTCTCCTTCAACTTCCATTTGGGTAAACAGGGCTCAAAACATCTCCCATTTTCATTTGTATCAGCTACACCTCTTTAAGGGTTGTGCAGCCTACACTGCTCCAAACCAACTAGTGCCTGTGAAATGCACAGGCTGCACTCCTCACTGCTACTAATGGAAGCTGAATTGTTTGAGCAAACTGGGCCAATATGGCATTTTTCCTTAAGGAACATAATTTTAAAACATATATATATAAAATATAATATCTACATTATATAGTTATTATGGCCGTTTTTCTCCCGTGCCTCTTCTCCCCAGGCTTCCTCCTCACTTCAGTCCCAGTCTGCAAAGCTGCACAGTGCACCGTGTGAAAAGGGAATGCAGGAGTAGCACCACTTCATAAAATGACCAAGACAGACTGTTTTGATGACACTGGAGAGACATGCCAGTGCTCCTCCTGCAGTTTGTGGAGAAAGACCCCATCTGGCAGAGGTTCAGACTCACTGTGCTCACTAAATAATCCCCACCCCATCCCAAACACACAAGAGCCTCTCCATTAGGCACTCACTATGGAAAGGGACCAGTATCAGTATTTCAAGACACAGCCGTTTCCGAGGTTTCATTCTCTTGATAAATAAACTCTTCTGTCCTTAGTCCTGAGGTTTAAAATGAAGGCCTGGCTGAACTTCAGGGCTTTGGTGACTTGAGCAGAGAAGAGATCTAGAATTGAATTCCCTTACCTTCCTAAACAGAGTGATCTATCTAGGTCAAAACGGAGGTTATTGGCATCTTTCCTTAGTGAAGTGCAATAATTCCCGCAGGGTTGCTAACAGAATATCCTGTTTATTTTTCATAGAGCCTTCAAAAGCCATGGGCTGTGTTCTGGAGATTCAGTAATTAGGCATATCTCTACTAATTCTGTACACACAGAGCTAACTACAGATACAAACATATGCAGGTTTTTTTCTGTTTTATCTGCAGAGCTACTGAAAATGCATACATAAAAATTAAGGAAGATATTTACATTTAATACCACTTTTAAATGTGTGTGCACGTTGCTGTAGTTGAATGGGAAGAGAAAGATGCCTGTCTCTGGCCAATAATTATGAATGGCCTAATTCACCATTTTACAGCAGCATAGCAACAAATCTCTTCCAATAGGAAGTCACTGTTGAGTTTGAAAGTCTGCATGCAGACATACCTTAAGAATTGTACCATATTTCCACACTGTGTAAATTACATCTAAAATGTGCATTGCCAGGGCTGCTTATTAAGCAGAATTAAACCCATATCCATGTTTTATTAACTTTATTCTTTACAAGGTAGCCCCTTGTTGCATGTCTAGCATAATTAAAATTCATGCAGCTTTGGCATTCCCCAGTCTCTCTGCGTGGGTGGACTTCTTGAAAAAAAACATGCCTGGGTAACCTGATAAAGGAAAGAAAATACCTTACTGCATTTTGCTCGGTTTCTGTGCAGGGTGATTCTGTTTACAATGCATTAGTTTATATCTATGTTTGGATGCCTAATAAGAATTCACATGGCCACTTTAAAATGTGCTATTTGGGGAGAGAGATCTGGCCCTAAAACAGCAGCAGAGTACAAGAACTGGCCAGCTTTCTGAGCTGTTCTCGCACAGCTGAGCTTAGAGCTGACTTGGCCTTTTAATAAACACAGAAGAGCCTGTATCACCTGATTGCTATATTGAAATAATTCATTTAATGGGCCCTTCACTCCCTTTTTTGCCTTCAAAGATTCAATTAAACAAAATTTGCAACTCATCACAAGAAATATTTATTAGTTTAGCTGGTGTCTTTTAGACCAGCTCCAGCCTGGGGAGAAGTTTGACCTGTCTGGGTGTTAAAATGAGGGGCAGGTACACAGCTGGCAGATTGCAGAATGAAACCACTGTTGCAAAAATCAGACCACAAGCAGCACCAACACAACAAAACTAACTGGAGCCTAGAAAAATAAATAATTCTAATAGGATTTTATACATTCACATTTTTTTTTCTTTTTAAGAGAAGATTTTCTTCTTAGCAGGAGCTTTTATTTCTCCTTGTTGATTTGCCACCTATATCAGATGGAGGCAGGGCAACACAAGAAAGCTTCGCCTCACTGAAGGGAACTGTGGCTGTCTAGAAATGAAAGTGTTGTGAGGCATTTTTCTTCAAGCCTCCTGTATGGCTGAATAGACTTTTGTCTCCAAGGTTCTGCAAGCACCTGCTGGGATCAATTCCCTGAAATGAAGCCTGAAAAAGAGCAGTAGCAGGAACCATCTCCAACTGTTCCCACATATAGAAAGACCTTCCTGCAGACAGATCAGTGCCTGTCTCACATGCCAGAGCCAGACCTGAGGCTTGTTCAAGGTGGGCTCATCATAAATCTGTTCTTATCACCTTAGCCCAACAGTCCTGTTCATCAACCATTCTGTCATTGCCTTCCCCAATGGGATCAGGGCATGAAAAACTGCTGTCCTTGCAGTGATACACTTCAGTTGTGGCTTCATTAGTGGCAGGAGTCCAAGAGAAAGGGCCTGCAAACACCTGCCCAGTGACAGCTCCCACACAACACTTAAGTCATAAGGGCAGTGCAGGGAGGAGGCCTTGCTGAAGGATCTCCCATCAAGGAGTAATGCAAGGATGGACACTGTGCTTGCAGGTCACCTTGTGCAAGGCAGAGCCAAGAGCCCACCCTTGCTGAGCAAGGGGCACACACACAATCAGCTGCTCCGGGCTTAAAAACACCCACCTACACATCCAGAAAGAAAACTCAAATACCTTCTTGCCTGCACTACAGCTGCTGAATTTAAAAGACAGACAGACAGCTACCTCTATTTCTTTCTTCCTCCCTCCACCTCCTCTTCCTCACTGGGCTCCTCCCAACACCCAGAAACTTACCCCATCTACTTTCTTATGGACTTCTCACCCATGGCTATAGCCTTAAGCCACAGGAACTGCAAGAACCCGGAAGAAGAAGGAAAATGTGGACTTGAGATTTCACTCCAGGTCTTATGTATGCATTCACAGTGTGTTAGAAAAAGACCACATTCCTTGTGCTTTCAGTTCAGAGCAGAAGCTCGAAGTGAAATAGGTGGAACAGCCACCACCAAACAACCCCAGTTGTGAGCCTGAGGCTGAATACACACACATCATGCCCTTCTCTGTCTAAAGCAGAGACTTTAGAGTCCTCAGGATAGTGTCACTTTTAGAACAAGAGAATTGCTACTCTTCTCCTTAGGAGAGGTCAGCCAGCCCTACTGTTCTCTTTGAATCCTATTTGATGACAACCTGTAGCCCATTTTGGCCTATAGTTTCGATACTACCAGAGATGCCCAGGTCCCATGGACACTGAACCTGATTGTGGCTGGACTTACATGTCACCTGTATGAAGGTGGTGTGGTCTGGATAGAGAAGGGAGTGTGACCCCACAGTGTAGCTTCAGGCACAGGGCCCCCAAGCAACCAAGCTCAGGAGGTCTGAGAGGCTGCACATACTTTTCCCTCTCCCTGTAAGGAAGGGACCTCATGTTGTAACCATGCAACCAATTTCAACCAAAACCATTTCCAAGTGCGTCAGGAAAAGCCTTTCAATTTAAAGTTTGTGTCAAGCTGACTTTTCTGAAAGTCAAAGAGATCCTTCCTGATTAGATCTTGGCTGAGGCAAACCAGCCCGATTATGTGATTGAGAGTGATAAAAAGGAGGGAGGGAGTGCAAAACCCCTATCATGCTCCTCCAGCAGGGCTGTGGGACCATCTGCTCCCCAGCAGGTCAAGGCTTGGAGACCGAAGACATCCACCTTCTTGATGCACCTTTTTGACACTGGCATAGGTCAAGAGGGGAAGGAAGGGCCAGAGGCTGTCAAGGAGAAATACCAAACTCCCTCCAGACCCATAAATCTGTCTATCTGCACATAATGGATTCTGATAGACCTGAAGAGGCCACGGAGAGTACCCTGACCCCAAACTTTGCTTGTCCCTTCATCCAGCCTCCAAATCCACAAGCCCAGGACTTGCAGCCTGAGCTAGGTAATATCTCAGCTGGCTCAGGAGAGCAATGCTTTGCTGGGGCAGCCCGTTGCTCTGCCACTCAGCAAAGGGTACTTCCAGTTTGGAGAGCTTGGAGGAAAAACAGCAACTCTGACAAGACCTGGAACTCTCATTGCCATCAAGCTCTGCAGTACAGAAGTGCTGGGACATTAATCCTGCCTTAAGGATGCCTCTGAAATCGCATGCATTCAGATTGCATCTTACTTAAAAAAACCTGCTTATTTCTCCCACATACTGCAAGGGCATATTCAACACTAAATGTAAATGTGAGATTACAGCTGTGATGCAGCCAGGACAAGGTCTGAAGACTCCCTCATACCCTGCTGACCTAAAGTGCGGGGTAAAAAGGATCTGGGTGAATACATTGCTTCCCCCGCAAACCCCTGGCTTCCAAGTACGCCTCTTGCTATTTGCATTGTAATTTATTTCCCTCCCCAGCAATAAATCAACTCCTCTATCTCTCCAGCAAAATGAAATCCCATGTCCTCTTTCCCTGGACTCTCAGAGCTGCTGCAAGCCAGACACCAATAAAGATATCAGTGGTCTGGAAGGAAATCTAAGTTTGCAAAAACTAATGCAGTAGTAATTAATGATCGCAGTAAGTCTGGTGAAGAGAATAAACTAAACTGACACAGAAACTGAGTTCATAGAAACAAGTTTCCTTTTAACATAGCCTGATCATCAATCTCTGGGGATGAATTGTGCAGTCTGTATTACTTCCAAGACTGGGCATTTTTTTTCCTCAGAAAGCAGTGACTCTGGGAATTGGGAACCATGAGAGAGATTCAGCTAAGAGGAGCTTTCTGCACAGAACTGCAGCTGGAAGAGCCCAAGCCCATGTGTGCACGGATGGAGCAATAGAGAGAAAAATGAGCAGTGCTCTGTTACATTTGTACCCAGTGCAGCAAACACCAGTATCACAAGAGTCACGAAGTCTGGCTACCACACTCCAAAAGTGGCAGAACATAGAGGGTCTGAGGACTACGAAGAATATGGGTGCAGTGAAAGACGTGAGCAGTTTGGTCTCTTGGTTGCAGTAATGAGCACATCTACAAGGATTCACAAGGGGCCACTCTTGAAAATGCTCTTGGTATGTAGCCTGTTAATACCATGGCCACTGATAGTTTGGTGTTGCTGAAAATCTGGCCACAAAAGATAAATGGTTGAGATCCTCAGTGTCCAAGAAAATGACAGAGAAAACTTAGCCCTGACTAATAAATCTCTCACCTCTCAGTAAGAACATTTTTGAAAGGAGGGACTGTCTCAATTCAGCAAAGTCAGAGTGAGATCTGGAAGCTGTAAGTCAAGACAAGGCTCATGTTTATTGTTAATATCAAAGGTAATTCATCAAGAGAACAACATGGAAAGTGTTATGATGGATTTGCTATCATATCACCCTCAGAGCCAACCTCTTTCAAAAATAGATGAGCTGATACCACAGTGCACAGGGTACAAGGGACCCTGCAGAAGTCACCCGTGTACTGAGCCAGCAGTACCTTCATCATCACTGACAAGGCTGGTCTGATGGTCCGATCTCTGATCAGGGAGCTGCAGCACTGTAAATCCCACAGCTCCCTTAGGAATGCGGCTCTCTACCACCCTCAGCTGAGAAAGGCTGCTTCTAACATCTCCAAATCTCACTTAGCTACAAGTTTCTTGCCCTACTGATTATGCCTGCAACATAGGACTTACTGGGCTTGCTCAGTGCAGTCCTGATGTGAGTTATGCTGGAGATCAGACTCACAATCGCAACTGGTCCCTTCTGCTCGGCTTCTGACACTCACCCAGCATCAGCCAGTATTAGAGCTAAGATGGACAGAAATCCCCTCTGCAGAAAATCTTGCATTCAAAGTTACATTTCTACCCCACGTGAAATGAAAATGAGACCTTTTGGAGCTCACTATGAAATGGCAGAAGAGAAGAAAGCACACTGATGTGGTAGAACTGGTGGTCTCACCACTGTCCAGACCAAGTCTCTCCTTTTGCAGTAGGCAGAGCAGTGGCATGAAACTTGGCACTGAAACCCCTGTGCAATGTGCTCTTCTGAAATGACTATTTCCTTTCTCCCTTGCATAGTTTTGATAAAGTGGCATTTTTCAAGGGAAAAAAGCACCACTACTGATTGTTTGGCTACTCCTTCTGAATGCATCCATCCCAGCCTCCCAGCCTGTACCACTCACACGTCTCTCTGACATGAATTACAGTTCTGGCCTTTTCTGCTCTCAGACTGCTGAACTCCCAATGTGCCTAAAGCAGAAGAGGCAATAGCTGTTCTAACCACTTTCTATGGCTCTTCTAGGGCTTTGCAAGAACAGCTTTTGGACATGGACAACCCTGTTTCCTTGCATCCTTTATTCATGACCCCTCTACAGCTTCTATCTTGGACAAAGAATTCCATACAGAATTCCTGTACAGTGTAATTTCTTTCTTCCTCTCTGGTCATGCTTGCCTGCCCTCCCCCTTCACATGCACATTTCTTTTCTCACTCCAGAGACAGTCTTTAGTGTCCCTTTGGTCTCATTGCAGCAAATAACAAAAAAACATTCCACTAAAGGGCTGCTGGAGCCTGCTACAAACAGGTCATTGATTTGAGCTGGTGTCTGGAGACTACCCCAGTAAAACAGCAGCATTAAGAAGAGAGGGCAATGCCTTCTGAGTCATGGAGAGGCAACAGACCCTGCTTACCCATAAAGTCATGATCTAAAGCACTCCCTGTTGAATGCAGCTGTGTCCTACAGGATGAGAGGACAGGATCCCCTGAATTTCCCTTCCTACTCCCACCAAGAAGGCTGCAAAGTTGGAAATGCTGCCTTCCCACCACCCCAAGGGCAGCATCAGCTTCCCCTTCTGTGACACCCAGCATGACGTCCATGGCTTATCCTTGCCACCTGTGCCCCCAGCTTCTACAGGAGCCTATGAGCACTCCTGCCTCTGCACAGGGGCAAGGGGCAGCCTCCAATAATGAGAGGAGCTGGCAGCCAGCAGCAGTCCAACAAGAGATGCTGTAGCATTGCCAAGTGTTGTCAGACGAAGGGAAGCTCACAACAAGAGCTTTCATCTTTCATTATGATTGAATGCTTCTGCTCTAGCCTGTTGGAAATACCATCTCCTGAGATGCTATGGGCTTACTGAAGCTCATGCAAGGTAGTATAAACCAGGGGGCAGGTTATTAGCATTTTCTTTTGGCAGAAGCTTATACATAAGACTAGCTGTGCTTGGCAACTGGAAAATGCACAAGTGTGAGGGTGAGGAGCCTGAATTAAAAGCCACTTAAGTGGGTACTTGAGTAATTATTGGGAGGCTTCTGAAGAGACGTTTTTCTCAATAATTAAGGAGAACATGGCTTTGTACTGGGTACAGGTGGCAATATGGCAACAGAGATCCTCAGCACTCCACGGAGGGATGACCAGCTATCCATTAGCTGCAAAGGCACGATGGGATTTCCTGCCCAAAAAGCATCCTTCAGTCTTGAAAGAGGGCCAGAGCAGCAAAGGGGCTGAAGTCCTGATACTCTCACAGCCTCAGATTTTCTGCACCAGGCAAAAGGAGGCACAAAATTATTTTTATGAAACTACCTAGTTCCTGAGGTAGGTGATCTTCAGCAGAGTTAGGTCCCACTGGTGTTTCTGTCTTCCAGAGGCCCTGTTTCAGCTCCAGAGGCTCTCTCTCTATTTCTGGGCAACCTCCCATACAAAGGAAGTGAAGCAAAACATGCTGGGCAGTACTGGCCTAGGGGAGGGTTGGCTTATGCTGCCTGTCAGTGGCTCAGACCAGCGTAGTCGTGATCTGGTTGCAAGGACACTCTCTCTCCCCTAAGTTGTCTTTATAAGCTTGATGCAATATTTGTTGCTCATTTGCTTGGCTTTGGGAACCCTTGTGTTTGCTAAAGAATGCCAATAATACATGCTCCCTTCTCAGAGTTAAGAGGCAAATCTATTATTTCTTCAGTCCATTAGAGCAGCTACTTCTAGAAACTCAGCTACTAACTGGATACTTCTAGTGCCTCTAATACCCACTTCAGCCCACCTCAAACGGTGGAAAATGTGGGGTGTAAGATGGTGCCCTCAGATGAAAAAACTGATTTGACAGGGCAGTGACTCAGAGCTACTTTTAAGTCTGCAGTGACGAAGTCAGGCACTTAGAAAATTAAGTGTGTAGACCTGTAGCTACCAGGGCAGTGTCTGTCTCCTCATTAAAGATGCAGGTAAAGAAGCTTGAAGACAGTAGCAGTAAAAGGAACATATGCAACACAAACATGTCCTTGTGAAAGAGCATAATTCATAGACACTTCATTACCTTCAACAGCTTTGAGGTCCTTGCTTACTCATCAGCAGGTCTTAGCTGCCATGAGCCAAAAAAACATGAGCTGGGAATATCAAAATCTACATAAATGAAGCAGACTTCCAGATCTCACTGATGCCTCAGGGATCTCTCCATAAGCTCCAGCCTCAGCCCCTTACACTACCAGTGCTCTGTGTGGGGTGTGCAAGAGATCCCTGTGCAGCCAGCACCAGCTCTCACCCCAGTTAAACAAGCCAGACCAACTCCTGCAAAGTTCCCCTTCAAAAAAAACAGTTGACATGAGGAGGCAGACATCAGGAATTTGTTCTAGAAAAGGCTACATGCTACTCTGCTACTCTCAGCCTTATTGTTTGCACATGGATAGCTCCAGCAATTATTACAATTCTCTCACTTTTCTTCCTTGACTCCTTGTAAAATACAGAGTCTGAAAAGTCTTCTTTCTATTTATTTAATCATTTGACATGGACTCAGCTTAAATTTAACCCAGCTTTGCAACTTTATGGGGAAAATAAAAATAGAAAATAATATGGAGAATTCATAAACCCTCAGTAAAACAGGATATACGCCCACAATTTTGTGCAGCTTCAATGAAAGCTTTTCTTTTTAAAACAAAGGATGCTCCCTTGTGTTGTTTGAAACCCTGGCACTAGAACAATTAAGAAAGTGAAACTGGCTACAAACTAAAGCAGAATGGACATGTTTCATAGATCTTCATTGCCCAGGCAGAAAGAAACACAAACAGGGCATAAATAACAGCAGTCAGAGGACAGATAAGCTGAAGGACAATGTTGGCTCCAGAGGAAATGGGTAGAAACTGGCCAAGAATAAATTTAGACTAGAAACTAGACATGGTTTCTAGCAATCAGAGGAGTAAGACACAACAGGACCAGTGGGCACATTGCTGCTCTCATCCTGCTCCTTCTGTTCCAAGGAGGCTTTTTATGCTCATTTGTGAAAAGATTATGTGACACAGCCTGCAATAACGTGAGCCAAAAGACCCCTTCTCTCATCTGTAGCACCAATACTTTTGGTCTTTCAAAAAATCTCTTTTTAATACTCTAAGAATAGGGACACATTTGATGTGCATTCAGTAGGGTTTTTTATTTAACCTTTGCTAATTGATCCATCTTAAAATATATCTATTCTAATAGCCTTGCACATTTAATTGATGAACTGAAGTAAGCAACAACAACTATTGAGTGTTTTTATTTAGTGGTGTCATTAAATAAAGTGAAAGCAAATAAGATCCCATAAAATACAAATGGTCTTATCTAAGAGTTGTTAGGGATGCAGTGACAGAAGTGCTTTCAGTTAAGTGGTTATATTGTTACCATCATTCAGACATCAGCTCCAAGCTTATCTAATTTGAAAGCCACTCCTGCAGATCTTTGCTATTGATTGGTGCAGCCTGAAGAGACACCATTCTTCATAAACTCATTCCAGAATAGTGAAGACATGAGCTCCCACATGTGGGGTCCCCTGGCCAGCTGGTACCCACATCTGTCTCCACAGGTCTTTTCTGCTTGCTGGAAATTTTGAGGATATCCAGCATCATCTTGGAGAGGAGGATTCTGCTGGCAGAGTGAGTTAGGAACAGATGTACCCTCAGCTCTTCAACCCACATCTCCACTGACCAAGACTGCTGGTGTCTCGACTTAGCTACTACTCAGCCTAAGTAAAACATATGTTTATGCCTGTAATTTCTGCACTGAACTGCTACAGTGCCAGTTAATGTTGTTCAGAAATGAATTGCTGCTGCATAATGTACAGAACAACAAAATCACATTTGCTACATATCACAAATCAGATAATTACCAGCCAGGATATTCGTATGCATGTTCAACCTCTTATACAATGTAATAGGACACTATCAAAATAGAGCTCACATTACAATGACAGTTTTGGCTTCTAGCACTTTGGCTTTTATTGTAATAAATTCTAATTTTCTGATTTTTATCTGCTCCTCCCCCCCTGCTCCTAGTGGTGTAGGAATTATGATTATGCCAGCTCTGAAACTAGACTGCCTGCTTTTAAAGCAGTCTTTCTGCCTGATTAACAAGCACAGCACTGAAGCATTTGAGATACAAACACTGCAGATCACCCTCAATGCCAAGAGAAAGCAGCAGCCTGACCAACCTCACTTTGACTGCCATCAGACCACAGAGTGACCCCAGGTGTGTACCCTCCTCCCCACACTGCCGATTCCTCCATCCATGAAACCAGGGTGATCGTAGTGCTTTTGTAAGCCTTCCCCATGGGCAAGCTTGCAAAGACACTTCCCTGGGGGCAGATGGATGTCAGGGTGGGATTTCTCAAGCAATGCAGGCAAGAGGTGCAGATGGAGGAGCCCTGGCTTTCCCCATGCTCGCACAGACGGAGCTGTCAGGAAGGGCTCCCCTTTCAAAAGGGACTGACACCTCTGACAGCATCCCCTCTGCTCACACTTCAATTTCTCCCCTTGTGCAGAGACCCCATCCTATCTCACTCCCTGCTGCGAGGCCATATGGAGGGGGTTTGGCACAGATGCTGCAGAGCAGCCTTGGCCCCCCAGCCAGTCTCACCCCATCACCAGCTCTTCCAGCGTGTTTACAGGATTCCTGGATTCACACTGCAATAAAGGAGAAGGTTGCCACCTTGCTTCACCACGATTTCATTTTTCAGACCCACAGTCCTTCTGCCCCTGAAACCATGAGCTCAGCAACCCAGAGGCAGGGGAGGTGCCACCAGACAAGCAGTGGGTCCCCACTAATCCCCCCCTGCCCCAGGGCTGCACACCAACAAAATCATTTTGACTGGTAAGAGACTCATAGGCATCAGGGAAGCCCTGTCCTTCCAGTGTGCGAAACAGGGATTAGTCCTGCAGCCTCCATCCAGCTCTGGGGAAACACCAGGGCTTCACAGAGATGTTTCCCACTCAGAAAAATCCTTTTCCATCCTAGATAAAAAAGTGAGGAATCCAACTACAGCAGCATGACTAGAGTAACAGTGCCCCACAGGGTTATAGGATTACAGCTCTCAGCTCATACAATTTCAGAAAATTTCCACGCTTTTTTATGCACGTGAAGAGAGTGAAAAATAGTGAAATACAGTGTTGCACCGAGTTGTCTTCTTTTCCTACAATGAATTTTTAAAAATGGAAAACAATATTGGGGTTACAGGTCTATTTTATTTCACTTTATATTAATCTTGTTTCTTTCCTATATTATTCAACCCTTAAGTATTTAGTCTTGAGAAAACATTAGAAGGTTGTAAACCTTCCCCTGTCTTTAGGGCATGGGACGGGGAGGACTACAAAATATCTTGGAATACATGTCTCATGGAAAAATTGGAAATGCAATTAGATAAGGACTTGGAAGAAAGTAAAGCTCCCCAAGCAATAATTTATTTTTGGGTGGAGGGTGGGGGGTTTCTAAAATTGGGAAAATAGCTCATTTTGCCTTTAAATCTAACACTGGTTTTTGTTTGAGGGCATCAAGGTCACTACTGCACCTAAATCAAAGCTTTCCCAGTTTTGTTTCCAAGTGTTTGTGGATTAAAGCAAGCCTTTTTTTTCTTTGTGCATGTAGAATAGTTTGAACCAGGTATTTACAACTGAGATCAGAAGGGACTCGACCTCTGTTATAACGGAAATGGACAATCCCAGGGCACAAGGATCCTCAGACTGACACATATCAGAGGGGAACAGAGCCAGATATGGGAGCTGGAAAGGGAGAGCACTGCTGTGCAAGGTGACCAGACCACACCAGAACTGCTCCTGAAACTGAGCAACAATAAAAGAATCACCACTGAAATTAGGGGGGAAAAAGCCAAGTTTGAGTTTCTTTTCACCAAGTTACAATGCTGTCCCCCTAGGGCTGACCATCTACACTGAGCCACAGTTAGTGATGCCCAGAACCACAGTAAGTGATACCCTATACAGGAATGTGCACTCTTTGTGCTGTAAGAGACGCTGGAGGTTCCCAACCAAACCCACAGGGATTTAAGAAAATCAGGATAAAATTCTGATTACATCAGTCCAGACAGGGTGCACACCCCTGAATTTACACGGGAATGACACCGCTACTGACTCTTAACTCAAACTACGCCTTTTCTGAAGCGTCCCTCTGCCTCCCTTTCTTTACTTCCATCGTTTTTAAGGGCTGCAAGCGCTGGCCCCAAGGGCCTCGGGCAGGAGACACGAAACCCGGGCAGGACACACGAACCCCGGGCAAGAGACACGAACCCCAGGCAGGAGACACGAACCCCGGGCAGGAGACACGAACCCCGGGCAGGAGACACGAACCCCGGGCAGGAGACAAGAACCCCGGGCAGGAGACACGGACCCCGGGCAGGAGACACGGACCCCGGGCAGGACACACAGACCCCGGGCAGGACACACGGACCCCGGGCAGGACACACGGACCCCGGGCAGGACACACGGACCCCGCGCAGGACACACGGACCCCGCCAAGGCGCTGCCCGCACGGGTCCCGCGGCTGCGGAGCGGCAGCGCCGCCCAGCGGTGCCGAGCTGCGCACTCACGGCGGGCACAGGACCGCGGGCACGGGAGCCGGGACCGGCTACAGACACCCTTCTCTCCCCGACTCCAGGGGAAAGCGAGGGGAAAAAAACGATAAAACAATTTATTAAAAAAAATAAAGGAAGGTAAAGGCGGAAAGGAGAATATATAAAAGGAAGGAAGAAAAAGGGAAGAAAGAAGGAAGAGGAAAAGGGGAAAAAGGGAAGAAAAAGGGAACGAAAAAGGAATGAAAAAGTAAAAAAAAGGAGAAAAAAGGAAAAAAGGGAAGAAAAAAGGAAGAGGAAGAGAGGAAGAAAAAGGGGAAGAAAAAATGAAAAGGGGAAGAAAAAAAGGAAGAAAAAGGGAAGAAAGAAGAAAGCACAAAGAAAGATAAATGGAAAAGGAGGAAAATGAAGAAAAAAGGAAGAAGGGAAAAGGAAGGAAAAAGAATGAAAAAACAGTAAGGAAAAGCAGAGATATGGGGGGAAAGGGGGAAGAAATAAGGGGGGAAGAAAAGGGGGAAGGGGGAATAGAAAAAAACAACCAAAAAAAAAAAGACAGCAAAAAAAAAAGGGGGGAGGAAGGAAAAGGGAGGGAAAAGGAAAGAAATAAAAAATGATAAAGAAAAAAACCCCAAGCCCTCGAGTATAAACGCAGAGGAAATTTTTTTTACAAGGACCTGAAAGGCTTGTATTAATAAATCAGGACTTCTGCACACACCAGCAGCCCTCCCACAAGGCACAGTGGGATCGCTCCCCTTGCACAGCCGGGCACACGCCCGCCTCCTGCAGCGCAGGGAGCCGGGGCTCCCGCACGCACCAAAGCTGCCCCAGGAGATTGTAGCAGGGGCCGCGACTTGCTGCAGGCTCAGCTGGAGAGAGATGGAGCTGCTGGCAGCCCGAGATGCTCCTCCGAACACCGGCGTTTAGAAGCAGGGGGCCGGACTCGCCGGGGCAGCTCCCACCCGCTGCCCGCAGATCCGCAGCCTCCGGTCCCTTGGTGCGACAAAACAGGGACAACTGGTCGGGCTCAAGGGTGGGGCTCTCTGCTGAACTGAAATGTGAAATATACAATTCCGGCTCACACTAGGAAAATACGCGTGGCCTAGAAATCGGTGAAAGGAGAGAGGGATGCTCAGCGCCTAGAGAGGAGGGGGCGGAGGGGTTTGGCCACGCAGGACATTGCCGGCGTTCCGTCCCTCCGCAGGTGCGCTGTGTCCCCGCGGTCCCCGCGGCAGCACTGCCACCTGGTGCTCAGGGACACGCTCACAGCCGCCCGGCCCACAGCAGCGGGTCCTGCCACCCATCTGCGGCCGTCACCAGCCCGTGCCCACACCCAGCCGGGGCCGTTTCCAAAAGCAAGGGTTTCCCCGGCTGTACCACGGCTCTGCCCCTTGCCCGGGGCACCGCTTGCTCCCAGTGAGGTGTGCCAGCTCTGCGTTGTTAGCGGGGCTTTGCCCTCCATGTCACAAGCCTTTGCACTCATGGCAGCTCTGCAACAGAAGTGCAGGTGCCCTGTGCTGCAGGTGACAGGTCAATGTCACTACCTGTTTCATCATCTCCACTTTAAAAAAAAAAAACCAAACGAAAAAAAACCTCCCCAACAAACATCAGCATGTGGTTTGACCAGTCTGTTGAATTTGTGACATTTTACAGTGCTAGCTTGAAAAAAACATGGAAAAACTGAAAAGAAAGAAAATTTCTCTGCAAGTCAAATGCCTGCCTGTTGTTTTATTCACAGTACTTTATTCGAAGTCTTTTTAACAAGTTAAAAACAGTGTATTTTTTTCTGTTGGCGTTTTGGACTAAGCGTGACAAATTTCATTTCTTCCCTCCAAACTTTTTGGCACTGCACAAACCCCCACATCTGTTGTTCTCCCAGCACTAAGTTAAACTCTCTCTCCCCTTTGCAACATGCAGCTTTAGTGCTCTGTGCCTAGCAAATCCAAGTGCTAGAATTGCTTGCTGCTAAATGTAAAGGTCCATGTAAAGTGGGAAATGCCCACTTGCTTCCACAGATCTTGCTCCGCCTTACATATCTCAAAAATCTGAGTGCACCCTAAGGTCACCTTCACTCCCTGCTGAAAATGCAACCAGCAACAGGGCAGAACAAATCACCTGTGTAACAGTGCAGAGCAGCACCCTGCAACGTGCCCGCCACACTGGCCAGGGGACAGCACCGCGAAGGAGACGGGGACTTTCCAGCAGCCATAGGCAGCCAAGTCAGAAGCTGACCAGGGCCTTGGAGTGGGCATCATTAAACACCCTGGCCTTGTTCTACAGGTAATGAGAGAGAACAAATGGGTTCAGTCCACCCCTTCCCCTCCTGCCTGGTCCTGTTCACGGCAAGCCAGAACTCACTCAGAAGCAGGAGGCAGCTGCCTAAACCTGGACCTGCAGTTTTTTCACACAAAATTTACAAGGGAGACAGCTTTTTGCCCTTTCCCATCTGTTTTACTACAGTCATCCTATACAAAGATGAGAGGGGGGAAGCTTAGGTTCTGCATTTTGGCTGCCTGAATATACATCCAGCAAAATCTAGGGAGCATCTCTGGATACACTGCCAAGCTGTACGGGACGCCGCTCACACAGATGTACTAACGCACCAGCTCTGGGTATTACCACCTGCAGGGTAATGCAGGTGCACAGATTACAAAGAAAAACATTAGCTAACTAGCTTGGCCTTAGCTGTACTGCTTGTTCATTTGTCCGCAAGCAAGTTGTGTTCATTTGTCTACCACTAGATCTGTTATTCATAGCTATTTGTTTATGTTGCCTTAAGCAGTTCTCACTCTGCCAGTCATGCAAGCCCAACATTTGTAATTTATCCTATAAAATAGGGAATTAACGTAGGAAAGAGGCTGCATATAGATTTCTACCACAGCATTAATGTCAAGCACTATATTCCATTTTAACAGAATAAAATGGGTGTTGAGGTACTGGCTAGTTGCTCACCTGGGAAAAGGAAATTTCTATGGTTCCCTTGGTCCTACATCCTGACCCCACAGCAAGAATTGAGAATAGATCACAGGAACAAATCTTTTAAGTTGTTCTTTTTTTCCCCCCTCAGGAAACAGATCTATTCAATATTTGTTCTTCAGATGATCTTTAAAACTTGCAGAAAATGAACAGAAAAAAAGCCACAGATGCAGCTATTCCTGTATGAATACCCACTTCTCCTACTCAAGAGGAAAATGTTGGGTATTGCTTTAGCTCACCACAGAACAAGTACTGCAGAGCCTCGGTTTAAATGAACTTGTGTTGTAAAAAGCAATGCCCTTACTGCTATCTGCTCTCTGACTGGCAAATGCATTACAAAATGAGAATGGAGCAGTCACTCACATCTCTGCCCTATTTAAATAAATCTTTGAGGTTACCTTGCCCAGCAAAATCACAGTGATAGAGTCCATTATTTCTAATGCATCACTGCTTTCTCTCCTGGGTACTATTTTCCTTCCCAGTATAGCCTGTTTATACAATAAGGCATTTCCTGCCCTGGGAAACAGCCTTTGCAGTGCCATTGATCACAGCAAATAATAAGTACACACAGAATGCTGCAAAGCCTCTGTGGGCCAACACCAAGCTCTTCTCTTAGCAATTGTTCCAATAGATTTTGTTTTGAACAAGGTGTCAGGACAAACCCCTGTGCATCTGCAGCACAGCCCTGGGCACAGCACAGGTATAATATTAATTCCATTTAGAAAAAAAAAACCTCAAAAAGAACACAGCTAGTGTTCTACCTTGTTAGTTTTGTGCTAGGATAAGTAATTAAGGTTTCTGAGGGATAGCTGCATTTTATAAAATTCTTCCCATTTTCTTGGTACTAATTACAAAGCCTTCACAGCCAATGCCTGTTACAGCAATGTGAACAGCACAAAGCGCAGCCAGTTTTTGCTGGAGCTGGACCCTGGCTCAGGCACATGATGCCCCACCAAAACAAGAAGTGCAAACACTGTTCCTACTCACACTGACATCTGGGGAATCACCTCAGATTTGGATAGAGGCTGCCAGCAGCAAGCCAAGCCCCGCTCACATTTCTCCTGCTGCTGCTGTGTCTGGTGCCGGCAGCCCCAGTGCCATGAGCTCTGCTGGGGACTGGTGACAGCCCCAGCACGCAGCCTGCAGCATGGTGCCCATGGGCCAGTGTCACCTCAGCAGCAGGACTGCAGGCACAACACAAAGCAGCCTTCCTAGGACTCATTCAGGTAGGAATCACAGCAGTACCTTTATCACCTCTTGAATACAAGTTGGCTGTGGGCTTCCTGCTTCTCCTCTCACCTTACAGTACCTGAGCTGATGGTTCCTCTCTCACAGTAGGGAAAAATGTGTCCTGCAGAGCAATAAACCCCTGGTTCATCTGTGTGTCTGCACAGCTGGAAGAACATGGGTCCAGAACAGCTTTGCTTTTTGCAACACAGCGCAGCAACCTAGGCAGGCTCTGGGGGTCCCTGGAGGTTCATGCTCTGTGCTCATTGCCTCTGCTAGCTCACAGCAGGCTGACACAGTGCTCCAGCTCCCCCAGTGCCTGCCTCCCCTTTGGGGTGTGGGGTACTGGCCTGGCAGGAGCTGCCAGTCTGACAGGCTCTCAGGGGGCTCTTGACCCCGTGTTCCAGCATAGAGCAAGCCCCTCACTGCCATGGTTGTTTTCCTGCGGTCCCACAGGTAACCTTCTTGCAGCCAGTGAAAATTCAAAATGACTTTTAGTGAATAATTAATTGTCCTCATCCTGAATCATCTTTAATGAATGAAAAAGCTGGAAAGCTGCTGGGCACAAGAACATGGCTCCGTGATTGGAGCACAGATGTGCATTTTGCATTTCTGCACGTGCTCCTTGGTAGAGATTCTGGGACTGCAGGTTGAAATCCCTCTGCATTATCTCCTCTTGGGACCCAGAAACCTGAAAATACTGCAGGAGAAATGTTCGTTTTCACTGAAGATGTCACATGGGTCACAAACCGGGCACAGAAAATGCACTTCCCTGTGGAAAAGGCATTTCTGAGAGGGGTGCAGAAAGAACAGTCCAAAGAAAGAAAACAGGCTGAACTTGGCAGATACATTAAATGCCTTCTGTTCCAGCACAGGTGTTTGGAGCTCCCTGAGCCACGTGCCCATTTTCAGGGCACCCCAGAGAGAGGGGACTCTCAGCCACCCACCAGCTGCCATCACTGCACTGGTTCTGCAAAAGAGGGTTAATCTGTCCCTGCCACCAGCGCTGCAGAGTGCATGGCCCATTTATCCCTGCCTGGGCTGCTGCAGCGCTGCCAGCTCTGCTGGGGATTTGGCTGCTGACTGAGAGTCCGAGGCTTAGGGAAGGGCTGATGGGGGGTTCCAAACCTGTGCGGCATTCTAGCAGAGGCAAGTGCTCAAAAGGGAGCAGTGAATTTCTTTGCATCTTTAGAAGACAAGATACTAATTTAGGCAGCAAAAACTGCCTTTAGGAGCTCATCTTCCCCACCCTGTGCTGGGCTTTGTAGGTGATGGCAGCAGCCCCAGAGGCTGTAGGGGCAGAGAGCAAACCCATTCCAGTTCCCACTCACATACAGCTCCCTGCAGCCACAAGAAGCATTGAGGGGATGCTGTGGCTCCTCATTAAACCAGGATAAGGAAGGAAAGGCCTTGGGCACAATTACCTTAATGAAGCTGGCAGCTCTGCATGCTAACAGCACCTGACGCCTGGGGTTTGAGGCACAGCTGCACAAACACTACTAACAGCACTTCCAGACCCCTGTAAAAGCATTAAGCACACAGGAAAGCAAATACCTGCCTGAAAGAAGCCTGGATACCCACGCTGCAGAGCAGGTGGTGAGTTTGCCTCTTAATTAAGCATATGTTCATGGAAAGCATCTGTGCATTGAGAAGCCTCAGTCTGTCCCTGCTTCCTCAGAAAGTGGCTGTCCCTGCCAGCAGCTGCCTCCCGGCTGGGTAATGATGTGGGTGACATTGGCCTCAATGCCCACAGGAGTCCTGCATGGTGCTGGCAGACACAGCACAGACAGCAATCAGAAGGTGCATGGTGCGGTTTTTTAGAATTTCCAGCCTTCAGAAAGCACCAGTGACTTGCAGGTGATGAAAAACTGCAAACTACAGAGGAAAAAAGCGCAGTGACAGTAGTGGAGAGAAGAGAGAAAAAGGAACGTGTTCTGCCTGGCACACGTCTTTTGGACACAGATTTTGTTTATGTTGTGCATGGCTGCAGGTCAGGCTGGCAAGCTCAGGTAGCAGTGTGACATATGGCAAGGAATGGTTTAAAGCCGTGGCTGCTCCCACCCTGCTCAGACCCCCTTTGCAGGTGGGAGGTGAGGAGGCTGCTCCTGCATGGGCTGAGCGAGCTGTCGGCAGCGTTCAATCAGCTGCCTCGCTGCAGGATTTTCTGCTTCATTATGGAAATATACCAGGACACAAATTCAAGTTCAGTCTGGCTGTCACAGGACATTATTCCAAACTGGCTTCATGGACTTCTCTCTCCTGGTCATCACAAGAATTCATCGCGAATACTCCCCACCTGCATCTCTGCTCCCCATACTGCATGTACCTTTGGTCCCTGCATTGATATGCACATATTTTACAGTGTCAGAAAAAGCAAAAACAACACAGAATTTTGCACAAGTGATTCATTCTGATAAACACACAAAGCACTTTAACAGGTATCACAGAATTACATAAAAATGCTCTTCTCAGTTCCTTATTTTGTTTCACTCCATGAATATTACAGTACAAAGAAAAACCAGCAACTGCATGAAAGGTGGAAAATGAGCTGTGGATGCCTTCAGGTGTATCTGTCAGTCTGCATCACTAATTTTCAAGCTTGCTGAGGGTTATCATTAAAGGAAAACACACACACATGCATCTAAACTAGGTAGTTTGTAAAACTACCTTGCAAATTTGGTTATGTATCTCTTCCAAGTTACAAGAATGAACAGAAATTGAAATCCAGTAAAGAAACAGTAACCCCAAAGTTAAGAATATTTTATAGAACAGAATTTGGCCATGCTTTTCTGTCATGTGAAAATATCTGACATGCCCTTCAAGTGAAGGCTGGGCACATCAGGGGCTTGGCTGAAAATAGCTGGGTGCTCAAAATTTTTCTATTCTAGGGATGATCACATTAACTGAAAGAATACTAACTATAGTCCAAGACAGGAGTAATCCTGGTGTTTCTTATGGGATATAAGTTTAAGTGGAAAGTCCCAGGGAGCATGGGCTGACATGGAATGTTACTGAACTAAACTGAAGGTATACTTGAGCTATTTATTGTCAGGCACATCTAACTATGATCTATTTATTTTGAATGACAAAAATAGCAGAAAAAAAATCAAAATGCTTGAACTGCAGAATAATTTATACCAGCACACAGGCTGCTTTGGGTATGTGTTTATGTGATTAACATACCAACACTGTTACTGCTGCTGGACCTAGATAGATTAAAGAAAATTATGCAAATCTCTGCTCTGCAAGTCCCCAGATTCACTACGAACATCCTAAAGGGAAAAAAAGACTACTACTACAAGAAAGGTGGGGAGAGGTACGAGTCCAGTGATTGCTAATGCACATTCCAAGAGACAGCATCATTGTGAGATGTTACTAACAAAGGTGACTCACCCAAGGAGGGGACAGAGGTGACACAGAGTCCTAAGCCAGAGCCCTGAGCTCTGCAGTGTGGGAACTGGTCAGGTCTCAGTGTCTGGGACTCCAAGGAGGCTGTCACTGCTGACCTATGATCACCCAAAGCAGCATAACACAACAAGACTTAAACAGAGGTGCAACTACCACAACTGAGGGGTAACAGCAAAGTCTCTCCTGTAACCACAAGGGGCCAATACTCCCTGGTAGCCCTCAGGCAACAAACATGCCCTGCTCTCCTAACAGGACCACTCAGGCTCAAGGGAGTTCCAACCCCACCACCCAGGTCTCTATCTCTTCTCCCACCATCAGCCCCTTGTCAGTGGTTCAAAGGACTCCAGACAGCTACCAAGAGCTGTAGGTCTGATGAACATCCTGCTCCTGGGACACTGACAAACCTGTCCTGTACCCTGTGTGCTGTTCAAAGGACTGGACCACAAAACAAATACCCTGTACTCCTGTCTTTCCAGAACATATCCCACACCCCTGCCCAAATTGGGGAGGCATTTCTGCTAATGCTACCAGGCTTATAACACAGCCAGCAGAGCTCACCCCAGGCACTAGAGGCAGTGGGAACACAGGAACAAATACACACATACTCACCTGTCATTCATTTCATGACAGGGAGATTTGTAAAGCACCACTGCTCCTACATCCTTGAACATTTAGGGAAAGACTTTTTCCATCAGTAAAAATGCACTCACATTTTGCCAGAGGAGACTTAGATGTAGAAAATACCCTGTGGAAAGATCTTTTTTTTTCCAGAAAAAACATCACCTTTTCCCCAATAGACCAAGATGTTTACCTTTTTTCTTTTTTTTACTTAGCAAGTTATGCTGTCATGAGAAAAAAAAAAAAACAAATCCAAATCAAAATGTTGTCTTCTCCTGGATCTTCCGTCTCCATCCTGCACTAGGGCAGCAATTTCTAAAGAACTTTTTGAATCTTTGAGAGCAAAGCCAAAAAGTATCCCCCATGCCCTGCAGACTGCTGGGCTAAAATTATTTAGTGGATTATCTTTTTATGATTAAAGGATTTTGGCTCATGTTCAAAGATGTCACAGTCCTTCCTATGAAGGGTCCTGTTTACTAAGCTACATGAGCAATTGATGCAAGTGTAAATGCTTGGAGAAAGAGGGACTAGACACTAATTTGGGTTTGGTCCAGTATACTCCTGTGAAAAGCTGCCAGGCAGTGGTGGGTTTGAGGACAGGTTGGCCACAAAATAAAGGAGAAGCAGTCATGGACTTGTTTTTTACTTTATCAATGCATTTGTTTCCTGAATTATATGAAAACAACAAAATAAAAGCCTCATGTAAAAAACGGGTGTAAGAAATAATTGATTCTAACAAAGTCATAGAATTGTAGAGTATTCTGAGTTAGAAGGGACCCATAGGAATCATTGAGTCAAGTCCTCAGGGACCTTTGGGTAGAAGCAAAGGCAAAAACATGTATTTGTTCTTCTGATGCATCTTTTCTTAACTCAGCAGCTGTTCTATATAAATATTTATCCTACAACTCTGGCTGCTCTGGAGGAATACAATAAAATACCATTTAATGAATTCCCTCTAAACTAAAATCAAACAATGTGCAGCATCTACCCAGCTTACCAGGAGGACTTTCAAGCCCTCCCTTACAAAACCTGGCAGAGTTGGGGCATAGCTGCTGCCCCTGTTATTCTTTCAGTCTTGTCACAGCCCAGGGATTTTCTTTGCAAGGCACAGCATGTGGGCAGAAGGAAGAGGGCTCTCATGCTCCAGAGCACCCATCTTCCTGGCTAACACTTTTCCAGCCCTAATGGGATGGGATTCTTAGCACTGCATGGTCTGAGCTTAAAAATAACCACTGAAGGTGGTTAGAAAAATTTATGCCTTTCAGCAAGTATCTTGCTTCCTTCCAGGCTGTGTATGAGCGATCTCCTGACACAGCACAGAAACATCTTTATTTTAGGAACAGAGTGTTGTCACCCTTTTCACAAGGGCCATCCTAAACTTGATCAGGTGCCTTTGCTCCACCATTTGTCTCAAATGCCAGGCTGATCATGAAGCCCAAGTGGCCAGAGAGCTCCAGCCTGCCAGGTTGGCAAGGTCTCCACAGCCCACTGCTGGGTGTAGGTTGGGGTTTTGCTGGGATAACTATGTTGCAGGGGAAAGTGCAGAGACAGGTAAGTGACCTTGGTTTGCTTCACTGTGTGGCCAAATGAAGCTACTTGTGAGAGCCTCCACCTGGCATTTTGCACTTGTAACCATTTTGCCCTTCCAGGGGGCAGACAGAGCTCCCTTTAAGATTCAGGCTGCGTGCTGGTGAGCACTCCAAATGCACGAGAACTTGCACTTCCAATGGAAAATGAAAATGCCTGAGTCACTGTTTTATCAGGTGCTGAATAAGAACAAATTTATCTTTTTCATGCCTATAATTATGTGTTTGGAAGGGGCTGGAGCAGCTCTCAGAGCAAGAAGGGAAGATGCTTGAGCAAGCTCTGCTGATGGAGAGGGCCTTTGGTTGGACAGAGCAGGGGGAAGAGCCAGCAGAAACTGACGCTCCCTGGCAAAACGTGTTCTGCTTGTTCCTTTCTAAAGTTCTTCCTCACAGCACAATAAATGTTTATGCTTTGGGAAGGATCAGAAAGACTGGACAGGAAAAAAACAAAGATATTGAGTGGCTTGGGGGACTTTTTGGAAAGGGCACTACATTCCTTTTAATTAAATCAGTCCCAATGCAGGCCAGAAACAACTAACTACAAACAAGAACCATCTTCCCCACTTAAAACGCATTAACTTTCCAGCATTTCCTAGCTAGCAGACAGGCCAGGATTGACATATTTAATGTCTCATCCGTAGAAATTGTTTATTCTCAACAAGGAAACAGAGCACAGAAAAAGAACAAAATACACTGCTGATATCATTCCTGACATACTGTTGTACCTTAGTGTTCTTAGCAGTTCAGTGCCTGCCACATTGCATGACCCCTCCACCAGGCAGCTGTCAATACTGGGAAAATTGAATTTACTCTTAATGAAAGGCCACAGCCAATAAGCAATCAGGCAGTGTGTGCTCTCCATCCCATCATTAATGAGCCAGGGGATATCTGTCTTCTGTACACTGCCATGGCTCTCCCACCTCTGCAGCTATAGGCCTGGGTCACACCCCAGACTGGAAGGAATCTAATATTTAGATTTGACATGGTTGTACCTCAGGATGGAAAACATTTTAGGAGCAATGAACACGATGTGAATATCACCAGGAGTGGGGTAGCGCCCCATCGCTTCAATCCCAGGGACATGTGGGAGTAGCTGTGAACAGGGGCCATTCCTCTCCCTGCCTCAGGTTACACCCTTCCTGCTGACTCCCTCCTGACAGCAATACCACTTGTGTAGCTACATGATGACTTGGGTAAGGCTGATTTGATTAAAACAACTCATTTTTAAAATATCAATAATAAGTTAGTTCCCACTGGCTTAATCCCCAGCACCAGCATAGGAGGGAATAAGAGTATGTGCCCACAGAGGATGGATTCATGAACTCATTCCCTTCTCTTAATCAGCAGTGAAGCCACTGAGGAACTGCTGCCTTGATACTATGCTCCTACAAAAAGGACTCCAAGTCAGCTCAAAGATGTCTTGAGCTGACATGCCCTTCAAATCACTAACCTGAACCAGGTTTCTCAGCTTCCCTGAAGAAAATGCTCTACAGACTCACCTATCTTACCTTTTTATTAGATCCCATCTTTAAAACAAAGCAACATGAAACAATCCCACCTTGTCACCAATAAATGTCCCTTGTGAGCTCAGGTTTCCTTAGAAGAGAGTGAGACCTGACAGATGAGAGCTGTAATCCTTTGTGCATGCCTGGGAGCTGCTTAAAGATTACTATGGCCATTTAAGAGTCTACAGAGATGCCAGTGAGATCTGACTCTCTAAATCACAAGATCAACAACTAAGATGAAAGAACCTCTTTTACATTTAGTCAAGCAGACTTGAGAAGGAAGCAGATGGGAATCATCATTCGCAGCCTTTTAACAAACACCTGAAAGTGGAGAGGTAGGAGATGAAAGGATATCATTAAACATATTACCAAATTAAACTTCCATGGGTAATACTTAGACATCATAACAGTTGGCACCTTCAGGAGGAGAGAGAGAAAACAGATCAGAAAAAGACAGAATTCTCCAACAGTCTGTTCTCAGATGGCCATTTCCAGCGGCAATCACGCTAATTGCACACACAAATTAGACAAACGATCATGAATGTATTTTTCAAAATCAAGCCCCATTTATGTTAGTCTCACAAGAGTTTCCAATCAACAGTTTTCAATTGCAAATACAGAACAGTTTAGTCATCAAAAAGAAAAAGGATGTAAGAATGTCCTGAACATGAAAGGAAAACAATCTCTTCCTTCTCTTTCCCATATTTCTGTAACCAATTCCTTCTAAACATTTAAAAGAATATTCTCTATTGACACAAGACATAAAAATACTTTGGTTTAATGAGCTCTGGTCATCTTAAAAATACAGGAAAAAAGATAAATGCACAATATAGTATTTCAAGTAGCTTTGAGTGGGTTATTATTGAAGTATGAACATGGCTATCAATCATCAGACATACTGACTAATATTCTTCAAGGGAATGTAAATAATTGTTTCAGAGCATAAAATGCCCCTTCATCATTAAAATCACTTAGATGTTATAATTCACCTAGCTTGAGCAATGAAAATACAGTCTGCTTTCTTTCTCTGAATAAGCACAGTTTTAGCAAATCACTTAAGCACAGGCTTAAAATTAACTAGCTGATTGAGGTCACAGCCCACTTTGCCTATGCATTAGCACACTGCTGCAGGTAATGTAGAGAGGATAAGCAAACCCCAAACAGTGAAAAAAAACCATCTTCCTCTGATATTTGCCTCCTGAGATATCACCATTAACCTTCAGTGTGCAGAAGCCACTAACTCTGAGCCCTTTAGAGAGCCCTCTGTGCTGTTGCTGATTCAGGATTAGAAACCTTCACTGAGCAAGGCTCTCTTTGGAGGAATGGAAGGAGAGGGCACTTGTTATCCATCACCCAGCTATTCCAGTCGCTGGCTGGCACTTGCTAACGCTGCAGGCCTTGGCTTACCAGGTCATACTTAACCCTTAGAAAGCAATTGCCTTCATCTGTTTCTCTTAATAGGCAGTCAATATATTCTCCCTGGCAAGATGCACTCTTACTGAACATTAAATACTTTTACGTGAGAAATTTGTAATGCATGTGCTTTTAATGGGAGCTTACTGAATGGCTGGGAGTCTCAAATGCCTCTTAAAACACAAATGAGGAATTTCAACTGTACTCTAAAATTCTCATGGTGCATCTTCTGCTAAATACCTAAAATCCTAGCCCCTTTCCCCGGTTCCAGTGTACAGACAGAGTAGTATTAAACAGCTTTGAGACTTGCAATCCTTCAGTTGTCCACACAGGTCCTGGGTTAGCCTCACAGGTACTTTGCAAAGAAGACAGCATTGTCTCCACAGTGCAGATGGGCAGCAAGGCAGAAGGAGGTGTGGTGGCAGCCAGAGTGGAGTTACATGCAGGTACCCACAGCCTAAACGTCACACCAAGCAACTCTTGCTGGCTCCCTCTGCACTGGGTGGAGATCTTGTCAGTGCAATCAATGGGGTTTAAGCTGCAGCTCATCTCACCATGAAGATGTATACTAAAAAAGGAGTTGGGTTTCCATGATCCTTGTGGGTCCCTTCCAACTCAGAATGTTTTGTGAAGGGAGCTCAGTTATGCCCCAGGTATCCTGGTTTCTCTCCTTGGGCTGTGAGGGGCAGCATCTCCCATGAGAGCGGAACCAGCTCCCCCACTCTTGCTCTGGTCCATGGGCAGCCAGCTGCCAGCACAGCTCGTCAGGCAGAACAGAGCTCAAAGCATCCAAAAGCTGAAATCGTGTCTCAAGGTGATCCCCCACGCTTCGTCACACACAGAGTTTCCCGCACGGCCATCCTCATCTCCTGACGTGGCTACCACTGAGGCTGTGTCCACCCACAGCTTGAGATGCCACTTTAATCACAAGCTTGTAGGGACTGACAACTACAGAACTCATCATTTGGCCATAACAGCCTACTCACCAGCCTGCTTTCCTTTCTGTACCCCACATGACAAATGCTGTCTCTCCAGCCGAATTGACCCCACTGGTTTTGAGCCCATGGGTATAAAGAAAAGCAATGCCTTACTTGAGGCAAGTGTATTCTGTTGTGCTCCTCTCACTGCAACAGGCATTTACTAGAACTAGGAATGGTTTAGAGAGATGCAACAAGAAGATCCAAGACTCTTCAAACTGTGAGAGACAGCTTAGCAGGGGTATGCTTGCAGTGTCTGCCAACACAAGTAGCACAAGAGAGGATAAGATCTGTTATTCACTATCTTCTTCAACACTGGGTCTCTGGAAAGCATCAACAACACAAGCTAGCAGGAATCAAGCTCAAAACAAAGGAAAAGAGAAGCTTCTTCATGTAACAGGACTGGGGAAATCCTTTCCACAGGACACTGTGATGCTAAAAATGGATGCGAACTCAAGGGGAGACTGGTCAAGCACACAGAAGAAAAATCCATTGAAAATTTTTACATACATTGAACCACGTCTGACTCAGATAATTTTCTAAGCTGAAAATAGCCAGCAGCTGGGAGAGCATTTCGGGAACACATCATATTGCTGTTTGCTTACTTTTTTCTAAGTGCTTGATGTGGATGGAGAAAGACTACTGGGCTAGATGGACACTTTATTCTGGCCCAGATTAATTGCTCTCATATTTTTCTCTTAGTTGATGCTACCTCCACCATATGTCTTTCTATTGGTAACTTTTTCAGAGAGGTTTCCTTTTTTTTTCCCAAATAATTCTCTCCAAGCTACACTAAACCCAGTAAAGATCTGTCTCTATAACACACCACTACTGTTGATAAAGCAGAGATGAAGTAGGGAGTAAAGCACATTGGCTCTTAGCCTCAAAGCTTAACAAGTGATTATAGAAGTGCTAAAACAGACGACTGTCCTTTGACAGACAGTGGGGCAACGTGCTCACTGAGTAACAAGCACATCATTCGTCTAACATTTAATTCCAGCAGCATTTTACCAGCCAAATGAACAACATTCCCATAAATAATGGAGATGCAATGTCTTTGTCTCCTCCCCAACACTGTGCTGTCCACCTCTTCTACAGGCCAGGAGAAATGAAGCAGCAGGGAACATCTAATGAGTCTGAGACTTGCAGTGAGTCTGGAGCTCACACGAGTGAGCAGGGGGACAGGAGAGAAAGAGAAGCAATGCCTCTGGGCTGAGTGAGCAGGATTTACCAGTCCTTTGTCCCTGCTCTGGGTGGGAAACAGACCCACAGCTGTCTTCCCAGCACATTTCAGGGGTCTCCATTTCTCTCTCTGCACTTTGCCAGTCCCTTGTCAAAACACAACTTTGTTACTGAAAACCTTTTCTTCAGGGGACATGCACATAAGCAATGAACTCTCCCCACTGAGTAGACATAGCCTTATGCCAGGACAGCCCTTAGCACAGTCCCCAAGAGGCACCCGTGGCTATTCCACAAAGAAGTGTCCCTGTATGGATTTTTCTGTCAGTTTGTAGTTGGTTTCTTTCCCCACTACTAATAAAGAAAAGCCTCTGGTTTGGGTATTTTTATATTTAGCAGACTTTTTTTCTATTATTTAGAAAGTGTATTTCCTGACCTTCTCTGGAAGGTGGGAGCATCCCTTGCCAGACAGCATGTTAGACAGAGAAGTATCGACCCAAAGGGCATGAGCTGTGGATGAGTAGGAGAGAAACTCTCATGGGAGTGCTCTCAGCAAGACCCACCACCTGCCAGAAATGCCAAACAAGTGCAAAATTAATTCACTAAAGTGTTTCCTCAGGAAAGGACATGCTCCCATTTAATTGCCCTCCTTATTCATGCTTCACATACCAGCTGAAGAAATTTGATTGTTCTAACTCTAAGCTTTTCTATCCTCAAAAACAAAGCCCCCAGCCAACCCTAAAACACATTCACATTGCCTTCTTGGCCAAGGTGCTGTGAACGAGCTACAGGGCAGAAACAGATCTCCAGCAAGATGGAGTAATAGTGGATAGTAAGATGTGTGTCAGCCATTTAGAAGGAAAGGCGGGGCAGGGAAGGTGCATTTCATTGCTGAGCAGCCTGCAAGCGTCTGAGAGCATGATTTATATTCCCACAACTGCCTCTTCAGGTTAAGGGTGAGCACAGTAAAGGATTCATCACAGAAACTCCAACAAACGCAGAAAGAGAGGAAAAAGCAGACCAGATTTCTTTGTCTTATCCATTAAAGGTAAATTACAGTTATTAGAGAGGAACACCCAAGCACAGCCACACAACATTAGGCCATATGTGAATATTTATATACATATTTGTGTGATCAACCAACTGAATATTTACAAAGATTATACCCTGCTTGTACTAAGCATAAATACCTGGGGAAATCAACCTTTCAAAAACAACACGTAAGAGTCCCTCCAGCCTCACAAATACATCACCTAGGATAACCCTATGCTACCTCTGAACTGAAGCAGCAGGGAAGTAAAGGGCCTGGGTACACAGAACTGAGAGCAAGGGGAGCACCACACACTGGGACTTAGGAAAGTACCAAGTCAGGGTCTGCGCTTGAATTTCACTGCTGCGATTCGATGTAGGCTCCCATGTCCTTCTCCAACAAAAAACCACAGAAGAGGATAAAAAATGGCAACACTAAGTCACAGAAACTCGGGAAAGTAGTGACAGCATGTTGGCTGCCCAGTCCCACCAGCAGTTAAATCATTATTTTCTTTGGTTTTTCACATCACATTGCAACAAAAGAGGAAATGCAGAACTTAAGAAGGAACTTGCAGCATGGAGAACATTGCAATACCATTGCAGTGGTTATCTGCAGACACACCAACATCACAGAGAGACTTGAGTATTGTGTACTGTCACAGACACTTCTGATTGTTGTGCTTTTCCAGTTTGAATGCTCTGTGTATGCCCAGCTCCACCCCGATTCCATAAGGAAGACTGCTATTGCCTGTCCCTCCCTCTGGACACACTTTGGATCTTCCCAGCAGACGTCCCCGTACTGAAAAATCAGTAAGGCAGAAAAGGGAACACCAGACTGGGTACTCTTGTCCACAAAGCAAGAACAGCATGTTTAGCTACATTTTTAAGCCAGTTTCACTAGAAGTTCCCCTTTTCTCCATTCCTCTTTTTCAGTGCTCTCAGCTCCTTATTCCACTCCCATGCTCATATAGACTTCCCACTCTGTCCATGTCTTTTCCACCCACTGTTATGTTTAAGTTTTGAATTTAAATCACTTCTATATGCTTCTGTATGCCCACACACATGCATTTTCCTACTCCTGGACCTCTCCTCTGCAGGACCCATCATTTCCTCTGCATCCCACCCACAGTCCCTGCAGCTACACATTCACGGTCCATAGCACACCAAAGAAGTCTATTTGAGAAGACAGCCAGAAAGAAGAGCTAAAAGTTGGGAACAAATTGATTGTTTGTCACAATCCCAGCACAGGGCAGAGGCTCTTGTTCTCTTAATGCCTTGTCCTATCTTCCAGTGGACCAGCAACCCCAGCAAGTGGGCATCAGGTGTAAGACCCTGGGGATCAGGCCAGTGCACTCCTCAGATCAAAGACTCCTGACCTATAGCAAATGGATGCCCCAGCTGGTCCCACACACAGCTGTGGCTTCATAAAAGCACTTGCTGAGAAACCAGCACGATAAATAGAAGGGACAGCAGAAACTCCCCACCTCAGCTCTGCCAGAGCCAAACAATGACTTCAGCCAAGCTGCCTCATCTTACTGTACTTACTGTTGTCCCCCCAACCCCTTGGCAGCACAGAGCAAACTGATTAGGACTGAGCAGTGACTGCTGGGCTATGCACAAGTGAGTTTTCAAGTGAACAAATGGCTTTGAATGCACATTAGAAACAGGAAGAGAACACTAATAAGGAAACAATTATTTCATGTTTTTTTTAAAATAGATTTTTTTCCTATTCTTTCCCCTTATCTGGAACAAACAAAGCTTTGAGGGAACAAATACAATTCCAGAGATAATCCACACTTTGGATCCCGGAAGCATTTAGTACTGACTTCTGGAAAACAAAACAATGATAATGACTCATGCTGGGCCTGGGGGTGGCTCATCACAAAATTAGCAGCAGCTTCCATGCTCCCAGCTGAGATTGGCTTTGCTGGGTTGTTTTCACAGATCCCCAGGACTGCAATTTAGCACATGCAAATCGGCCCAGCAGCCAATCCCAGCCACCATGCTAGAAAGGCATAAACATGGCATTTAGAAAAATGCTTTGCCATACAAAATATGATTACCTCCTTCCATGCCATTTCAGGTCATGGGAAGAAACACTGTTTTTATTATTAAACGTGACACATCTCTTTTCTTCCAAGGGGAAGAAGAATTATTTAAAGGCCTTTTAAGCAAACATCTATTCACACAATTGAAAGCTTTGTGCACTATCATTGCATCTGGGGAGGTGATCATCCCTGTACTGGACACTTATGAGGCCACAGCTCAATTCCTGTGTCCAGTTTTGGGCCCCTTACTGTTTTTCAAGAAAAACACTGAGGTGCTCCAGAACAGAGCTGAGGAAGACCCCAGAGAACAAGTCCTATGAGGAATGGCTGAGGAAGCTGGGATTGTTTAACCTGGAGAAAGGGAGAATCAGGGGGGACCTCATTGCTCTCTACAATTCCCTGACAGAAGGTTGTGGAAAGGTAAGGGTCAGTCTCTTCCTTTAAGTAACAAGGGACAGGACAAGAGAAAATGGCCTCAAGTTGCATCAGGGGAGATTTAGATTGTGTATCAGGAAAAACTTCTTCACTGAAAGAGTTGCTAAGCATTAGAACAGGCTGCCCTGGGAAGTGATGGAGTCACCATCCCTTGAGGTATTTAAGACATGCAGATGTGGCACTTAGTGGTGGGTCTGGCAGTGCTGGTCAACAGTTGTACTCAATACTCTTAGAGGTCTTCTATAACTAAAAAAATTCTATATTCTACAAGAACTCTCTTCTAGTTTTCAGACCATGCTGAACTTTTGATGCTATATGTACAACCTGGACTAAAAAATTCAAAACTAGCATCAGTCTGGTAAAAAATTAAACAGGTTACTTCTGGAAAGCAGCAGAAAGGGCTACGGGAAGACAAGTGGCTTGGTTTTGAGACAAAGTTCAGTGACCCAGAAGTAGATCACTCTCACAAACAAAGCAGAAAGATTTAAATTTCTTTAATGAACAGGGCTTTCCATCTGGGAACTAATGGCTGTGAAATACCTACAGAGAGATCTGCTGGAAACAGAAAACAAGCCTACTGTCAGTGATCTGTAGATGGGGAAAACAAGAAGAATTTTAGGGATGATATACACCACTCATCTAAAACAATGGTTCTGGCAAGTATTCAAGCATGTGACCATCTTAAAATGGGACTAGGTACATGCATAGAGTTCAATATGCACTTCAGTGGTTCAGTGAGCTGAGACCTGTCTCCGGAAATACTCCTTGGTCTTTGAGTGGACATGACCTAATGATAGTCACACACACAACTCTTCAGCTGAAAGCATCTGCTCTCAAAGTCATCAACTTTAAATAGCTGCCTTTGACCCCAGATTCTTTTATTACTCCTCAAGTGGAAAAATACAACACAGAAGACAATATTTTATACACACAGTCATTCAGGAAAACCAGTAAAAAAGCTGAAAAATTATTTCTTTATATTGTTAGCTAATGTTTCCCATAAAACTTACCATTTATAATGCACCACAATTGTACATGGTGTTTAATCTCAGACAAACTCTTTTCTTGGCTGAGATCGGGAAGTGAAGGAAGTTAAGCTTTATTCCTCTACAAAGCCATGCAAACCTTCAGGTGAGAAGTGTCATAAACCAGCCAACCCCTGCTTCAGAATACTGTTTATCATCCTGGTTACAGGTACTTAAGAAAATTCGAATTATTCTTGTTTTGCTTGAACTTGCTCATTCACAAAAAGTAAGACATTTTCCAAATATGACTCATGATGCTCTGGTAAGACCCAGTCAAGTTTCAATATTCAGAAGACTGAGTGAAGATCAGCAATTCCAGATGCCCAGCTCTGTAACCTCACACATCTGGCTGACAGCTATGCACTGCTAAGCCACTTTACACCCAGGGAATTCCTGGACCTACATTTCTTTTAAAGATTTATGAAATACCTTATTGCAAACTGAAAAATAAAATTCTGTGTAATATCAAAGTCTTTACACAGAACTGGCTGCAAGCACTTGAAAAAGTTATATGAATAGAACTAAGTACATTATTGTTTATATCTGTGGAATTTTTGTATGATAGGAACCAAATAATTTCATCAAATAAAACTGCTAGCAATTTCATCATTTCTAGCTCAGTCAGAACAGATTTTTTTACAAAGATCCACAAGCACTACGAGCTTCCAGAAGAGATGCTCAGCCAACATCTGCATGAGAGAGTTACTTCAGAATAAAGGAAAGTGTGGATTTAAAATGCTATAGCTATTCTTGAATAATACCCCAGAGGAGTGCTCCTGTTAAAATAAAAACAATTTTTCAGACTTTTGTTTAATTCATTTCCCAGGTGAATTAAACTAAATCAGACAAAGGTGTTCTTTCCACTGGCATATGAGTGTCAACAACAGGCATTATCCCAGAACAGCACAAGTACTTCATTTCAACTGGTCAGCAAGTGTTACTTTTCCAAAAACACAAAACAGGAAGAGCAAGCCTGAGCAAAATACGTGCAGCAACAGTGGCAGAGAATGGTGGGCACCAGACACCTGGTGCAGGAAGGAAAAAGTGCTGATGGACCCCAGTCAGATCCCAGTGCTTCTCAGCCTGGCACCCACTGCCAGCTCCAGCTCAGCACCACTAAGCCACTGTTCCCATCTCCCACCAGCAATGCACATCCACACTGAGCTGCCACAGACCAAAGCCTCTCTGTGCTCCCTGAACTCAGCAAGGAACTGCAGGTTTTGCTGTCTGTCACTTACAGAGCTGTTGCTTTCAGTAATTTGAAGCTGAACTGTGCAGTATTTGCTGTGCACTGTAATTTGCTGTTTACTTGAAGAAACAGCAGCGGGAAAATTTTCAAGAACTAGTGTATGTAAATAAAATGTAGATGGATGCATAGATGACTGCACAGGCAAACCAAGGAGCGTGCATTCTGTTCATAAGCCAAATAATATTCTTGAATATGCAATTGTATCTCCTATGTGTGTGATTCCATTTGCCTCTGCAGATGTCTTGCACGTACAGACACATTATGACAGTGCCCTAAACACTCTCAGGGCAAAGCAAAGATGTGTATGGGCAGCAACAGATTGGCTAATGGCAGAGGCACAGCCTGACCCTGCCTACCTAGACAGAATGCTTGGTCCTCTTGCTCCAAATATCAAACTTAGTGTTGTGATGTCTGAAGAAATATGAAGACTTACTGTGCCAGACATCATTTTAATTTGCCATAAAGCCAGCATCAATCAGCATATTTCCAGGAGCTTCTCCAGATTTCACCAGTGTGAGACACCCATGGAAGCCAAGTTCAGGATTTACTTTCAATATGAGCTTAATTTGTACTGAAGGCATCAATTTGCAAAATAGGGATTTAAACTGAGAAGTACTCTTATGAGTGTTTGAGAATAGATCAGTCTCTGGATACGACCAAACCTCTCCTACTGAAAATAAAGCTGAAAATGCATTGCTGCTGAATGCTGTTGCTGGTTGATGTGAGAAATATCTGTGGTTTTAGCAATGATGCATCCCACAGGAGAGTCTGTGCAGGAGCCAAAGGGAGGACAGGCATGAGACAGAAATACTCAAAGAGCCAAATAAGAAATTCTTATAGAGGAAGACAAACACTCACTAGCAGAAATCCCATGCTGCTATTATGCACTCTATGGGTACAGGGCCTTTTGCATCAAAGTGGCTACAAACCAGGTACAGGTCACCCAAAATATTTTTTCACAACTCTATTTACAGCTACAACAACAACACAGTAATTATTTAATGTTCACCTTGAACTGTAGTAGCTACCAGTTTCATTATGTTGGCTAGGAAGCCAAAGGAAAAAAAAAAAAAAAAACCAACCTGGACTGGCAAACTACACCTCCTAAGCAAATGGGGAAAAAGTGTTAGCAGACAAAATAAATTAAAGAAAAAACACTTAACAAAATTATTTGTGGTTGCACCATCAAGAAGGGAAATATCTCTGCACACACAATGCAATCAGTCAGCTTGAAAACTCTGAAACTAAGATAACAAGTGAAGCACCTGAAAGATGATACTGGATATTGCTGTGCTAAGATACATGTAAAGAAATTCACAAAGGAATAGGATAAATCTCTTACTCTGCATTGCTATGAATTAGTTGCAATTTTGTGGTGGCTTAGAGACCCATTAAGCCCCATTTTGCAAGGTGCTGTTCAAATAACCACAGCCTGCTCCTGCACAGACGAAAACAAGGCCTGCACACCTCAAAGTGGAGCATAAGAAAACAACAGGTTAGAGTAAGCTAAAGTAAAGAGGTGAGAGATCTTCACATAATAACAAAAATCTTGCTGATATTTTTGCTAACATCACAACAGAGCTGTACAGTACTATACAGCTACCTTTAATATTTGACTGTTTCTCTTTGAAGCATCATGCATTAGCTTCTGTCAGAATCAGGAGTGGTCTAAGGCTCCGAGTCAGCACAACACACAAATATGAATCTGACTTCAGACGTGTGCTTGCATCCTCATGACTTGTTTGCGTTAAAGAAAACACAGATAGGAGGAAGGCAAAAGGCTTGGTCAATCTGTCAGAATAACTTCAGATCAGAGGATCAAGGGCATGTAAGTAGCTCACAGCACTCTATGCCACTGCTGTTGCAGTCCATGTTTCCACAGTCCTTCCGCTACTGCAATTTTATAATCCTTTTGTTGGTTTACGTCTGTGACTGGCTTGACCCCACAGTGCCTTGCTGGGCACACCACTACACCTTTAGGGCTGTTGCCAAAGCATACACCTGTCTCCTGGGGCATGCTCACCTTTTGAAAAAGTAGCAAGGAGATTTCTCCTCCAGCAGGCCCAGCCCACAGTAACCCCTTTATTGGTGGAAGCTTTCATTTTTATTGCACGTTTTTCAAGAACATAAACCCCAACCTTAGTGGAAAATGAAAAAATGCAGCCAAGAAAAGGGAAAGCATTTTAGCAACCTGATTCAAAGCAACAGACCCCATCTGGAGTGCTCAAGCTCATGGGGGCATGGGGCTAGTACTTGGAAAATAAGCTCAGCTGGAGATAACAATAGGAGATCATTCCCACAGACTGTTTCCTTAGAGCACAACATCAGTAAATGCAAAGTCTACACAATGTTCAGTAACAGTCATCAGGGCGGGGGAGATAAGAAAAGGCTCAGGCACCACATATGCATTAAGCATGGGATCCACCTGTAAAGCCAAACCAGCTCCACCAGGAAACTATTAGGACACTATCATCAGCTTCTGGTTCACTGAAATCTAGCCCCCATGGCCTGAGCACCACCCCACTTTTACCCGTAACTTATTGTTCTCTTTACTGCTCCAGGTTTCCAAAAGACACAAAACAAACACTCACACATAGCACTACGAAGAAAACTCTGTTAGAGTTTTTCACTGAAAAGAGACTAGCATACATAACGCTTCCAAGTGCAGCCACAATTTATTCTATTTATTTATCATACTGTTCCTCAAACCAGGGCAGAACGTGCTTTGAAGGGGGCTCAGCATTCTCTCCCAAAGATTCTCCTGTTGCCATGAGCTTGTCACAGACAACAACTGGCACACAAAAGTGTCATGGGAGGGAAGAGGCTACTGAGGCATAAATGGGTGGAGATAACCATTAACAGCTTTTCCTTAGCAGGGCCATAAGGGAATCCAGGCTACCTCAGCAACAGTGTTCCCCCAAGAACAGCCTTTCTCTTCAAGAGACAACACCAAGCATTTGCGCTGGAGTCATGGACATTTTCCACTTCTGGGACCAAGATCTCACAAGAAAAAAAAAAAACCCAAATCCAACACAAGCGTTAGGAAAGAATACTCTAAAAGACATCCTCATAAGCATCTAATTAGTACCTTCCACTAATAATAACACAGGATTTCTTTCCACAAGCATTTATCCAGTATCATAGTGAGGGAAAGTCAGATTAATGGAAGAAACACATGTAGCACAGAAGAAACTTCAGAAACACCACTTAAAAAGCTTCAACAAGACCATCCTAAAACTCAAGGGTAGTGCCACACCAAACCAAGGCACTCATGGACTTATTCACCTCTTCAAAAAGTGCTCAGGGAAAGTGTTTAGGATGAGGCACATTGTTCAGAAATTCATCTCGCTGTACTTCCTTGCCATCCTAGTGAAATGCTCTCTCCCCAACAGGCTAGGAGCCAAGAGGGGAGTTGGGAGTCTCCTGGCCCCCCATGAGGAGCAGGCAAGGATTTCCCTTTTCTTCTAAGTACATCCGCACTCAAAAATACGTTCAACACCTTCCACCAGAAAAACACTGCGACGTTACTTCTACCAAAAGCACAAAGTACGGAGAGCTCTTACAGTGGGGCCACTGGCACTCTGAGGAAGGTTATCCCCATATTGGTCAGGCGGTAACCGAGGCCATAGCTGGGGGTTCCAGGTGGGATGGGAGATACAGGGGTTCCATATGAAGAAAAGGAACCTGAGTACTCAGGTGGAATGGGGAACAATAATGAAGGTCGTGTGCGAGGTAGGAATCTCTGTGAGGACAAAGGACACACGTGGGGGTTCTGGGTGGGTGGGGGCGCCAGGCGGGATTAAGCACAGGGTGGGGTGGGGAGGAGGCCAGGCCTCGGAGAGAGGGGCCGGGTTGGGAATCCAGCGGGAGGGGACGCTGGGGGCGGAGGGGACCCGGCTGCGGGGGATGCCGAGTTAACGGGGACTCGGTCCCGGGGAAGCCCAGCGGGGGCAGCACCGCGGACAGCGCCCGGCCCATCCCCGCCACCTGTGCGCGGCGCCGGCGAG
>VXAC01008437.1:93992-254482 GCA_013399225.1 Rhipidura dahli | reverse complement strand
ACTCGGCGGCTGCGCTCCGCCGGGACGAGGCCGAGCGGGGGCTCTGCCGCTTCCCCTCTCCGCCACTGAGGAGCCGGTCCCGCCGCCCCGCACGGCCTCGCCGCGCTCAAGTTGTGCGAGTCCTGGCGGGGAGGGAGGAGACAGCCCCGCTGCCCGCCCCGCCAGCGCTGCGGCCGCCGGACAGGCAGGGTCGGTGCCTGCGGGTGTCCCCAGCGACCGAGGGCACCACGTGCGGGGGCACCGGGGGCTGGAACCACGAGACCGGCAACGTGGCCGGGAAGAAGACACATCTCTGGTCTCAAAGCACCGGGGGGTGTGGGTGCGGGTGCCTAGTCAGGGGTGCTCCGTTATGAGCACGCTGTAAACTAGGGAGCGTCCGTATTTCCGTCTACAAACCCACCCGCTTCCTGCAAAGGGAGCTCCTTTGAAACTCAAAGTACCTTCTTTTTTACCCATTTTTAAACTGTCACTGTTATAGCGCTGCAGACTGAAATTTCAGTGTTGGTGCTGCACAGAGAAAGGTAGGGCACGTATTTCACATGCAACGATGGTTAGGGAAAGATGCTCTCCTTAGAACTGTCTCCAATTCATGAAATTACAGAAAATCTACAACACTATGCTGGAAAGCACAGGAGCACAGAAAAACTCCTTCGACAAAACAGAACTGTTATATACAAAAGCCATTCAGAAGAACTCTTTCACCTGAGTAAACTCTAATACTGCACTAAAAAGCAGCTCCCTCTGGGACAAATAGGAACCCAGCACAAAGGTGATTTTCTAACTTGTGCTCAACCAGGGTTACCTACTCACACACCACCTTTCAAAGCTTTTGTTTCTCCTAATACCTGGCACGTGTCTGACCAGCTCATGAGATGGACATTTTTCCAAAGAGTGCACTGTAGGATGTAACAGGCTTCTGGCCAGCACTTCAAACGGATGCAAGAGTGGGGATACAGACTTAGAGGTTAACATCTATATCATAGTACTAAGGCACAGAAACCAGGCATAACAAAAGAAATGCTGTTTAGATGTGAGAAGCTATCAAGCATTTGTGGCAAAACTAATATTTTTGAGAGTACCTGGAGTCTTTCATGCCCTCAATAAATAATCCACAGTTTCAGTTTTACTCTTGAAAAGGGGGGGGCGGGGGGAACAGTTAAAATGCTAAATGTTTCATGATATTGTAGCTCTTCCAGTCAACTCTAGTTCATATGCTGAAAAACAGCACTTAGCTAAAAGCAGAGCCAGTAGCACACAGTTCAGGACTGTTAGAAGGATGGAAGGTATAACTAACTAATCCCTGGGATTCATGCTAAACTCAGATTTTGTTGTCTGCTGTGAGTTAGGCTGAAAAATCATCACTCTGTCTTAATTTATAAGCTGTTTTAGACTGGACCTTACACATGCACCAATTCACAGCAAAAAGCTAAATGAAACTGCCCTTTCTCCATGTCCCCAGTTACCCAGGATCATTGCTCCATTGCAATCCTCAGCAATCCCTGCTCCACAGCCAGCATGAAAGACTACAGTGCCATGTACGGGCAGATACCAAACTGAGACTACAGCTGTTACCTCTCCCCTTCACCCACAGTTGTCCTTCAGTTCTCTGCTACATCTGATCATCAGAGAGCAAGCCTGTAGCCCTACTGGATCAAGGCCAGAAGTAGTTTGCACAGTGAAGCCCTGAAACAGAACTGGTGGTTCTCGGGTACTTTGGTAATAGCACAAAAAATAACAGTCCTCTTTCTGCAAATGCATCAGCAGCATGTTTGAGATGAGAACAATTCTGGATGTGGCAGATCAAGGACAGTACAGTGAGATCCAAAGTCAAGGTGCCCTCCTTGCTTAGCAGCCAACATGGAGCTGCAAATGAGGGGGCTCTCATTCAGAGATGCCAGGACTGAAGTGCAGCACTAGGGACACGGGAAGAGTTGCACTTAGCTGTTAACACACATCAAGCTAGCCTGGGAATGGGCAGATTTATCACATGAACATGCAAGGGCAAGTGTGCTGGGCACAATACAAATGTTCATAAGAATAAAAAAATGAAAATGCAACAGGTAGCTGAATTTTGAGACCTCTTTTCATTAAACTAATGCTGTTGCTCTTGGAAAATCTCCTCAGAATAACCCATGAAACCACTAATAAAATAATCCCCATTTCTTTGGGGAGCTTCCATCACCTTGCAGCAAGGCTGATAATCCAGCCTTTGTGGGGCAGACTCCAAGGGGTCAGTTCCTGACTCACATTAGAGGAAAGGAGGGCAGACTCAAACCAGTGGAAAGAATGAATGTTACCTGACATTTCCAAAGAAGGGCTGTAAGGACTGCAACAAGCACATGCTCTTTCAAACTGAGTATGTTTAAGTAAGTTTAAACAGCAAAATGGAAGCATAAAATGGTAAAGGAAGAACTGTGATGCATACAACTCAAGTGTTTACATGCCACAAAATACTCAGTAATACCATGTATTCAATTAGGTAAATCTTAGCCCAGTAAAAAAAGCTTAAAGAATTTGAAAAGCTAAATGGAGTCCACATAAATCAAGACATTGCTAGATGTGTTAACTCATTTTAATCTGATAACAAAGTAAACCAGAATTAAACTTATTTCAGCGAAGGAGGACAGCATGTACCCAAACAATATTTCAATGGACATAGCGGTGCATAAATCTCACTATGGCTCCATTGATGAGCTTGCACTACTAAATAATGATGCAAACAACATCTCAAATGTTACCATAAAAATGCTACAGTTACTTAAATTTTTAGCCACTGGTAGAACAGAAGTATTAGAAATGATAGTGTGCTTGAATAAAATCAAGATTTGCATTTGCTGGAACACAAAAAAGCTGTGAAAGCCTCACTGAGGTCAGAAGACATTTACAGGGAGCACAGTGTCACGTGTGTTTCTCCCTTATTAAATTAAAATGCCATTGGCCTTCTGAAGCACTGAACAGAAACGAGAATATGTTTAGGATTATGGAATTTAAATTAATACCTTCTTCTAAAAAGAGGAATGTACTGTGCCCTGATCAGAGAAAAATAAGGTGATTTAGCCGACAAGGCTCTTTGCTAGGTATTAAAATAGCATAATGTGTATGAGTTCACCAGTTACAAAAGCCAAAAAAGAAGGAAAATCTACAAGAGCTCAAAGAAGAGACTAGCCAGGAAAGGTAATTTCCTTGTTTTCAGACAAAGTCAGTAATAATCTTTCAAGGTGCTGAGTGCATGCTGTTCTGTTTTCACCCATACTGACTGGTAGTTCTTTGAACACTGTGACTGGTGCACAGACAAACAGCTTGTGCAGGTGCATTGTGTCTGGCTGGTTGACTGGGTTTTTTGCAAGTCTCTGCCCTTGTTGTATTTTCTGGCCAAACACAGGCGGATATGATGAGAAAGGGCCCATTAACCTCAAGAGCTTTGTCCAAGCTGGTGCTGATGCAGATCTTGGACCTTGTCCCTCTCTCAGTAAATTTACAAAACTCCTTGCACTTGGTGCCCATTTCTCGATGCTCACTCCATGGGTCCATATGTGATCAGTGACTGCACATTCCTCAGAGGTGGCAGAGAACAACACCTTTCTTCACAAGAGCCATTTGAGCAAAATCTACCAATGGGCCACAATGTACAGCCCTTCCCAGTGCAAACCAGAGCACCACTGTGCTCTCTGGGTATTTCTGCTTCCCCTTTTCCCATTCCTTATGAAGCAGAGCACTGCTGGCAAGGAGAGATGGTGGGGTCTGCTTCAGGGACACACCAGCCACATACAGCTTCTACTGCACCAAGCACAGCACAGTCACACCAGAGGCAGTGGGAACTGCAGCATGAAGCTGAGGGGTTTGCTGAAGTTCACACAATAAATTTGTGGACAAGTAGGGAATCAACTGTCAGTCCTCATTCTGGTGATTTAATGAGAGGATTAGCCTCTTCATGATCAGTAAAAAATTGCACTCATTACAAGGCAAAGATTCTGCTGAAAGCTCTTCCATGGATAAAGTATACCACACACCTTCTGAGAGCAAATAGAAGGTGAGACCAAAAAAAAAAAAAAAAAGCTTGATTTTGTAGATCAGACAAGAAACACGAATTTCTTAGTTGCTTTTCTGAACAAGAGTGAACAGAAACCAACTCCAGCTCCTTCTGAAGAGACTGACTTGGTAAAATCTCAGCCCCTCTGAGCTCACCAAAGCAGGTTCTGGAGCAAAAGAAAATATGTCCCATAGCCTTGATCATTTAATAGGTTTATCCTCAGACCCATAAAAAGCTTATAGTAATGAGCACTCAGGAGATGAATTTCCTGACATTTAAGAAGAAATATAATATTAAATGTAAAGAAGGCTCAAATGTCTCCAGTTTGAATTAGGGAGAAGTGATTGTTATGAATATTTTTCAGTACAGTGACACTTCCTCTGAACCTGAACTTCTAGGGCATCTCCAAACATTTTGGCAGTAGTATGAGCAGCTCAGAACAGATACTCTGGAAAAGGAGCAGACAGACCCTGTTTCTTCCACCCACTTCCACTGCCCAGCAGATGCTCTCATCTACAGGATGTCTCACAAGGTGTTTAAGAACCCAGGATGGCTTTCTCCCCAACAAATTTTTATACTCATTTTTGGAAACCAGTAATACCACTGGCCTCCTCACTATCTTTTGGCAAGGAGTTCTACAATGGCAGGAAAAAGCTTTAATTATTTTAAAACTCCTTCTTGATAGTTCCATTTAATGCTCACCTGAACTTATAAGGTGAGCATTATAAGATTATATTGTGAAATGGTAATTTTATGTTCTCCATAACAGTCATAGTTTTATACACCTCTGTTGTATTTCCTTCCTCAATTGTTTCATTTCTGCAGGCACCTGAAAATGCCTAATCTGTTCCATCATTCCCTGGGCAGCAGCTACTCTTCACGCTCCACTGACCTTGTCACTGTTTCCTGTGCCTTTCTAGTTCTATCACATCTATTCAGAGACAGGATAACTGGAGCTGCACACAGTACTCAAGGTGCGAGTGCTCCAGGGGTTTCTAGCACGGCAGGATGATAGCTCTTATTTGCTTTCTGTACCTTTTCCAACAATTTCTGCTCACATCTGCTGAGCTAGCACTTCCAGAGAGATTCACACTTTCCCTGTGGTCTTTTTCCAGTGAGGAAATGGACCTCAGTAGCACCTCTTACCATGAGTGACCATAAATTTTAAAGATGTGTACATATATATATATATAATATTTACATATGCACACACCCCCATATATTTGGGTTTCATCAATGGGTGCATTACTCTGCACTCCTTCCCAGTTTATACTTTTGTTAGTTCAGCACAGGTTCCAAATTAAGAAATCCTTCTGCAGCTCTTTCCTGTCCACTTCTGTTTCTCTTACTCTAATGAATTTGTCTCTTCTTCATCCCCTCGCTTTTCAAGATCATTTAGGAGCATGTCCAGTATTGCACAGTTCAGTCTCTCTTCATGGGCAATTTCCCCACTGATGAGACTGGCCCTTTATTCCTTGAAGGAAGCATTTTAGAAATCCAGACTTCTGCCTCACCTTTACCCAGTTGCTCAGGGAACATTAAGGAATTTGGGGGGATGTTCCCCCCACAAGAGCCATGCAGCCCCTTACCCAGATGACCAAACCTGACTGCCAGCCCCCTGCAGGAGGGGTGCTGTGATTTTTTGCAGATGTAGTTCATGGCAAACTTTCAGATGTTGCCACATTTGTCCTTTGAACCTGAAAGCTGCAGAAGCACTTTCCAGGTGCACCTCCTTGGTGGGTTCAAGTCCCCTGCCAGCTGTGGCTGCTGTTTCACATCTGCAGCCCTTCCAAGGGAAAACACGCTGGAAGGCAGAAGATCTCCCAGGCCTGCCAATCCCTCCGGGCTCAGAGGGTAGGAGAGAGAGGAAAGCAGATTAAAGTGCTGTAATGCAGCCAACACGGGAAGATCTGACCCACAGGGCTCCAGTAATTGAGGTTATTAATCCATGGTAGGTAATGATGGCTTTGCCTGAGGCATGACCCAAGTTTTGAGGGCAGCAGATCACAGTTAAGCCAAGCCTTTGAGGTGGGCAGCAAGCCAGCCTGCTGTCCAGCAGAGCTCCTGGTCTCTACTCACCGACAGCCCCTTGGCTCCTCTGCTCTCAGCAGGCAGCCACCAAGGCAAAGCCGGAGCTGGGATAGGTGCAACTTCCAAATTCAGGATGTTCTCTTGGCTTTTCCCCCAGTTCCCTGCATGAAATGGGAACAGCTGGCAGGCCCCTTTCCTCATCCAGGAATGCAACCAATCCATCCACCTCACAGGGAAAAGTTGTCAGGCTTAATAAAGGGCATTTTCTGAGGGTAAAAGTACACTAGACCAACCACACAAGAAGCCATCTCCCCTTCCCCTCCAGCAAACTCACTCCTAATGTTCCAGAGGACATCTGAGGTTGGGAGCAGCATCTGTGGAAGCACAAGCCTCCCCATCTGCCTACTTTGGTGACACTTAGAGAGCCTTTTACTGCTGTCTAGACCTGAAGTGTATTTATTCTGGCATGCTAATACAACACATGTGGCACAGCCTCATCAAGACAAGCAAGTACTTGCCTAACTGCCTGCCTTGGGAATGGTACAAGGAAATGCTTTCTGCTCCAATTCACAGCTGCTCCAATGACAGAAAAGCCACTACCAGGACACCACAGTTCAGACCCTCACTCTCTAAGTGGTCACCATGGCTGAAGAGTGCACAGAGACATAGACATCTCTGAAACAGATTTCTCTGGAAAGACCATTCTGGAACATGCAACTCCCAGTGCCTGCAGTGTAGCACAGCTATGGTTCTTTGTCAGACATACATACAGACTTGTCCCTGCTGGTTCTGAAAGGAAGAAAATTACAAAAGCTAGGTATTAAATAATAATATTACAGCACAGTTATAAAGGGTCTATGTAGATAAAGGAAAATTAATGTTTCAAGAGATTTGAAGACAGGATTTACAACACCTTTATAAGAGCCACCCTTGAAATCCTGGCTTGTTAAGACAGGACTTCCTACTAGGTACATTTTTTTCAGGTGAATTTAAGTTAAGAAGACTTTTTGTCTGGAAAATTTCCTTTTCGGAGACTCATGTAGTGCAGTCCTCACCAGAATGCAAGAGAGCAAAAAAAAAAAAGTCTCTTTCTCAGAGCACACTATTACTTTGGGGCAGATACTCCAATGTAGAAAAAAATAAAATATAATAAAAAAATAACATGTTATTTTCCTTAAAATGACATTTTTCTAAATTATCTCAACTTTGCTGAAGTATATTGACAATATTAGGAAAATAAAGTTGAAAGGAAAGGCTTTGACCTTAACAAAATAAAACATTACCTTAAGATTCTCAAAGGCAGACAATTGAGGAATGCCAGGAGTGCTTGGCTGAGAGGGATGTGAACAGAGAGGAACTTAACTCACTCCCCATTAGGCCACAAGTCCCCCCCTGCTATGCAGCCCCCTGCACATGGTATGCATGCACCACACACTGGCTTCAAGGGATAGAGAAGATTTTTTGCTGTTCATAGTTTCAGGACAAATGGTGAAGGCAGTTTATATGACCAGGCTCAGAGCCTGCCAGCTACAAGGCAGAACCACTTCCTCCACCCTCTGCTGTAAGAGAAAACCCAAACCTCTGTAGAACATTTGGGATTCCTTTTGCATTTGACTCGTGGTCCAGCATCCTTTAAGGTTTCTGTTGTTACCTTTTCTCTGCAGCCATTAGAACCAGAAAATCTAAATATGCCAAGTTACCATTCTTACATAATGCCTCAGGGACTTAAGAAAGGCCCCAAATCTTCTAAGAATTAACAACTCCTGTTTGCAACAACCACACCAGTGACAGGTAACATGGCTGGCTCCCAAGGACAGCAATCACTGCTGACATACTCTGTAATGGCCTTACTCTGCTTCTGCTGAAAACACAGCAGTGCCAGCCCACAGGCAGCTCAGGGTGATTATCAGCCCCTGAAAAACTCTGCTCCCCTATGAGAAAGTAAAAATCCTACTTTCCTCAGCAGCTGAAGATATTTCACTTAAGATGAAAGAAAAATTCTAGCAAATCCCATTCCAAAACATGCATAATCTAGCAAATTAGGGAGGAATAAGAAGTATTCAAGTCAAAGATGAGGCACTATTATATGAATATTGCTGTGAAGCACAGCAAGGAAGTAGAAATCACAAAAGATAGATGACCAATGGATGGAATTTCAAAAGGGGAGTAAAATACAGGAGGCAAATGTTTCTACGTGTGAGCAAATAAATCAGACAGGCATTTCCTTTATCAGGCATTACCAGAGGCCTTGAAGGTCAAGCACCACAATGATTATCTGCTTCCCACAAGCAAAGTTCAAAACCTGGACCATGCACACACACAGCACATGTGATGGACCTGGCACAGCACAAAATGCAGCTCAGCACAACCTAAAGCTGTAACTGCAGCCACAGAATGGACTGAGCAAGAGTTAGAGGAGAGAGGATTTTCCAATAATTTTAGAAACCTGGGGCCAGATTCTGACCTGCTATAACTGATACTGCTTCAAGAGGTCTGAATTTAGCCCATACATTTCAGGCACTGGTATTTTATTTTTTTTCTAACAGGCACTTTAGGGATGCAAAGCTGACATGATAAAGCTGAGCTGCTGCTCTGTCAGCATGTGCTAAGCTATTTATGAGTCACTAAAACACACCTTTTCTAATTCTCACCTTAGCTTGTGAATGGCATGTGGCCAGGATGCCTTCTCCAGCTACTTGAGAAAAGTTACCACAGTGTGCTGTGTGCCAGGCTATTGGCAGAGCCACTGAACCAGCTCTGCTGCAGGACATGTTTGACCTGCAGCCAGACCTGCATTAGCCCTCTGCCTGTTCACACTGGGACAGCCACAGATGTTATCTAAACGAGTGTCACCTAATGGCAGCAGCAGATTTTAGGAATTTCCCTCAAATGAGAAAGCCTCTGCAGAATCCAGAAGCATAACTGTATTAGGCTTGAGTCGTCCCAAGTCCCCAGTGCTGCCGTAGCCCCACACACCATTTCTGTCCCTGCATAAGTGATCCTGGCAGGTATAGGGGGCTCACAAGTGAGTGGAACCGCAGCCATCACTTTCCATTCCCAAAAAGCTGCGTTCTGCAACTCAGCAGCGAAACAGTAGTTACAATGGGGAAAAAATGCCCAATTAAAGCACAGCTGTTCTGAGCCAGTTCTCATGTGTCATGCATCCACATCCTCAGACCACTGACAAAATTATTTCCTTTCAGCTGGCATTTACTTAAACCCCCAACAACCTCAACTATGCATCACTGGGGTTGACATAAACCCTCCTAAGATGTCACATCCCAGCAGTGAGGCCCTTGCTCTACACCTAGATATCTTGAAGGCCAGCCCCACATTCAAGTCTCCACCTTCAGAGGCTTGATGTATTTTTTTTCCACCATTTTGGTTCCTTCACTGTTATCCTGATCCCACAGGGGATTTTCCATCTCCCACTCCCCTTCTCAGCCAGCTGCTTGCACAGATTTAGCAGGATGACTCAGAACCAGGGAATGACAGCTCAACATTTTCCAGCTACAGAGCAATCACTGCCTATCTCCAGAAGGTCCTTGGGTCAGGACTGGGGCTTCTGTGCAAGGGGGAGGGAAGCAATGGTTGCTTTCTAAGGAAAAACAGACCCACTGTGTGGGACCTCCTGCTGATTCCCTCTGTCACAGCCTAAGCTTGTCCTTCCTTAAGTCTCACAGGAGCAGCTTGTTGTAAAATACAAGTTTAGCTATTTGCTTTTCATGACAGCAGAGCCTCAGAGCTCCTGAGGTCAGTGCCAGGCACTCTGTGAGGCAGCACAACAATGGAAGCTGTGAGCAATGGGAAGACAGGTTCCCAAGAGGGTGTCTTTTCTTTTTCCCTGCTGACTTACAGCAAGTGTCACAGCCACATCATCTATTTTTCATTCCCCAGTGCTCAGCATCAAGCCATAATGAAGCCATAAAGGAATCCAGCACCACTCAGCAGTGCACAAAAGCACTCTGGCTCAGCTCTGCAGAGCTGTACTGCATAGTGTGCAGCGTTGCAGGAAGCAGAAGAGTCTGATACCAAGAATGCTCCCCATTTTTATATTCTACGCTCCCAGAACTGCAGCAACAGCAGGTGAGAGAGAGGCAGGGCAGAGCAAAGCCTCGCTCCTCAGCCCGCTCCCCCAGTCACTGCCCTGGGCACAGCAAGAGCTGGCAGGCAGGGCTACAAATGTCCAAGGTGGTTAATGTCAATAGCCACGAACACAAGCAGATGAAAGCAGAAGGATCCTTCTCAGGATGATGCTCTCAGAGGACAGATGGTCAAAGATAACTTCTGAAAGAGTGCCTAAGTGGGACTCCTGGCTCTCCACACAGCTGCAGAAACTCAGCTGCCTTTCCCCAGACCCAAGGCATTGCTAACTCTGGCAGCAGGGGAGAAGAGCTTTGCTGCCAGAGCCCATGGGTGAGCACTGGGCACAGCATGGCCATGGGTCAGACTGTCCACGCAGAGGACCAGGCATCACTCAGGGGGAGACCCAGGGATCCCTCCTGGTGCTTGGCCACCTCCACGCTCACCACCCTGCCCCTTGGCTGAGCACCCCCGGGCTCAGGCAGGGCACCTGAGCTGTCTTTTGCCCATTTACCCAGATGAGAAGTGGGGACAGTTCTCAATGAGTACAGAACACCTGGCAGCCCCAGGCTCCAGGTAAAACATGCAGTGCTTTTGATGAGATAGAGCAGAAACAGCTTTACCTGTACAGCACTGGGGGAAGTGTCTGGTAACAAGCCTACATTAACAATCAGGTACAACCTCTGAGCTGGCATCTGCTCCAGCCCATGGGATAGTCTGAGCAGCTAAACCTGGAACAGAGCAATTCCTGGGGAACAAGTCATAGGGGAAAGCCTGCACTAGTCTGTCAGGGATGCAGGGAACTTGGATAATCTCATTTTATCATTTTGTTCTGCTCTTCCCCAACTTGCTTTCCAGTTAGGTATTCACCTTGTAGAAACTGTTGGGCCATGTCTCTGGTACCCCATAATTTCTTCCACAGTGCCACACTCACCAAGGAAGCTTTCATGGAGGATGCCTGCTGAGGCCAATTACCATTTTTCCTGGGGGTGTTTACACCGACTAGGATTGATGGAAATGGGCACTTGGCCATCCTGCCACACAGCAGCTGTGTTTGTACTGCACTTCACTGAGACCCTGCCATTTACATTTAATATTCCAACTTTCCAGTCTTCCTTTTATTCCATATTACAAGTTTCATATTTCCTCACTATCTCTTTGTAAGTCCTGTTAAGATCCTAATGTCCCAGTCAAGATCTTACCTAGTAGAAAAATCATGCTGAAAAGAGAGATCAAATAAGCAGGTGATGGTTCAGCCCAGGGCCAGGGTAGTTAGCACAGACATGAGATGCTGTGTGTACACCAGTATGAGGCTCTTCTCCTAACACATCACAAGAAGTTACAGAACATCCACTTTCGTAAGGGCAGTAGCCATGAACACCCTTTCATAATCTTATTGCTGTCAGGACTTTTCTACCCTATAACTGCTCCTGAAAAATAGGAGAGAGTCCTGGTGGCTGGGACCAAGCAGGAGCACAAGGATGTTGTTTCTGCATGTGGTGCAGTACAGCACTTCTGCCTGTGATAGGTCCAACTGGTCAGCACGCCCACCCCAGTCTTTCTCAGAAAAGGGAGAATAGGTTCATCCCGAAGGCTTTGGCTGATTCTTGTTCTTCACACAAACACTGTATCCACAGTCTAAGCATCACAAGGGCTTACAGAAGCTGTCTTCTTTGGTGCTGTGGTGTTTGGCAGCAGACTTTCTGCATACTTAAGGGTTATAAATGATACTACCTGTTCCTAAGACTACAGGCAATACTTTCCCATGGTTTAATGGTTGTGCTGAGATGGGTCCTTGACTGCTGGCAGCAGTAGGGATCACTGTAGTGTGTTTTAAGTGGGAGAACTCAACTAAAAATAAAAATGTAAGGGAAAAAAACAACAAGCTAAAGTGTCCTGTGACAACTCACCCCAGAAGTCCTGTCAATCTGCCAGGACTGCATTACCCAGGAGCTGGGAGTGAAGCTAAACCATGCACTGTCTAATGCTTGAGAGCTCTTTAACCCACTCCAGCTGCTTTCCGTTGCTGGCTGCTTTTAACCTAGTTTTCAACCTCCAGAACTCTTATTTCTGGCTGCAGCTTTCATTAGCAGACACATACTCCCCATTCAATTCCTTCCAGAGATGTAGGCTACATCCCCAAAGTACCTTTTTGGGAAAGTTGTCTGAGGCACTTGCAGCCAGAGGGTGCAGTGCCCTGGAAAACAGGGAGGAATGTAGCTTTCAAAGTGCATTTCTCCCCTCAGTACTAAGAAGCCAAACCCCACTGATGAATTTTGTAGATGGGATTGTTCTTTCCTAACCATTGCCAGGTTTTTTTTCTAAAGCTGATAGGAAAGACTGATTTTTAAGGACATAGAGGGCTCTCCTCCCTTTCTTTGTATCTTTCCCCTCTTGTTTTGCAGCAGCAGGTGATTCATTGCTTCTTTCTCTACTTTCTCTACTCTACTCCATTACTGATGCCCTCTTATACAGGCAGCTGGGGAAGAAACAGCTTTCAGGAAGTCCCAGTGATCAGAGATATGCCCTCATCCTCAGCTTGCAAAATGCTTTCTTGCTGAACTGGCAGAAATACTAATTTCCTGAAATACTCATGATTTCCTGCGGGAAAATCATCTCCTGTTACTACACAGACAGGCTGTACAAGGGGGAATGCAGCAGTCTGGGGTCCCCTCTGCAGAGGTGCTCACATACATACCTGTGACCTCCCTCACTGCCTGACTTTGAGAGTATCAGTCTGTATCGTGTCTTCCTCCAGAACTAGCTGTGGTCTGACAAGATCAAGAGGGACACTGAAAATAAAAGTGATTTTAAAGTGTAAAACACCTCAGTTGAAGCCTTCTGTGTTTCCTATTCTATGTCATCCCCTAGTCTTCCTGGGAAGAGGGTACAGGGCTTTCATAGGCTGGTGCACATGCTTTCTTTTCAGAAGTGTCCACACTCTTTTAGTGTCAAGTGAAAAGTTCCCCTGAGGGGGAGGGATGCAAACTGTCTCCAGTCCCAAAGCCTTGTAACCATGTCAGCAAAGCACCACACTTAGCTATGAAGGTCTGCTGGGAGACTGGATTTATCAGCTCAGACACCCCAGCTGTGCAATTACACAGCCTGCACTCTTGAAGCAGCCTGAGTCCAACCAGCCCAAAACACAGATCAAACAAGTTTGCATCTGGCTGCAAAAGATCTTTTAAGACATATCCATGACTACTGGGATCAGCTCAAAACACTTCTTTGGTTTAGAAAGCATCAATGCCAGAAGATAGATTGGGGATGCTGAACATCAGCAGCAGAGCTGTTCCCACAACAGCTGTGTATGCTAACAAATCCTTACAGTCCACCTTGGCAGGGACACTGAAGTTGTCATTTGTGTCCCCACTTCACAGGCAGGGACACTGCAGCAGGACTGGAAGAGGCAGAACCGACACAAGCAGCCCACGAGGCTGTGGAAGGAGCTGTATTACAAGTGGCTCTGCACTGAGGACTGCTGGTGCCATGTGCTGGGTGGGCTCAGCACCCTGCCAAGGAAGAGGCAAGACTTTGAAACCTAAAAGCCTGTCCCACACCTCCACACTGAATGACTTTGCACCATCTCCCATGGGGTTTCAAGTGGCTTTAAAAATAGCAAATTTGGCTTGATGAAGGCCAAGCCACAGAAGTTGGGTCATGTTGCTGTCACAGCATATTCTGTGGTTGAAGTAACCCAAATCTACTGCGTCCCTTTCCTCTGCCTGAACCACAAAAAGCTGTTTTCCTTTAAGATGGCCTTATAGCTGGGCTTACTGCCTGCCAGACTTGTGGTCATATTCTCTCTCAGGGCTTTTGTAGGCTAATCCAGCACAAAAGGCACTGGCTGCTCTCCACTCCAAACCTCTGCCAAGCTGTGAGATAGATGGAGCTGCTTATAAAACGTATCATAAATTAGAACAGCGTAAGAAGCTAACAATTGTTGTGCTGAATGTAGCAGCCTACATCCCAAAGGACCTCAGCACAGCTGATTTACAAAAAATTGCACTCAAAACAAATGTTTTTGTAATTCAAGAATTGTCTTGTGAAACTCAACCTCTACAGGAATTTTGCAGTAAGATATCACTTGAAAACCTGCATAAATCCTCTCTAAGTATTTGTTCTAAGTATGCAAACCCTGGAAATATCCAGTGCAGACAAACAGCAGGGGAAAGCACACAAACTCCCCATCATGTCCTTGTATTGCTTTTTTTGTGTGCTTTCTGGGCGACAAATTTGTGATTTCACATCCCACCCCACCCCTTCCCAGTCAATGGCATTAACAATATTTCACTTCTTACAACCAAGGTGCCTCTCAGAGCTCCACCTGGTTGGCAATTCTATCAACCCTGTCAGTCCTACACAGGACAGAGTTCTGGCAACACATGGCTTCTCAAACACCCAGAGCAACAGGAAAACCCAAGGCTGGAAGCTGAAACTAAACAAAGCAAAGTTCAGAAGTATTTAATTTTGAAGGTGATAAAGCACTGGAACAAGAAGAAAAGGTGAATCTTCCATCACTGGAAAGTTCTAAAGCGAGAGGGGATGTTTTCTTTATTCAGCACTGCGCTTCAAGCAGGAGTCAATTGAGGGCAGTCCTGTGAGCTGCACTCCACAGAAGGGCACACTGAAAGATCACAAGAGCCTCTCTGACCCCATAACCCAGGAATTAATACCTGGGAGGAGTTTCTTGTAAAATCTGTCGAACTACTGCCCTTTAAATCCCTACCTACAGCTTCTGTGCTATGCAGCCACAATGGAAAAATCAATTAAGGAGCAGGGAAAATGGAAAAGGGAAAAAACAAGAAGCTACTGACTGATAAAGGCACAGTGAAGGATGATGGAGGTTTGAACACTGCCCCTGCACCAGGCTGAGCAGGATCTGTTCTGGACTCCTGGAGATCACAGGAGGTTGGCTGTCACTGATTTCACTGGTACTCGCTTGGTGTCCTCTCCAGGTAAGCAGAGGACTGGGGTTTGTGTTCTGCAGGACTGCAAAACCTGTGTCACTCCCAAACACTGCACAGCCCCACCACACAGACACCCGAGCTACAAAGCTATTATTCTTTCATTTCAACATCCCAGCCAAATTACTTTTGTGATTATAACTGCAGACCAAAAGAGAGTGCATATGAACAACAGGGGAAAAAACAAAACAAAACAAAACCAAACAGAAACCCAACATAAAAACAAAACCACAAAGCTGCTGTTTCATTATTATTGTACTGCTGCTTTGGAATCAGAGAAAATATAAACCTCCATCAGCAGATCTGGGTTCCTCAATGCAGCTCAAAAAGTTGGCAGGAGATTGTACAAGGAATGGAAACTAGACTGCACAGATCCTCAGGAAGCCACCAGAGGGTAGCAAAGCATTTTAGAGCACAGCTGACAGAAGCCCAGGCAAAGCGGCGTGATCTGTACCTGCATCTCCCTCCTCACTTTCTGGTTGCTATTTCAGTTATTCAGGAACATTACATTTTTATTCATCCCTATGCATTCCATTTTCAAAATGCTGCCTTGCTTTCTTCACAGATGAGAAGGAAAATTTATATTTCAATTATGCCTACCCTCCTCCCCGAGAGCAGCTTGTTTCTCCCTTATTTTCTTCACAGTGTCTGCATCCCTCCCCAGCCAACTCTTCCCCTGCAGCAGTGGGCAGCAAGCCGGGTCCTATGGGGATGGCCTATGGTTCAGCGGTGGGGAACCATCCTGTGGGGAGGGATGAGGAGGGGAAGAGGGTCAAGAGGGCAAATAGCTGTTTCCAGCAGTTTAGGAAACTGGTTACACCAGAAGCTCCTCACATTAGCCGTCTGGATTACCCCAACGTCCTTGCTAGTGCAACATTCAGATAACACTCTGAATTGCTGATGGCCAGTCCTGAGGTTCTGACTGTTTCAAAGCTGTGGAAAGTACAGGAGAGGAAGACACATAATATTTTGGTAATGCTTTCTTTGCCTCAAAAGTCTCCATTCCCCACTTTGCAGATTCCCACCCCAGTCACATGGAAAGCTCTCAGCCCCACAAGAACCTCAAGAAGCCAATAAACCAACCTCATCCTGATCCCCCTCACATGCCCTCTGCTGAGTGTAAGAGTAGGAAGGGTCCCAATAACTCTTTTTAAAAATTATTATTTTATTTTAAGGTTCCTGTGTTTTAAGTCTCAAGCTAGGATGCAAGGAGTCCTGTTGCCCTGCTCTTGGAAGCTTATATGGAGAAAGGAGACCAGACAGTAACACAGGGGAGGGGGTGGTGAGGGCAGAGTCTGGTTTTTAAATAGCTAACTTTTTCATGCACAGTCTGCAGGAACCAAAAATAGCTCCTGAATATTTCAGCAAATCATTCCCAATAATTAAAATTGTGATGTGTTTTCTGTCAATCCCAAATGCAGTGAAAGCCTTCAGATATATTATTCACTACAAATTATTCATCCAGCTGCACTTGCAGAGTTGAAAATTTCCGTTCACTTTGACCTAAACGCAAAGAAACCCTCCAGCCCCTAAATGACAAAGTCTTTCATATCTGCCCATTGCCAAAAAATACAACAAACTAATCTTCCTGATCTATCCTATTTATTTGTCACAGGTGTGTCTTACCCAGTAGGTTAAGACTGTAGTGCAGCTGACACTTAGCACTGATTAAGTTGCATCTGTTCAGTGCAGCTGCTTTCAGACCCTATTACAGATATGTGAAAGTCACTAAATACATTTTCCATAAACTGTACTCCTAATTGGAATATCCCACTTGCTCTGCCCAGGTGCTTTGCCAGACCCAAGGATCAGCCCTTTACCACATTGTCAGGAAGCAATGGGAGGTAGAGGAAAGGCTCTTGCAGACTTCCACTTCTGGGGAAAAGCTTCTGCCTCTGTAGAGAACTTGATTATCAGTCCTGCCCCACCAACAGCAGACACCTTTGCTCACAGGCTCCCCAAAACAGACACCAAAGCTAAAGAGGTCAGAAGCATCACCTTGTAGCACCATGAAAAATCTGTGGCATCATTTAAATCCAGCCCAGCAGCTCACTCCTCCATTACAGCCTCTGCATGAATTACAAATGTAAAGCACCAGATGCTCAGCACAAGAGCACACTCTGGGCAAAATCCATTTACAGATCTTTTTTTAAAAAGTACCCAATACATAAGGGTGTTTTCATTCTCTTGCAGCCGAGGTCAGGAGACCTCAAAGGGACAATGTATTTTGGAAGCATTGAGCATCCTTGATAGGGCAGTCAGAGCATGAGTATCTCAGTTTGAGACTCCCCGTCTGTCCAGTGTCTGGACATTTAATATAAATTACTCTGTTATTGCAAATCATTCAACCAAGTTCTCCTTGACCTGCAAGGAGACATCCTGGGACAAGACAGGGAGCTAAAACAGGCCCTTCCTCAGTCTGTTTGAAGGCACAACTGTTAAGAGGACACAACTGTTAAGAGGACACAACTTCTCTTCATCATTAAAGTATGATTATTAGGAGAGATGGGAAACACTGAAGAATCACAAACATTCCCCTTTTCAAAAGACTGGCAATATAGGGAAACATCACACTGAAGTCACAGTTCCCTGTTGAGCACTTCTCCTCCCCCTCCTCAGTGACGTGTGGCACTGTCATTCCAGAATGTCACCTTGATGGAGAGAACAACTTCTTGAGAGGAGTCATCAGCTTGGAGCAACAAAAGCCACCTCCTTCAGAAATACTCCCACAGAAGTGTGCAAGGCCAGGACAGTAACGTCACATCAGGGCGTAATTAAAACTCCTGAGCAGTTACAGCTCCTCATTGACAGTCTTTTATGTAATGACTGCATGCAATTAAGATAACAACCTTCCCCATACTGACATGTCTGCACAAACATACAATTACCACAGTGATGGGAAGGAGCCTGACAAACAATTTGCTCAGGGAACAAGAAACCCAGCTAGGAGGTCCCGAGCCCTTTTCCAGCCTTGCTGCTCCTGACTGCTTCGGGACATCACGGCAAGCCCTGAAGGCAGGGACAGAGGCCAGAAGGTGCTTGTACATTAATAAGTCCTCCTTGCCCAGCAGATGCCCTTTCTTGGCAAAACATTCCCTTTCTGTAGAAGATGAAGCACGTCTTGTTGCACAACTGACTGGCAATTTTACAAACAAACCTGGACAGGCTTTCTGGGGGCACAGAGATATAAGGCAAGAGAGATATTGACAATGTCCTCATAAACAAACAAACAAACAAGTTATAAAAACGAAAGCTATCTGTGGTTTCTCACTCAAGAACATCCACTCTTAGAAGCCTGTTTTTCCCTAAAGTCTTTTTTAGTTCTTGCAGGGTCAAAGTGGATAATCAATAGTAAGCAGGGAAAGATGATCAGCAGAAAGAGAAGAGTTAAACTCAAGTTTACATGACAGAAGTTGCACAGAAGTGCTGTGGGAAGACAAAGGCATTCATATTCAGATCTGAATTAGTGAGAACTATATGAAATCTGGACCAAAGGATAATAAAAGCGAAAGTCTGCTAACAGTGGTGAGATCGCATGTGTTCTCATGGAGCCTCTCTGGGTGACTCAGAGAGCAAGATTTTAGACAAAGAGGGTTTAGAACAAGCCTTAATAAAGATAAAACCCAGCAGCAATATAACACACAGCATTCTTATACAACATCATCCTGTCTCATTCACCCTTTGACTTGTCCTGCAAACAGTGGCACACAGAGCTAAAGCCTGTAATGAAGCAAGCTCAGCCCATGGGGACCTGCAAGCATGGATGTGTCACGAGGGCCAGGGACTGTAAGCTCTTTGGGAGTCCTCTTTTGTAAAACTTCCAAGATCTCATCATCATGGAAGTTACCCTACCAGAAAAGCCACAAAACACACAGCAAGAAGACAGCCCATGCAATTATTTTAGCCTTTGCTCCTTTGCATCGCTGTACTAATAAAGATTCTCCAATTAAAACTCTTACCACCAACTTAATATCCACTCCTCCACTCAGTTTTCACTCATGTTGGTCTCCAGGCTGTACTAGCTCTGCTTGCACTGGTGCTACATCTGCCCACATTAACGTGAACATCCTACATTTTTGGGGAGATTGAAATGGCACTAAACATCAGTGCTTGGCAACTGAACCTCACCCATAAAGACTTTCTGGACAGGCCTGATTTTGCCTACAGGCTGTCAACATGCAACTGGAGCCATTCTGCCAGCACACACTTGTGCTCCTGCTAAAAACCTTGTGTCAGGCCGAACAGTGAAGTGATAGGGACTTCACAATCCTTGTTTCATTGTGACATTCTCTACAAAAATATGCCATTGGACCTAGGTTTTTTCCCCTCCATCTTGGAAGAAGTACAGTAGTTTGGCTGACTGGAGAAAAATGTTCACATTTGTCACTAAGAAAAACTGTGTGAGAAAAAGGCATTTGCAGAGCATGTGGTATAAGAGGAAAGGATTGATCAGATTACCTGGAGAACTGATACTTGCCTCTACTAAAACTCTATTTCCGTTCAAAGCCCTGCTTGCAAATTCTGAGAGGAGATAATACAGGATTTTCTTATGGTAGTTCAGATTAAATGCTGCATAAGAAATGCAGTATCCTCAAAATGTCGTAGCTCTAAGCTTCTGATTCACACATTTGCCATTTGGGGATATTAGGTATGACTCTATTTTTTAATGAAGATATAAAACATCAGAAGGAAAAAAAAATCCAATTCAGAATTCTATCTGTCAAGTTCAGTGAGCACTGACTGCAGGTTCCACAATAATGTCACGCTGTGAGTGTGCTTTCAGCAGCAGCTCTAAGCACATTCACATCAGGCACTGGGGAAGGCACAGGCTGAGACAGATGACACCCAAAGCTCTTCTAATGCATTAAAACCTTTTTGTCTTAAATTGATCCCATCTCAGATATGCTGAGTGTTCAGTCTCTTCTTTTTCTGGCTGATTTAATTGTAACTTTCCAACTGGTAAAAACTGTGATATGAAGCTTTGTAAATGAGCATTTTAAAGAGAAAGTGGGATAGAAAAATACTTAAATCAAAAATTTGGAGATAAAACACACTGGCTACAGCCATACAGTTTAACACAGTCTCAAACACAGGCACAAGACTCTGCATCACTTGAAATGTGAGTTACAGTTTAACCTCTGACCACTCAAGCCACTGAGCCAGTCTGGCACACCACATGGTGAGCACAAAACTGACCCAGAGCACCCATAGAAAACACCTCCTGTATTCACAGTCCCAGACCCCACATCTACATGAATAAACTCCATCAAAATTCCCTTCACACCTCCCACCACTCCTTTTCCCTAGGTCCCAGTTTACTCCAGAACAGTTCTTTTTCCAGTCTCTGTTTGTACAAGCAACAATTTTCTTGTGTTTTCTTATTCAAGGGTGAACTTAAAAGAACAAAGGCTGGTCTTTCATAATGCATCATCTTCCTGAACAGACCAAACAAGGTCTCAATGAAAAACCACATGCTTTTATTCGTACCCATCAACCTACCAATAAATGCACAGAGAACAACCACAGAAATAAGGAGCTTGCCACCCTTGAAACCTTCCTGAAGTCCTTCCAGAGATGTGGTATACTCCCTTACACCAGTGGTGGTCTTCAAAGCACAGTATAAATCATTTGGTGTGTGAGACAATGGGAAGGTATCTACAGAAATGCATGTTCAAAGCAATTAGGGAAGGTGATGGAGCATGACAGCCACAGAGATTTTCTTCCTGCTTCTCAGTGGAGACACAATTGACTCATCTCAGTACAGTACCACAGCCCAAAATATTACACCTATAGATGTTTTTTTAAGCTGTATGCTTTAAGTGCAGAAAGAGAGCATGGAAATAAACTTAATCATTTCATGGCCCGAACTCAAACTTTCTTCCTTCAGCAGACATAGGCATGCAAAGTGGGATCCCAATTTAACCAAGAGCCAACCTTGGCATCAAACAAGTGCTGATACAACCATATGGTTTGAAAGAGTCTTCTCTCCTTCTGCTAAGTACCACCTCACATCTTGGAGAGGACGTGTCTTACAACCATTATCAGCAGCAATTATGAAAGGCATCTGCCTCTGGTGACCAAGAACTGGAGCTGCTGTGGTGAGGGGCAGGGAAGGCTCCAGGCTGATGGTGCTTCCTGCAGTTCCCATTGCTCACTGAGGACACCAGCACGTGGCAAAGGATCTGATTAAGCAGCTCTGCTGCTGGCAGTGAGATGTGGGGTACAGACAGGTGACTGAGCTGCAAGGGAAGGGGGCAAAATGGAAGGGATGGGGTATTTGGGAGCAGCAGGGGGAAGTGAGCAGGGATTTTGGCAGAGGAAAAACATGGGACTGGGGATGCAGAGACACTCCAGACATTTTGCTAGCCTGTTTCAGCTGCTGCCTGACTTATCCTGTCTGTCCCACAGAGCCAAGGAGGAGCTCCTTGAAGCCAAACCTGCCCAAGTGACTACAGCTCCAAGGTAACACTCAGCACAGACCCACAGAGCCTCGTGCTCAGAGCCACTTAAATGCCTGTGGGTACAAAAGCTTCTCCAAAGCCAAATGGCCACATCTGCACAGCCCTGTGCCAGGCTCTGGCCCTGCTGCTCTGCTCAGAGCCAGCCACCCCAGCACCCACACCTGAGGCACCATTACCCTGCAAGCTGGGGAAGTGATCACAGGTACTCCAGGTAACTGGAATTTCATTGCAGAAAGAGAAAGTAAGTGAAGCCACTGCAAATGAGATGTTGAATGAGGCCCACAGGCAACTGCTATGGTCCCAAAACATCAATTACCCTGTCTCACACCCACCAGTCTGGATCATCACTTCATATGGGCTCACCACAAAACCTTAAAGAGAATCCAGAAAAAACCCAAGCAGTTTACTATTCCCATGGGAACCTGTTCCAGAATGCTGCCCTGCCCTTTTTCTCATCACAAACTCTTTTCTAACTTCAAGACTAAAGTCATTAATGTAATCCCAACACTGGCACAATACCTCCTGCACGTAACCATCAAGACTTGTAAATAATTTACAGGAGACATGAATACACTGCCATCTGCACACAAAGAAACTGCTCACTGCACAGCACTCATGCATGTGTTGGTACCTCTGGGCAAGGGAGAGGGTGAGATGGGGACAGCTGTAGGGTCATGCTGGGAAGCTGTTGCTACGTGGTGGCTCTTGGGTGACTTAGGTAACAAACTGGATATAGGCAATTTAATCTAGCAAAGCAGTGGGTGCTAACAGCAGTCCCTGCTGGCAGGTGCAGCAGAGAGGACAAGCATCAACAAACAGGCACAATAAAGAAAGGTCTTGAAATTGGTCACCCCAAAAGACAGCCTAGACAAAGGCTGCACATCACCTCTGACAGTCTGGCATCCCAGTGGTGGGGTGTGAAGCCTTGGGACCCCTCTGTGCAGCCATGATTAGGCTGGGCTAAAGAAAGTGCAACTGTTCTTTGGCTCTGGAACCCCACAAAGCATGGAGTTTCATGGAAAATTTAAGAAAAACCGGGGTGTCAGTAACTCCTTCACACATTGCAGAATCTCATTCTGCTCTCCACTTCCAAAACCTTAAAAATCTAAGGTACAGTCCAGGAAGCATCTGCCTTGATTTCAAACACAGGGAACTGCCACCAAGCCAGATAAAAAGCAATGGGCTTCTGCATGGATGCCACAGGCTGAATTTATTGAGCCACAGATTACACAGATGAGTACACAAGGCCAGATCTCATACCAGTAGATTGCCCCATTTGCGTGGCAATAGGAGCAACTGGAGGGTGTGTGAATTCAGCTCTGCAATAACAAACCTGTGCAGAGCTCAGCAGGTTGAGGCCATTAGGGACCAGGGCACGAGTCCCTGACATCTGCAACACAGAGTTACATCACTCACAAGGTAAACATCATACAGCTGATGAACCTTGCAGATGACAGAGATCTACTGCAGCACAAACAACTCCTCTGCAGGACTCGTACTGGCAGAGATGGGCCCTCTGTCAGTGGGAATTTTAACTGCAGTTTTGATTTAGGTAAGTTTTGACCAAATACTTTTGCAGGTTTTTTTGTACACAAAGCGAATAAGTGCAAATCATAACTACTTACATACCCCAAACGCAGCGATATCATCAGATATTTAGTCACATGTGCCACTTTTAAAGGAATACCCTATTTTTTCCTGATATATTTACTGAATTAGTGGAAGATTTCCACCTGAAGTTCTTGTACAGGGAGTTTTTTCCATCCAACACCAATAATTTGACTTATTTTTAGAAAATACTTGTTATTTTTAAAAGACTTGTTGCTTTGATAGGGTGTAGGAGTTACAGAACTGTGCCTTCCTCTGGAGACTCTCCCTCCAAACAGATTTCAACAGGGACAAGGAAAATGGTCATTACAGGCTCAAGACTACTTTTCCTTGGGTGCTGCCCAACTCCCAGTACTTATGCTGGTAGTACTCCCAGGACTACAACATCAAATCACACAGAATATTTAAGGGAGCACAAATTTGGAGGCCTATTCCAGGAGGCCCAGGAACTGGTTTGCCATTTCACAATGCTAAACAGAGCGAGGACAAAGGAGTGAAGAGATGATAGACTGAGACAAACTTTGGTGTGAAGTGGGACAGACCAGTAACAGCCATCACTAATTGCCACTCCCCTTGGGCAGCCCTTAGAAACATCATGAGTGGCTTGAATTGCTTTACTGATATTTATTCTGCCTTCACCCTTGGTGATTTATACAAATAAGAGATTAGAAGAAGGAGGGAAGGAAGAGCAGTAGTAGCAGGAGGGAAGAGGAGGGTAATTAGTGCTGTGAGGATCCAGAAGATCAGTAGGGTCCTAGTGATGAGGGGAAAGACAAGAGGAAAGAAAGGGACTGACATGCATTTAGTATTTCAAGCACAGAAAGGCTCTTGCAGCTAAGGATGCTGAAGCAAGGCTTGCTTCTTATTATGACTATGACAAAGCAGAAAAAAAGTGGAACACACATTGATTAAAGCAGCAGGCATCTCCCTTGGATGCTGAGACTCAGCAAGGGGCTGCAGCTTCCCAAGGAGGCAAGCATTTAGATTTCAGCTATTCCGAGACATGGACCATATGCTGGGGCCATCTGGAGACTGCTTTCTTTGATGGATGTCGGGTGCCTCCAAAGGCACCAGGGAAGGGAGCTGAAATATTGGTAACTGATTGATGCTGAGGGCACTTAACTAGAGATGACCCCACTTCTTCACAATTCACACCTGCTCCTCAGGAGAAGCTCAGAAATTGTCCTCCCAGTGGAGATGATCTCTTCTATGGCTTCCAGAAGGCAGCCGTCATTTAAGTGGCACAGCTGGTGAGCTCAGTGGGATGGCCCTGAGTGTGCTCAGCCAGCACTCAACAGCTGATCCACGGCTCCAGCTGGAGGCTCCCATTCAGCACCAGACGTGAATTACCAGCACATCATCAAAAGATGTGTTGTGTCAATGGGTGAAGCCCAGGATGCCCAGAGCCCTCCCACCCCTTCAGAGGCCACCCTGCCCTTTCAGCACCTCTTGAGAAGCCTTGCCAGGAAGAGAAGCTCCACTGGAGCACCATCCCAGCAATGCAAAGATGCAGAGGAGAGGACATCCATGCAGCAACTCCTGGCTGACACTGCAGCACAGCTCATGAGGGACAGTTTTCTTTCACTCCCAGAAGACAGGAAGCCAAGGCCCTGAGATGGACAGGTCAGATAGAAAAGGAAAAGGCACACCACTGTCCAAGCCACAGCAAACCCCTGTTTTGCAGTTAAAAAAAACCCAAAACCAACGGCAGCAAAAAACCCACCAAAACCCCTCCAAACTAAAACTACCCAAAAAACCCCAACACCCAGACAGTCTTCAAGGCAGGCAGTGTTCCTCTGTGTGAATATGTTTCATATCTAGCAGACAGCAGAAGTATTTAAGTTACAAAGACCATCACATAGAAATCCACCTGCCAAACTATAACCAGGCCTTTTGCTGAGACCTGTGCAGAGAATCAAGCAGAATGCTCTGTCTCTGTACAAGCAGAGAACAAGCAAAGGAACCCAATAAACACATCTCTAAGAGCAGCTTTCAGAAAACAGCTCGCTAGACCACCCTGCACTTTGTCTCTTTTTTTGCCTGAAAAAACAACAGCAAACACTTTCTTCCACAGCATTCAACTCCAGAGCTTGGGAAATCATCTGAATACAAATGCTCACTACCCTCAGCATATGGATTTTGCATCCAAGGACAGAGTGTAAAACATGGTTTTACAGCTCTTCCTAACAGCCTCTCACCAAACCAGTGCACAATTCCAATAGTCCCTGGGATTATGGTGCAGGAACTGCTGAATTATAACCCTGGGGCTTGGCCATGGGATGCTGTCCTGCTTTGTGCTCTGCTTCTCAGGGAGAAGAGGGACCCTGTCAGCACCCTCACTGCCACAGCCTGAGCCTCAGGTACTGTGTAGGCTTCACTCACTGCCTGGAGATGCTTGATTCCTGATGCCAAATTTCCCCAGTGTGCCTCCAGAGATTGGGAGCTGTCTGGCAACAAATGAGAAATTGGGGTTTGTCAAACAGTGAGTCACAAGTCCTGTGTGAGGGCAGACTGAATCAGGTGGTGGAGCTGTGACAATCACCACTGGCTGAGAGTTGGCCTCTGCTCTGCAATCTCTCAGGAGTGTATCTCTGGGAAGAACATGGAAGACAGGCCCCCCTCTGTTGGGAGACTTTGCCACGTACTGTTTGCCCACAGAGGACCTCGGGTAGCTGTGCAGTGACAGTCAGCCAGGTGCCCTGGAGTGGGAGGGATTTGACTAAGCACAGCTTACATCTCACTGAATGTCTTCATTAGCAGGCAGCAAAACAGTGCCCCTTTATACACCTGGAGCTCAAAGTAGAGCAGAGTAAAGGCAAAGCAAGAGAGTCCTTCCAGCCCTCATCCCCACTCAGGCTGCAGCTTGTGCTTTGTATCCCCAACTCAGACAAGGACTGGGATTTGATAAAGTCAAGGGAGAAGAAAGTACAGAGGAATGGTTATAAATATGCATCAGAATCTCAAGGCTGGAGATCAAGGGCAATTTTATGAGAAAATCATTTTAGAATAAAAAAAAAAAGCGGTGGTGAGGGTGTATGTGAATGTGTAAAGCTTCATAATGGCAAAGAACAATCCTGTCCTTCCTCCTGGACTGGAGGAAAGGAGCACATTAACTGCTACCTGACACAGGAACTTTGGAGGCTTAAACCTCCCTTTGCCCTCTCCAAATTAAAAGCTTTTTAGGATGGAGGATGTCTTTAGCATGCAATTATGCACCTGGTAAAATCAAAGGAATCTATTTCAGTTGCTGACAAACCAGAGTAGTAACACAGGTTTGGATGCAGCTGCATGTCTCTGTCAAGCACCACAGTCCCCTGCAGAGCATGGAAACCAACAATTCTTCAATAAGTGAAGGCTCTAGAGATCCCCAGTGCTAGAAGTGAGGAGGTACTGATGCACTAAGACCTGACTAACCTAGATACTCCAAAACAGGGACTTCTTAATCAGGTTCTGAAAAACTGAAAAGTAAAATGCACAACGATAGACTTTGTGGGATAATTTACTTGAACAGACTTCTGGTTGGTCAGCAGATCAGATGGTGATTTATTACCACTTGGCCTAGGAAACAAAGAATCAGCACAAAAGGTGTAAACTGACAGTAGTGCTTAGACCTAATCTACTAACAGAACAGAGAAACATTATTCCACTTGCCAGAAACATTCCACTTGGTGACACCAGTTACCACGAAACACATCAGATAAACTCTGCAGCATTAGCTTACCTTTTCAGAAGAGTCAGCCAGACCACTGCAATGCACAGGAGGCAACGCAGAGCAGCCAGTGGTGCTGCACTCATTTCCATGGTGCTGGGACTGGTGACTCCTCTAGCTCAGCATTATGAACCTTGGTGAGTCAGTGTTCAGCTTTATCTTTGCAAGTAGTTTCTGCATACTTGAAAAACGACTAGCTTGGAGGAATGCATGAGGAAAATAAGGCACAGGACAGAACCCTGCTCAGCCAGGAACTCTCCACATCCTCAACCACACATAGCATCGAGGTGCAGCACTCACCTGTCTCAGTGAATTTTTGACAGATTTGGGTCTTGGATTTCTTACAAATTCGACTCCCCTGCTCCCAGCAGCACCTGGACCAGGTGAGACCACATGCATGTGGCAGCAGCTCAAGGAGGGTCGAGACAGCTGCTGTTCTCCAGGCTGAATTGTGATCCCCTACTGTCCACGGGAGCCATCGAGCTGTTGAGCATACGTGGCTTTTACCTGGGCCCATAGGTTAAAACAAATAATGTGTCTCACTTCTGCACCATCCTTTCTTCCAGACACTTCAAACAGTGCATCTGATCTTCCTCCCGTTGCAAGGAGAGCTATTAAGTTCAGTAGGTGCAGCAACAGAGTCCATTAAAGCTTACTGTGTACTAGTGCCATCACTGCCATTAGTGGGAGGTAAACTGAGACACAGAAGGACATAATTTCCTCCAAGGTCATACAGTAAAATCTACTGCAGAGCAGGAACAGAAATCAGTGCTTCTCATTTCCAGCCCAGGCTTTGACCATAATTACAAGTGAGAGATGAAATTTGGCTCCCATTCTAGAGGTTGGGGAAGTTCAGGACCCTGAATCTATTCTTGGCTTTTGCTTCCCGCTTCAACGTGTGACTTTGAAGAGGTCAAATTTTGATGCCTGTGCATTTGAAGTGACTGGTCATGCTTAGGTTCCCATATATGCAAGATGTATCCATCAATACTGGGTTAGGCAGTTTGTATGCAAATAAAAGCACTTTGTTCACACAGGGTCTCATTTTGATATTGTCACCTCCTGGTGTTCTTTGTCTGCTGCACCACCCCAGAGAGCACTAACAGCCCTGTCCCTCACTTAGCAGACACCCTGATGACAGAGGTGAGTTCAGGGAAACCTCAGGAACACAAATCCCTTTTATCCTCTCATTGTGCACAATGGAATATGCACACTAATGCAAGGAATGCCTTCCCATCCCTGCCCAGCTGACCTGCCTCAAACCATCTCCCTCCCTGTGAGAGGCTGCAGACTTCAAAGGTTCCCCCCACCCTTGATCAGGGACCACTCTGGTGATACCAAGATTGACTCAGGTAAAAATGTCACTGTTGCAAAACACCAGCTTATTCAGACTGAACTGTTTCAGTGGAGTTGCTATTAAAAACAGAGCTTAGAGTTTAAACAAAACACATCAGAAAAACAAAACAAAAAAAAAAACTGCACAAAGAAAAAGCCACAAGAAGCAACAAAAAACCCCCAAAAAATCCCAAATGGAAACAAAACAAAACTTTCAAAATGCCAAATAGGAAGAAGTGATGCTTGAGTCCCCCCTCCTGCAGCACTGCCTGCTCAGAGTCCTGCTCTGCCCAGCTCGGAGCAGTGCTCGGATGAAACCATCACACGTCCTCTCCTCTTGTTTTTACACAAAAGCATTTACAGACAACACGCACCAAATCCTGACTGGTGGTTTTTTTTTTGCTTCTTGCAAGACAATCCCTCGTGTTTCGTGGCCAGACAGGTCAGCTCAGCCGCTCTGTGTCCGGCAGCACCGCGAGCGTCAGCCGCGGGCGGCGCTGGGGACGGGAGCAAGCGCAGCCTCCCTTCTGTGAGCCCTGTTCCAAAACAGGAACCTCCTCATGAGGTCACACAGGCGTCCTTGGGAGATAATGGCCAACAGTAACCCTTGTTTCACAGGAACCTAACCTCGTCCTCACAGCAAGGATGAAGGAAAACCTGTAGATGTGGGTTTGAAGACACAGTTCCTTCCTGACCTCCACTTCGGGAGATGCTGATTTCTCCAGCTGACAGCTGTATTTTCACAGCTGCTGAGAAAAATCCCGTTGAAATGAAGAGACTTTGGGGGACTCAACACTTAAAAGTCAGCATTGGAGAAACCTCGACCCTGGCAATTTCAGTCATAATTTTGCCTTGAAACAACCTTAGAGTTTTGACTTCATTGATAGCACTTAAAATTACAACACCCCCTATTAAACCTGCCTAAAGCAGCATAGTGAATGAATAAGGCCACTTTTGTTATCTCTTTGGGTCTTGTACCTTACACAGACCAAGGCATAGCCCTGAATCAACTTTGATGAAAGCTGGAGTAGAAAAGCATTCAATCTTCACTTTAACATTTTGAGAGATGAAGAGGTCACCATAATCCTCAGTATCAGATACAGTTCCCATGGCTAATTAGCCAGTTAAACCTCATTTTATTTCTGGTCAGAATGTGCTCACCTTTCATTTCAACCACTGGATCTTGCAGTACATTAAAAACTGTTCTCCATCTAGATACCAGACGGATCAAATCACTCTTCAATTAATCAAATTCCTGCAGCCTCTCATTATAAGTCACGCCTTATGATGATTCTCATGCTATTCTCTGACTTATCTCTGATATGTTTTTCCCCCCAATACCTTTTTTCTGATTACAGGTATCAGAAACTGCTTCAGGTTTTCTACAAGAGATCTCACCAGTGCCAATTTCAGAGAAAACATATTCACCTTCCTACTTGTCCAGATTTCTGTGCCTGCCCTCCCACAGACAGCATTTGCTGTGCTCAGTTCCCAGCACAGAGCTCCCTGGGCTGGACTCTGCTGCTGGGGCAGCAGTTGCTCCATCACTCCCCTGCTGCAGGCACAAGGGATGGGAACAGGGCTCAGGTCAAGTCCTGAGGGCTCTGCTTCACCTCACGAGTGAGTGAGGGACCCTGTGCACCTTCTTCTTCCCTTAAACAGGCCACCCTCTCAGCTCTCTGTGTCCAAATGGCTGCTTTTACAAGTAACTCTTTTCATACCATTTCCTTGTGCTAACTCACTGAGCAGCTCCGTGGCTCTCCATGAAAGACCTGTCCTCATCTTCCTCACCCTTCCTCCAGGTCACTCATCACTGAGCAGTAACCAGCCACGAGCTGACCTCAGACAGACCCCACTAAAAAAGCCCCAAGAGCTGAACCAAGTGTCCTGATTTACAGTGTGCTACTCTAGCAGCCACATCATGGTCCCACTTGTAATTCTAAAGAATAGACTTAATTTCATAGATTAAGCTATTACTTTTCAAGACTGCCATAATAATGATACTTAACATTCCTGGAACAATTTACATTTTCAAAGCACTGCAAAAATGTTAATTAACAGCATGCTTACACCAGCTTGGGAAAGCAGTCACCTCAAAACTGCTGCTCTGCTGCTTCATTCACACCACTCATACCAGACAAGTATCAGAAATCATTTAACTCCCATGTTCCAGGTTATCTTTATTCTACCAATTATTTAATCTTAATTTAAGGTTCAGCAACAAAGTGGAACTAAGGATATTAACATGAGCCTTAATAAATTCATGTAATTCTGGCTGGCTATTAAACGACCAAAGAAAAATTTGTATTACAAAAATCTCAGCCTTCATTGAATGTGTTGCACAATACTGTGTGCAACTATGTTTTTCAATAAAAATTCATAAATTTAAAGAAGCCTGACTTGTAACTGGATCACAGTATTTCCAAAATTCACCCTATTTTCTCCTTGCACAATTCAGCTATAAGAACCTTTGAAACTCAATGTAATAGTGCCTTATATTGAAAGAGACTGGCACAAATCCACAAAGGATCATCTATTTATAAGAAAAAACATCCAAAGGTACTGGCCGACACATTTTATGAAGAATAACACTCCTGCTTCAGGGAATAAGCCAAATATTGGAGGTTGGGAAGACACTTTTCCTACAGAAGCATTGATCTGTGGCTGCTTTGTGAGAGTTCTGGTGAGGCATTGGCCCTTGGACACAGTCAGAGAGATAATGGAGAAAACCAGCCATAAATCTCAGCTACTCTGACAGCTTCCATTAGTTGGCACTTGCCAGACTCTTAGCTGGATCTGAACTTCATAAACCCTTAAAAGTATTTGGATCCAAGTGCTTCTACATTCCTCAGCCTCTGTGAAGGTTGGCAGAGCTAAACAAGCACTTTAAGAAGTGATGGCACAAGAGCTGAAAATTAAATCACCAAAAATCATCCCCTGCCACAGATCTGGGGAAGGGTTGCCAGTAACTCCTGAAGCCTAATTTCATCCATCACCGAGAGCAATACACAACAGAAAGCCGCTTATGCAGTGCCCTGCTGAGCCTCAGCTGTTTACTGTGTATGCTGCAATTTTTTTAAAATGTGTGAAAAATGAAAAACTATTTAAGTCCAAATGCTGAATTTGCAGACTCCAGCCTTATGCCAGACAAGATGCTGATCTTTAAGCCTATCAGCCTGGAAGAGTTTCATATTTAAAGAAGTGGCTTTCTTGTGTTGCAGCGTTCGGGTGAGATGGAGTCCATCTGGAGCAGAGCAGGGTCAGCAGGATCAGCCACAAGCAGAGCTGTGCACAACAGAGACTAAAGCAGCTTGGCCCACTTAAACCCAGCAAAGAAGAATGCAAGAGGGAATATGATCCTCCCCGAGGTATTTATAGGACAGCACTGGAGCCCAATGCAGATAAATATGGCCAAGAATACACATAACCTAGAAATTAGCAAGGTTTGATCAGCACGAGATGGCTTCAAAGTAGGTTCCCAGCAGGAATATGGATTTTAAGAGGGCACTTGAAGTTCACCAACATAGTGTACAAGGTTTTCAGCAAGGAGGAAGACAGAGCAGCTAGCCAGGGAGGTCTTTGCCCCTTCTTGGCTGGCATAATGGTAGGTTGCGAAGATGGAGGGGGATTTTAATCAAAGTCCTCTTTACAAATGTGTTTTAGTTCCCCCCCACTACAGCTCAGCCGCTGTCTAAACATTTTCTCTCACTTTTGAAACACAAATACCTTGAGGGAAGATTCACATTGTTGTTTCTCTTGAGATAATAACAGCTGCTCTCTATTAGTGTTTCTTAGAGATTTACTCCTACTAAATGCCCAGTCAGCTCAGCACAGGTTTGACAGGAAAAAAAAAACAAACCAGAAAAAAAAAAGCAGGAATTTGTTTAATGGAGGGCCAGAGCCAGCTGCAAGTATGAGCCAGCACTGAGACTTGCATGCACGCAAGACCTGCATGCATCTTTTATGTAAAAGCTCTGCTGTCCTCAGTCATGTGCAGGGGGGAAAAAAAATAGCTGCTGCATCTGTTGGTAGTATTAGCAGACTCTGGACAAAATTCAGGCAGCCAGCAGCAAAGCAGCCACGGCTGAGGAAGTTATCTGCAGCAAGAGCACCTGCAACAGCCTTTTGCTGCATGAATGAAGCAAAGACCCAGCCACAACACTGTCCCTGCCCACAGAGCACTTCACCTCTAACTCAGGTCAAATGCTAAAACACCACTTCAGTCTAACAAGAACGGCCCAGGCAGGAGAGGACACCAGCTGGATGGTACGTGACAGACGTCTGGGCATGCAGGTGGTCACATCTTCTACTTCAGTGCCTGCAAAATAAGGGATCTTCCACTTGGAGACATGCTTTCATGCTAGGATTATTCTCTGTGCTTCCTCAGGAAACAATTCCAAATGCCTGGACCTCAAAATCCCAAAAATCTATTGTAGATAAGCTTGCTGCACGACAGGCTGCACTTGCAGAGGCCATGTAAAACCACCAGGTTACTCCACCATGACTTGCCTTCAGAGAAGCCAGTCTAGAACAAAAACAGGTTTACTGGGGACAGTGTAAACCAAGAAAGAAGTTTATTTGGGATTTGTGCTGAGAAACTAAAGTATCACTATTCAGTCTAGAAAGATATTTTATGGAAAAGTATCCAGGCAACATTATCTTGTTTTTTTTTACCCCTAGCCCATGTTCTGTCCCACCATCCAGTCTATCCCACTTCCCCAGGCAAGTTACAGTATAGGCAGAAAACTGACTTTTCTGTCACATTCACAATGACCTAAAGAAACCATGCTTGACCCCAGGCAGTCTAACTTATTCATAAGATACTCTCAACACCACGTATCAAAGCCATGATTTATTTATAAAGCGTTCTTGATCTGACATGTTACCAGAATATGTTCCACTTAGCTCTGAAGTGTCTGTTTATTGGAAATCCATCCATATAATTGCCCTGTACATATCTATGGAAGTCACAACACCCCACATATTGACAGATTTTTGAGTTTACATTAACACCTACACTGTGGCCTAAGCAGGAAAAGAGAAGCAAGCACACGTAAGTGCCACCAGTAGATGGTTTGTCCCACCTGAGGGGACATGTTTTTCCTCAGTAGGAGCCCTGGGGTGAGCACACAATATGCATGGTTCAGCCATGCACTGAAATGATCTACATGCACTGCTGGATCAGACCCATCCTCAACTGGGCCAGTGATCTAAACATTGTGTAATTACAGTATTACTTTACAAAACAAGGCTTTATACTGTTGGCTTCACTGACCCTTTGCTTTTCCCCATTGTCCTGTGTACACACTGCAGCTCCTGATGCTGTAAGAACAAGTAGGTCAGAGGAGATGGATATGCAATGAGGAAAAAAGTCTGGGTTTACATCACCCTTGAGTAAATCCTCCATTAAACCATGAGATTGCCTAGGACGTGCACCATGATGACTCAAGGGCAGTATCTGGCCCTGACAGGCCTCCTTGGGCACACTAAACATGGGTGTCTATTTCCCCCCCTTCCTCATCCCCAGGCTCACCAGCAGTGAGTGCTGGTGCTGGCCACCTGTACTGGCAGAACAGGACTGTCCCATGAACAGTCCCCCAGTCCCTGTGACTGCACAGCCTCTGGTAGTTACAGGGTTTTGTGAAACAGAGCTTGAGAAACCCTCAGTACTTTTGTGGTTGTCACAGGCTCATAAACTGCAACAAATAAACAAGAAAATAGATGCCTTCTATCATCCTGCTGAAGAGTTAGAGTTATCAGAGCTCAGGAAAGCCTTCCATCTGTTTCTCCTTTTACCTCTCACCACATAAACGTCTCTTTGGCTGCATCAGGAATGGACTCTTGCTTCTCCTCCTCCACACAATTTTCTCAAATCTCCCTAGCAGTCAGTACAGAAGCAATGACAAGTATGTTCAAATATATATACAACCCTGGTAGATGCTTGTAAGAACAACTGGGAGAAAACTCTGCAGGCACCCAACAGCATCAGGACCTGACGAGGTGGGCCTGAGCTCACAGGGAAAACCCTGAAGCTAATAAGAACGTGTGTCCTCTGGTTCAGTGTGCCCCTGCTCTGCCAGCATGATCTAGAAGTGTCAAATGTGACATTTAGGAGGATTGCCAGGGCTCAAAACTACCATCAGATTATACTGAGTGGGCCACCACCAGTGGCACCAGCAGAAAGATGCTTTCATCAAGATACTTTTGGGGGTGGTGTGGAGACGGTGACAGGGTCTCTGAACACTGGTGTCTTCTTCCAGCAAACCTGTGGCATGGCTGAGAGTCCTGGAAGAAGAACCACCCTTGTTTTTTTCATGAAGTTGTGGATATGTTTATCACAGCAATGAAGCCTGCCAAGACCAAAGAGAGAACACAGCTGAACTTGGCAAAAAAGCGGCTCATATCAAGCTCCTGTTTTACCATGTCATTAGGAGGCTGGCTGTGCAACACAGAGAGCAGCCAGCAATCAGTAGGAGATGGGATGATAGGAAGGAGAGCAGCAGCTGGTATCAGAGAGGTTTAAGCACTCTGAGATCTTTCAGTCCTGAGCTATTACACCCACAGCAAAGGATTTTCAGCTGCTGGTACATCTCCTCTTGGATAGGCTTGTGCTGGTGGCCTGATGGAGAAGAAAGCCAGGAAGAAGCTCAAGGCCCTTTCATCCTCAACTGCCCAAGCAGCATGGAACAAACAACTCTTTTAAATAGTTTTGAGCCATTCTGGCCTTGGCCACAGGCAGAGCTTTCTCCACAGTCACCTGAAATCTGGAACCCCTACTGAACAAACTGTCCCTGTCAACTGAATTATGGTTTCACCCATCAAGGACAGCCCCAAGGAACCCAAACACCACCAAACCGACCCTGAATCACCAAGGCTCAGGGCAGCAAACAATTATTATATTTCATATATCACAGTGCCTTGACTTGGCCTCGTGTGGGGTCAGCCAGAGACTTTTACCCTGTGTTTGTTCCTGCCCTTCTCAAGAAAAAAAAAATTCCTTAAAATGATTAGCTGTCCTCAGCGGTAATTAATTATCCCCAAGTAGTGAACTGAAATGACAGTGATATTTCTACTTGAATCCTCAGGGGAAAATCGGGTTGTCTTGCTATGCTCTCTAAACCTGACATAAAGTTAAAAATAGGAAGTTTAATATGCAGTCTGCAGGACTTTTTCTGCCTGTAAGGCAATCCCAAGGGATGTCTCAGTTCAACTGCAAGCTCACAAAGTCCTGCTGTCCTAGAGAAGGCAGTGACATTTCCCTCTTAGGCAGCTCAGGCTCAGTGAAACACTAGCAAGAACTAAAGAACTTGTCAATTAATACAACTAAAGATAATTTACAGGAAAAGCTTTTAAACATGTTAATCTCCAGTGAAGCCTGCTTAGAGCTACGTGACAGAAACAGCATGAGGAAAAGCAGAGATTTTGGCTTCCAGTGACTGGGAACAGATGTCATACCTACAGATGTGAGGCAGCTGGGTGGGCAAGGACAGACAATAATTCATGTTTCTGCTGTGTAAGTAGCCATGGTGGGTTGGAAGCTTGAGGAGAACTTGGGGAGCAAATTGGGTTTGTCTTAAGGTGATTTTCCAGCTAAAGTTTCACATCTTGTATATATCCATGCTTGTTACCTTTCCCACAGTGATCAAAAAGCAAGACTATTGAACAAGTATTTTGGTTAATTCCTATCAGTTCTTCATTCAAAGTTAAAAGCTGTTACAAGCTCATTTTACCAGATCTTTTAATAAAGAAAATAAAGTCTGAAATCCCCTATTTTCCTCTCTTTCATTAATGAAGCAGTATCTTGGAGTAAGAACAAGAAAATCCCCAAAGGATTAGTCTAATTTCTCTCCCTGCTGAACTGACAGTGCATTTCCCTAGCACAATTCTAATGAGAAAGCAACCACTGAAAGTGAACCAAGCCTTCACTCAGCGCTGAATCCCAGTGTGCTGCAAAGCCAGGCTGGTTGTCAGGTGTTCTTTAAAGAACTAGGAGTTTATTTCGGCAAGATCTATTTTCAGAAAAGAGGAAAACAACTCTCTTTTTCTAGATCATCTTCAGTAACAGCACCTCTGTCTCCTTGGTGTTTGCAAAGCTCTGCCAGAGAAACCCAAACTCTGTCCTGGGCAGGCTCCCCTGGCACAGATCAGTGGTACCAGTACCCACAACTCCTTCTGGGAGTCTAGGTCACATCTGTCATGACTTTTGGCCTGACTTAGCATGTCCAGGAAAATCTGACCTGTCAGCCAGACCTTCTACAGCACTGTGCTGATTTAATAGGCCCTCCCAGAACATGGAACAGCAAGAAACACAGTGCAAAGACACCCAGCTAAGGTTTGGAAACCCTCTAGCAGGCAGAGTCTTTTATTTTGCTTGAGGGGGGCTTCAGTGGGTTTTTGTTGTTGTTGTTTGTTCAGTGATTTTTTTCTTTCTAATATTCACAGTATCCTATATTCCCATTACTGTCAACCACAGTTCTTGGCAATTACACAAATAGTTTCTATAACTCTCTAAGTTTATATTTGTAACCATTCCAGATAAAAATCCTCCCAACTCGTTTAAGCAAAATATCTCCCTGGCACAGGCATGAAGATTTTTCTCCCACCCAGCTTTGCCTAGCCCACTCCTAGCTGTGGCACGGGTGTTGCTGCAAGCTGTGTGACACTGATCAGCTCTGTGGCACCTGCAGCAGCTCTGCTTTGTCACAGAGAAAAAACATTGCCACGCTTTTTGCTCCTGCCACAGAGCTTGGAGATGGTTGCTTGAAGAACACACGGCTGGCTCCGTATGGCCGGGTTAAAAGCCGGGTTAGGATCCCAGGCTCTGGGCGGGCTCGGTTTGCCCCCCAGCAGGCAGTGTGCAGTGTTTCTGTCCCCGACAGGATGGGACCACAGCACCCTCGGTGAGAGCAGCCAGCAGCACCCCGTGTGAGAGCATCCAGCAGCACCCTGTGTGAGAGCATCCAGCAGCACCCTGTGTGAGAGCATCCAGCAGCACCCCGTGGGAGAGCATCCAGCAGCACCCTGTGTGAGAGCATCCAGCAGCACGCTGTCCCACGGGCAGTGCCACGGCAGGGCTGCTGCCCACGGCCAGCGCAGCACGCACCCCGCTCACACTTCAGGTGCCAACACACACCGTGCAACAGCACCGTTGACCCAACAGCACTGCTGACCCAACAGCACTGCTGACCCAACAGCATCACTGACCCAACAGCATCCCTGACTCCAACAGCACCGCCGACCCCAACAGCACCACTGATCGCAGGCACAGACCCCCACCCACGGCCAAGTGCCTCCCTCTCTTTCCCCTCACCTTGCTCCGCTCCCAGATGCATTGCTGGGAAGCCTGCAGGCCAAGGTGGCTGCGGCCTCTCGGAGCAGAAGGTGACCCCTCCTGCACGCTTCAATCAGCCCCATTCTCCACCTTGTGCTGCCCTGTCCTCTGCATTAACCCCCTTTCTGGAAATGTGTGGTTACAGACTTCACCCATGCTTTCAGATTTGGGTTTCTGGCCCCTAAAAGGAAAGAAGAGGTGGAAGGCATAAGCCTTGAGCTGAACTTTATTGCCTAATGTATGATAAATGAATTGTCTGTGCATCCTCCCTCATTTCATGTGAAAACTCTATGCTCTCATCTCACAACCAACTTGGTTGGCTTTATTTAATCTGCTTAATGAATTGATGTGTAACAGAACTTTTGTGCCCACAGATGAGAAATAAATCTCTTACTAATCAAAAAGCTTACAACCCCCCCAAGCTTTTTAATACATGCCTTTCCAGGGCTATCATACTGCCACCACTAAAACCCTTGCAAGTGATATATAAGAGGCTTTTTTTTTGTTCAGTGACATGCTAATGCAGTAAACATAAGAGCAAAAGGGGAAAAAGATCAGTTTTGCAAAAGAAAGTGGCTTATATTATGCTTAAATAGCTCTGTGTGTGATACAAGCACCAGGCCAGTGCAAAAGCTGTGTCTTAGTGCAAATGGCACTTTGCTCTTACATCCAAGTGATTTAAGGCCACGTAGCACAAATGCAAATAAAAATGCAGGGCCATCTTTTGGTCAGTGGCATCCTGTAACAGAGGCAGAGATCTGTATTCCAGAAATACACACTCAGCACCTTGACCACATGCAGCCTGGAAACTTCAAATAATCAAATTTCAGCCCATATTTCAAACCTGCTGAGCTCCCAGAACCCCAAAGTTCCTGCCTCTGGTGCTGAAGGTGCCTTGCATTCTCACAGCCTTTTGCAGGGAGAATGACAACAAAGCTCTTACACTGCTCAGACCAGTGGCTACTTTTGAAAACCTGGTTGCAAGACACTCATTGCAGGTCACTTCCCACACAGGAGCTGAGCAGAATGAAAACCTTGAACCAGCCTGAAACTGATGTTGTTATAAGCACAACAGCAGCACTGCATCATTTACTACAGATCTCCTGCAGCCACTGCCAAATATGGCACTTTGGGGACATTTATTTTAAGCGTCATTGTTCTCTGTGCATTAACATATGCTCCAGTCAAACCCTTTATGTATCACTGCCAGATATGATGAGCCTTGTTACAGCCCCAATTAAAGAGTCTTGAAAGCACTGCCTTAATTTATAACCAGAAGAAAAACAGATTTTAATAAATACAAGGAACCTGAAACCAGTCAAAATCCCTTTTCTGATAAGCATATATGACTTGGCTTTTAGCTCTTCAAGAAAACACCAAGTGCCTCGTGGGACTGTGCCAAGCAGCTGAGATGGGACACAGCCCCAAATGCCACTCTCCCAGGAAGGGACATGAAGTCCCCCTGGATTCACAGGGCATGCTCTCCATTCCTCATATCTGCAAGGGGAAGCTTTATCAAGCCATCTTTTCTTGAGGGCAGATGAGCTTGCTGACGTTTGTACGGCAGTAAATCCTCAACTCAGGCAATACCACTCTAAATTGCTTGAAGCATCAAGGCTCCAGGCAATCAAAGTTATTTTATCAGCTAGACTAAAATTACTAGAAAAAACTGAGGCATAGGACATCCTCCCTTTCCCAGAGCAGCCTCCAGCACTTTAAAGTTCAATAACATGAAGTCTTCCTGAAAACTTTACATTCACAGGATCCAAATGCTTCACCTCAGGTCACTTGACAAACTTCACAAACAGCCCTGGGACTCATCACCCTGAGTGACAGGTCCAAATTCTGCACACAATTCCATTTGTGTGCCCATGAAAAGCCCCATAAACCACCACAGCTAACATCAGCCTAAGGGAAGGAAATCTAGTTAACAGCGCATTAAAAAGTTAAATTCCATTATTAATGAAAGTACCTCCAGCAGAGCAATTATGCAGCACCCTCAGAGAAAGCTGCCAAGAGATGGAGCACAGGCAGAAGCAGAGCTGGCACCAGGGTGTCTGTGTATGGACTGGCTGAGCTGCTGCCACCCTGCACCTACTGCAACCTCCCCAGGTAGAAAACACAACTGCAAACATCACTTCTGTAGCTAATTACTGATCTGCAGCAGCAGGCTAATACAAGGCCATGTGTAGAGGAAGAAAAAGAGACATTTGGTGCTTACAGAATTAAAATTCTTCACTCTGGGGGAATGTGGGATAAATAAACCAATTTCATGCAGAAACCTAAGCACTGAGAAAGAAAAATTCCACAGTAGAGGCTGAAAAACGATTTGGGGTTAATTAACATCCATGAGTCAAAGCTTGCCTGACAGCGTGAGCAGGGGAGACGGCACAGCCTCCCTGAGTTCAGCCAGAGCACTGCACAGCAGCCCTCCACTACCTGCCAAGTCCTGCACTGAAGCAGCACAGACAAGGAAATCCTAAGCAATTCTTTATTTAATATTCCTCTTTCATATAGAAAAGGGACATATCCAGTGGAACACTTAAACAATACTTGGCACATTCATTTCACAATAAAATGTTTTTAGAACTAGTGACTGGTGGCACCACATGTTTCCCCTTCTCTTTCACCTTTCTTGGGTGCCCAGACAAAACCAAAGTCTCCATAATCTGTTGCTAAAAGCATAAATTCCACTATGGGACTAAAAGAAAGAAAAGTGATGGCTATCCAGGACAATGACAGATGGAGAAATAACTGGCGTTAAGTCATTGTTGCAAAACCCTTCTGAGCGAGGTATAATAAAAGCTGGCTTTGCAGTCGTTTGATTTTCACACTAATGAACAAATTAAAGTTTATTTCTATCATCTTTAACATTCCTAGTGGCAGGCAGCTGAGGAAGCACTTGAGTTTTCAATGCATCAGCTTATAAGCATGTATGCAATTTTTATGGCTAAGCATTATGTCTCATACTGTTACTTGTGATCCAGACCAGCTTCGTGGTTTTCCTCTCTTGATGTGAGGAGTGTAGCTTTGAGGAATTTTTGTCAAGCAGGTTGTGAACAAAATTGAAATAACTACAGCAAATTAATTGGCAGAGACAGAAAAGCTCCCTGGGGTGCTACAAAATGACGAAGAGACTACAAAACTTCCTAGAGGACAATAAAGATGTACATACATGACCAGGTATTCCTCAGCCTTGTGTCCTATAAAGGTGGTTGTGAAAGCAGCAGTCCCGCAGGCTTTCAGTCTGACCTTAGCACAAGTGCCAAAATTAAGAGGTGGGCATGGAGAAACCTGCCAGTCAGGAGAACCACCACCATCCTGCTTTGGATCATGACTCCCACTGCGCAGCAGCCCTTGGAGTCACCTGGCACCCACTGTGCTGACGTGCAAACACTGATCTCTGACCCGACAGCGTTTCCCCAAAACGGCAACAACATCAGGAAGGCGCGATCAGGGGGATTCAGGTCTCTGCCTTCTCTCAAGATGACCCCTGAAATGCTTAGCTCGTGATGTTATTAGCATCAGCAAGCAAGGAAGCCAGCCAAGAGCAAAATGTATTTTATCTTTCCATCAGCAGCTGAAGTGGGCCAGCGTTCAGCAGCACAGTGTGCCAGTATTTCTTCGAACGCCAAATCCACCCTCCACACCCCGGCTGCAGAGGGACAGCCTGAGCACCGCAGCTTCTGCCTCTCAACATCCAGCACTGCTCCAGGCACTAACCAGATATTACCTCTACATTACATGAACAGCTGAAGATTTCCTACTCTGGGCCAATTTTCACCATCAAGAAGATAAGAACAGGCTACTCGAGTCAAATTCAGACAGACAAAGAGGGAGTTTGAACCTGCCCACGTTTCTGCAATGGTTTAACTCAGATCAGCACACATCAGGCCAGTCCCAGCTACATGCACTGTTTGCAGTCTGGAGGCACAAAAGCACAAGTTCACTGCTTCAGAAAGCTAATCTGCTCTTCAGAAGAAAACACCCAAAAAAAAAAAAAAGAAAAAAACCCAATAAAAACCAAGCAATCTTCATAAAAATAGATGAAATTGGGATTTTCCATGGGATATCACAGGACATGGAAAGGACTCCTCTAGGTATGTGGGTGTGCCAGAGAGACCATGACCACCCTCCACCCATAGACTGATCCAGATGGTGCTTCTGCTGAGCAATTCAATGCACAGACCCCAACCCCACCTACATCTGGTCCCTATGGAGCTGTGCAAGTGAGGAGAGGACATCCTGTGGAACTTACCTCCCATAGCTCTAAGGCCTTCAAACCAACTGGCACCCTTTAAATACAGTTTTACAACACCTGGCAACTTTTACTGGTAACGCCCTCCTCACAAAAGCTCTGACACATTTACTGGCCTGGAGCAAAGCAGATCCCAAAGTGCACTCCAGCACCTGAGACAGGAGATATTCCTACTGCAGCCATCGAGGACACGGATGTCCTGTGCCTGGCGCTTACACCAGCCTACACAGAGGGGCAGCATTTTGCACACACACCAAAGGAGAAGCAGGAGAGTCCTCCACAGGTTACATTATCCAAGAAGACTATGGAGGCAGCCCTCAGGCACTGCACACTTCAGCCTCAATGAGCTTTAAACCTTGAAATACACACCAGAAGTGCTGCTGCTCGGAGGCTACAGGCCATATATCATGTACTAAATGACTTAGTACCCTTTTTGTCTCAACAGAACTGTCACTTCATGTTGTAAGAGCAAAAGAGCCAAGTAATGCAGGTTTTTTTGAGTGCTTATAGTCTGCAGTAAAGGTCCATGTTCATGAATCCAAGATCCTGAACAAAACATAGCACAATCGCCCTGTCCATTCCCAAAGAAAAACAAACTTTCATCTCTGCAAAAAGTACTGAAAGCTGTTCATTGAGGAGGCTTATTTTGTTTAGAAAGCCTGCTTTTAGTTTTTCCGGGCATCTCAGCTATAGTACATATTTCTTTAATTAGCTTAGCTCAACCAGCAAAGAGCAGGAGTTGAGCAGCAAGGGTCTGCACATAAAAGCATTTGAAATCCCTGGCTGGCTAATACAGTCTAAATATACACTGCAATCTGCCTGTCAGACTTATTAGAGGGCAGCATTGTGTTCTGTATACTACATTACTATTATTGTGTTTTCCAGGAGAATGAGTTATCCACTGATAGTGATTTCATGTGGGTAAATGAGGCTTCTAGGTTTGGTTCATTAGCATCTTTTCTGCAGCCACCAGCATTTAAAGTAGAGATTCTCCTGGACCATACAAAGGAATGAGTGTTTACTCAAGTGTTGCACCAGCTTGTCAACACAAGGACCTCTCGTACATCCCACACTCCTGCCTTTGCTGGGGCTTGTGGAAGCTACAGAAACAGGTACCTCAGACCTGAGCAGCTCCTGACAGAGATGCAATTCAATCCCCACATTCCATGGCAGGAGATATCCTGATAGAACTTTTGAAGCTGACCAAAACAAATACCAAGTATTGTTTGGGTGCAGGTTGCCATACTAACTGCCCTGTGAGCACTTCTGGGATTTCCCACATAATCTCACACTCACTTCTGCCCTCAGACCCAGTCGAGGGGCTGGCACAGCTCCTGCTGCCCTGCCTAGAGCCCACTTTGGTCAATGGTGCCAGGCTGTGGGGAAGCCTCCAGGGAGGCTTCCTCCTCCCCAAGGAGCACAGTGCTGGGATGCTCAGGGCTGACATTACCTTTGTAGCCTCCTGAACCACCAGCCTCCCTCCAGCATCCAGCTTGGTTATTTCTACTGCCCCAAAACCCCACACAGCCAACAGCACAAGGTGAGATGCAGGCAGTTCTCAGCGTATGAAACACTGCAGGGAAACTCAAAGCAAATAGAGGGGAAAAGAAAAATGGTTTTATCTCCACTGATGGCTTGTCTGACAGTAGGGAGAAGAGAGGGAGGGTCCTTCTGCTCGGGCTTTGTCCCCATCTCCAAGACTTCCTTCATGTTGAGTCATTCACACTTGCATGAAGCAACACTGAAGTCAGTGATAGGACTGGGTAGGGAGAAGGGAGAACTTTGTGACAGGATATGACATGGTGCAAAACCACATGTGAGATCAAACAGGCTGCTGGTGGGAACAGGAACAGGGGCATATGGCAAAATCCTGCTCCCAGAATGATTTATTAGACAAAAATAACTTTAAAGGTTGCTTTAAATTCAGTGCTTTCATGCCCTTCTGCTCTCTTAGTGAGGCAGTTAGCTGGCTACAGCACTAGATTAGAAAACTGAATTCCTTTCACATACAGAACATGTGAAAAGCACTAGTTGTGACTCAAAAGGTCCCTTCCACAATGTCTTTTAAAAGGCAGTATGTGTTTGGATAAGTAGCTGGTGTATTCCCAAGAAAAGTTTATTTCACCAGTGCTCCCCATGTCATCAGCTAATTACAGAAGCACTGCAGCTACCTGTGGTGTTGTGGTAATTGTGGCTGGTGTGCAGAAAGCACAAGGGAGCAATAAAACTGCTTTTCACTAGCACTTCACAGGAAAGGTTCTCAGAGCACTGCAGTTATTTGCACCTTCACAGCTCCACAATTTATCAGTCATTTCAGAGTCATGGAAATCCAGGCAGAGATGAAGTGAGGCAGGCATGAAAGACTCAGGAGAACTCCTCTTTCCCAGAGCAGGGTTCATTCCTGCTTGGACAGAGCACTAAGTCAGCTCTCAGACTCCACTAGCATCAAACAGAGAGCAGGGGTACAAATTACAGGCAAATCAGTTGGTCTTTAATTTAAAAAAAAAAAAAAAAGCCTTAGAGTAGATAGAGAACCCCTATATTTAAAGGTTTAAGTTTTCAAAACAACTTTGTGAGCAGGACAGGGAGGCTCTGTACAGCAGGTCCATACATCCAATGAGACAATAATTAAACATTTAATTTTCTTATCATGCTTTTGATCTGGTGAGCAGTGCTCTGGGTTAAAAGTACCCTCAAACCTAAAAATGCAAAATAAAACCTGCTTAGCATGGACAGCAGCTCTTCAATTCTGTCAGTAACAGTGAGGACAGGTGCCTGCTCTATATCATGCTTCCAGCTCAAGGATCCACCTTCTCCAACAGATTTAGATCTTCTCCAAGAACACTTGGCTTCAGCTCCAAGCCGAATCCCGAGTTTTCCAAAAATTACAGCACTGATTAGATTTATGAGATGATTAAGAGGCTTTCCAAGTCCAAAATTCAGGTGGTTATGCTATAACAGGCTGTTCCACTACAAACCCCTGAAGGCAAAGCCAGTTTGAGGTGCAGTTTCCAAGAACAGCGTGTACTCTGAAGACACTCTGCAAGGTGTGCCTGCCACAGCACCTTCAGGGAGTCACAGCCACAGTCACACACCATCAGCTGCTCTGGGGCTGATGGACCCCACCTTTGCAGCCCTCACAGGAACTGCAGCACCTCCAACTCCAGTCTCTAAACATTATCCATGAATTATCCAAAGCAAAGCCCAGCCAGCAGCTGCAGCAGTGACTGACTCACCCAGCTGGACCATCACAGCCTCAGCAGGGTGTGCCCCCACACAGCGCCCAAGCCTGCCTGGCATGTACCAGAGAGCCTCAAAGCACTGAACCAGGGATGCACAGCAGGCCAAGCAAGGACTGAGTAAAACTCAGCACAGACTGCAAAACCAGCCTGAAAAACCCTTTGTGGCCCTAACCAGGCCCCTGAGCTGCTGCTGCTGCCATGAGAGGCAGCTGTGATGGAATAAACTGAGGTGTGTCATTGTGATGATGCAGGGAAAACGTGCCCTGCACAAAACCCTCCTTTGGCTGCAGATGGCTCTGAAAAAGTCATTGGTTTTCCCAGAGTTATTAGGAAAGTGAGTAATTGTGTGCACACAGCTACAGCAGTGCTGTAGACACTGCGCTCCAAATGAGGGAAAAGCAAAGTTGAAAAGGGCTTTGTTTGCAACTGTAATTGTTCTCTGCCCTGACTTTGCTCAAGCAGCTACAATTATTAATCCATAAATTCAGCATCAAAAGCTATGATAACTGAATAGAGGCAAGGTCAGATGGAAGAAATAATCTAATTTTTTACATTACATTAAATTTTTTTTCCAGCTGAGATGGTTTTCTTTCTGAGCTGATATTAAGATCATACATATTTTTAAGTAAGTCCCTTGGCCACGCATGCCATCAGCAGAGTGCAGCATAGCAAAAAATAATTGAAATAATTGTTTTTAAGGACAAAGTATATTCACTTTAACCAAGATAATAGTTTGCATAGCTGAAAAGAAATCAGATATGAAACTCCACAACAAATTTATTTCCCTGCTACAAGTAATTCTTTAGATTCTTTTCTGTGAAAAGAGACACTCAAGAGTTTAGAAGGGAGGTGAGCCCTGGATATCATTACCTGTGTTGTGGATCAAAGTAGCTTGGTGGAAAAAAGCCCTATTGATGCTAAAGCCTGCCCCCAGGGAAAAAGCTGAAAAACACAGACACAGACTCCAAGACCTATGTTCAACTACAGTGTTGAGGACAGGAAAGTATTCTTAGCCTAGAGACAAAAATAAATTAATATAATTACTCCAAGCAACAAGAAAAAGTCTATTACAAAACAGAAAAGAAATTTGTGTCTTTGTCAACAAAAGCAAAACAGTTTAATTCCTCCTACACTCTAGTTCAAATGAAAAGTGAAGAAAAGGAAAGAAAGGAGAAGCTAAGTGAAAAAAAAACCCAAAAAATCAGATCACCTTTTCCTCACAAATCCTAAAACTGGAAACTGTTTCAAAACATTAAAAGCTTTTCAAGGAGCACAGCACCTGGGACCATTTCACACTAAAATCACATTATCACATCTCTTTCATAGTGCAGCCAGGTTGGTTCTCACTTCTTTAATAACTAAGCTGTAAAACCTTTTCCATCCACCAAATAAGCAAGTTTGTGCTGCTACAGAAAGATAACACTATAAGGACTATAAATCTGTCTTGTGATTTACTCCACACTGGCAGAATCCCACCAGGGATGAATTAAAATAGATCATTTTTCCACCTTTTCCAAAATGAGGACTCAGGTATTTTCAAAATCCTTTTCCATTCATCTCTGCTCACAGCATGTGCAGCTGGTGAAAAAGTTCCCTTTCTCATGCTCTGCAGTTAATTTTCTCTTGAGGTGGACAGCAGAAAACAACAGACCCATGAGAACCTCATGCTTGGTCTGCAGGGATCTGCAGCACCACATTCCAGAAGTGGCCTTGGCAGACTTGGCATGTTGCTGCACTGATTCATTGTCCTGTCAGTGAATGTAACTGGATGTTTATTAACAGCAAAAACAAATACATTTTATCTTCTATGCCAACAACTGTCTTTCTGAGCAAGAGAGAAGCGTGAAGAAGCATCTGAGATATTAATATGCTTAAAATAAAAATACATAGCTAGCATCATGGTATTTGATTTAATGATTAGCACATGAGGAACATGAAATTTAACATGAAATGTGAACTGTCACAAACAATTCCAGGTTTTTTAGATTTCTCCATTCTCAGAATAAAGATAGGCTGTATTAGATCAGTATCCTGTTTCTACAGGGTATTAACAGAGAGAGGGAGAGTTATCCAGGTACACACCACATATGAGGTACCTGCCCCCATATTCTTCTATTCACTGAACATTTTGCATTTTTTAGAGTTTCCTGAACCAATGATTCTATGATTTGGTAACACTCAGGGAACTCAGTATTCACTAATCCCATTCACCTCTCCTTTGACAGCTGCAGCTACCCTGGGATGGATGCAGCCCCTGCCACATCACCTCCCTCAGGTGAGCCCATAGCCCCTGCGGGGTAGCTCAGGGGAATTTCCTTCCTGTGCCATTTCCCAGAACAATCTCTCCAAAATCACCTGTAGTATCAATGATTTAGAAGCACAGCAGAGATGTGGGAAACAGGAGTGAAGGCTCTGGCCACAGTCAGCACGAAGAGACTGGTGATACTCAAGACTCACCCACTCTATGTGGGAGACTACAAACCTGCATCACCACAAATTCACCTGCTCTGCTGCCAGGACACACATCCTTGGAGCCAACAGCTCCTCCAGCAACAGGAGTTCTTTGAGTCTCAGTGCTGGGTGGCTTTGTGACATCAAGCACATGATAGCTTTGAGACTGAACCCCAGGAACAAATGCTTCTGCTTCCTGCTGAAGAATCCCAGTGCCAGCTGCGCCTGACCAGCCCCCTGGGCATGCCTTTTACACACCCCTCAGCCTCCATCCTGATCCAGCAGGAAACATCCCAAAAATCTGATCTCAAACCTCAAACATTAAGTATAGCAAAAAAACCAGCTCTTGAAGGCGACCTGGATCATTTACCACGAGTCACTTCTGAGGTGACTCAAATAACATCTCCCCTGTAATGAATTCACACCCCACTGCCAACAGGGTATCACTGAGACTTGCTCATGGGCACAGAGCACTTTCTCCAAAGCAGACAGGAGCCATCTCTCATAAATCATCACACACCAGAGGCACCATCTGCAATAACAAATGAGACCTCTAAGGCATCTTTAAAGTCTTGGGTTTGCTACATTAAGTTTAAAGATTGTAGATGTGTCTTTGGTAAAAGCTGCATATTACTGTGCATGCCACTATTCAGGGAATGAAGAGGTCCTGCCACACTGCTCTAATTAGTAGAGATTCAGTATCTCCAGCCCAGGGCCAATTAGACAATTTGGGCTGCCCTCTCCACTACTGCTTTGGAAGTTTAGAGCACATTCAGAGGAAGCAGACCTACAGCACAGAAAAAAACAGTATAAAGCAAAAGGATAAAAAATTGCTGTGATTTGTGATTGCCATCTGCATGAAACTACAACTAAAAGCATCAGTTCCCAACCACCCACAACCTGAGACTGTTTTCCAAAGGACATTTTCCCTTTTGCAGGTACAATGTGTGCTTGGCAACACACCTGCAGTTACTCTCAAGGGTTCCGACTTGCAAGTGCACCTCAGTAACAGCACTGACAAGGGCCATATTTCATTCTGTGTGCTTTTACTGATTAACAGCAACATTACAGCAGAGTGCAGAAGGCAGACATACCCATAATACAGAATATCCAACATTACAGAACATACCAATAATACAGAACTAACAGACCTGCCCATTGTGGGACATTCAGACTTAGAGAGAATCTTCTGCAGCATCAAACAGGCAGGTCTAAGTACAGAGTTCATCACATCTCAGTTCAGCCCAGATTAGGTGGGAGGGTCAACATAAAAAGGGGGAGGGAAATCCATGCAATTTTGAACATTTGTTTTGTCTGGCAACAACATTAACAGTATTTGCAGTTACCCAGTGTAACAACTCCCATCTTCATTCCCATCGCATCACGGCACAGGGAGAGAATTAAAGAAGTCACATTTGTGAGTGGCCCACATTGAAATCACATGGCTGCAGTATAAACTTTCAATTATGGAGGATAGAGGCTGAGGGTGGAGGAGATAATCCTTATAAGAACTGCTTCAAAGGTAGAGTATGGATGAGATTTCAGAAAGGCTAACTTAGAAGCTGTGTGATGTCTCTGTTGTTTTGATATCAAGGTCATTCATAACTGTTGGACGTGGTTTTCACAAAGGAAGCCTTTAAAAAATACTTTCTTTATTTGTTTCTACAAATCAGCTGCCTCTAGTTATGAAAATCCCCTTAATTGAGTGCCACACAAATCATCAAAGAATCCCCTCACTGTTCAAAGAATAAGACAAACAAGGCACAAGACAAACAAGGAACCCTGTTTACACCAAGCTGAGGAAACCCTAAGCTCAAGCCTAACACAAATAGACTTGAATAATTTCAGCTTTCAGCAAAAGCAAGCTGAGCACTCCTGAGCTGCTATGCACTTGCTCCCCTGCCCCAAGGCTGTGCACTCAGTAGATGCTGTGGATTAGCTGATTTACTCACTGCACTGAATTGTGCATGCAGGTGAGCTGAAGCTACATCTCTTGGGAATAATGCACTATTCTGTCCCTGTGCAGTCTGGCTTTAGCTATTAACTATGCATGGTGCTTTCATGATGCATGTACTTGGGAGGCATTTTCATGCCCACCAGCCCTCTGCACTGACAGCTTTCAAACCTTGCATGGAGTGTTCTTCAGGGTGGCGAGACAACAGCAGAGTGACCTGCTGTCCCTACCAGATCCAGGACAAGAGGAAAACTTCAGGGCATCTGGAGCTGTCTGGCAAATATCCCAAGGGACTGACAGTGCTTCACTGCATACAACCACATCTAAGCAATTCACTGGAAGACAACACTTCTTTTTTCAAACTTATCTATGTTTCTTAGCTTACAAGTGCTCCTCCACCAGGGAGCCCTGTGGGGCACAGGAAACATCGACTTTCTGCAATGATGCTCCACCAACTGTTAGAGTGAGATGTACAGTTTAGTACATGAAAGGTCTTCTTCTGGGGTTCTCACTGAAAAACAACAGCAAAGCATGGATCCCCCAGGGAAAAAAAAATGAAGCAAATAAACCTCTGGGTTTTTTTCTATCTCTCATATGGTTAATTTGTTTTATCTGTCTAGGCAGCAGAAGACTACAACACACCAGAGTAGCCAGAATTGCTCATTTCTGAAACTCCCCTCCTCAACGGTGCTGCATGCTGGCAAACAGTCACACAACAGAAATGTGGAGAAAAAACTGGTTTGCATGTATTTGTGAATGGCAAATAGAGAAGAAATGGAACAACTTTCAGTATTTCCTTGAGTCAGTGATAACTCAGATAACAAATAAAGCTGAAATTTTACCCTTGTTCTTTAGCAATTGTCAAGAATGGGAAGAGAATAAAACCTGAGATACTGCAGGGGATTTCAGCATGGAAAACCTGGAGGTCCCAGATGGCTGCCACCAAAATGCCCTCCAAACATTATCACCACCACCCAAAAATGCTGTGTCCAACAATCAGCCACTTGGAAGCACAGGATTAAACACACATCACCCTGCAGAAAGGGAAAGGTGATGACAAGAGACCAAAAACTAGCAATTTTAAGTTTAATAAAGGAAGGCCCACAGGCAAATTTAGCTAGTAAAATTAAGAACCATATAAGTGAGGCTTAAGGCAATTGAAGATTATTCCACTGCTGTTTCAATCAGTTCCACATGGTAGGGGTCAAAAAAATTGTAAGATTATTTTAAAAGCTTTTCACTGCAGCGTGGCAGTAGTTAAGTGGTGTCTGCATGTGTTACATCATCAGTTCCACACTCCTTATTCTACTACCAACTAAGCAGAATCTGAAAGTGCAGCTAATTAAACAGAAGCCAAATTCAGCAGGTTTGGATGACTTGCACTACAGTTTTAAAATAACATCCTGAAACACTCTATTATTGATATCAATTTTAAATATGGTGGGTACATGAAAGTCACAGTAGCTGGAAAAAAACCTGCTGATGTGCCAAGTATTTTAAGAATTAAACAGAAAATCCTAAGAATGATCTCCAATAAACGAGAGTGATAAAATTAATCTGTATAAACTGGAAATTCTCCAGAACACACAGTACCTAGTATTATAGATTTTTAAAAGTGTATAAAATAATACACTTCAACATGATTTTAGTCAATAAAAAGATATTCTGGACTTCTCATACAGAATTCTGCTTCATGCTACACAATGATTTGATTGAGATGAGGAAATAATATGACATGTATTAACAGATGAAAATCATTTTGTGCAGTGGTGACTGAACAATCACAGGTATACATGCATGTTCCTACTGAGGACTTGGCAGAGGCTGCTCCTTGGCCCTGTAGTGTAAATGAGTGGGAGAGAGTCTAGAATTCTTACTTGTCAAGCCTGAGGATGGCAAACATTGTGGGACTGCTGAATAAGTGAGAAGGGAACAACAGATCCACATGGCTAAATAGGCTCCACCAAAGAACCCAGTACAGACTTCAGTGCTGCCACACACACACACAGAGCAACACCAACAACGGGGCAGCATCCTGTCAAACCATTGATTTTGGCAGGAACTTCATGGTCAACATGCAATTAGAGAAGCTGAGCACACTCTGCTGGAATGGTCCTGTGCTCAAGGGAAGCTCAGAGGACTTTGCACGTGGGATGCTCAAAATAAAAAATAAATCAGCATGTGGCATTAGCACTGTTAAAATTATGGTAAGTTTTAATGCTTGCAATTCAAGAGGAATATTGAAAAACTGAATCTAGTGCAAAGAACCTCCAAGAGGATGATTAAAGGACCAAAAGCTCAGCTTAGAGAGAGGCTCCAGAAGCACCATCTGTTCTCCTTAACGAAGGGAGAAGGTTAATAGGACAATCTGATCACAGTTTGCAAGTACCTACGTAAGGAACAGAAATTCGATCAAAGAGCTCTGTCCTTTAGGAAATCTGGTCTAAGAAGAGGTAATACAAAATTCAGACAAACTCAGGCCCTAAAAAAGATATGTTTCTGATGGTTAACCAGTTAAAGCTGATGTTGTCAGTATTACCAGTATGGGTACCTGTCAGTAAGGCTGAATGCAGGACAGTAAAAGCTGTCATGGATTTTCAATCACACATTAAAAACACGATGGCACAATTTTTCTTCCCCCCCGCCCCGACTCAGAGGCAACTTTCTAGAAGAAAAAATGAATTAATTCAGAGCAGCCAGGGAATTTTACAGCACAGACTTTATACAAGCAGCTCTGTCTGTCCCATGAAGCCCATACAGCAGCAGCATCACTCCAAGGTAGGGACTCTGATGTGCCACCAGTGACAGGCTCTGTCATTCTGGCATCTATCAGGAACTAAAGACTGAAGCTTCTCTGCTGTACCATTGGCTGGCCAGCATTCCCACACCAAGCTGGTATTTATCACAGTACCTCATCCCTCAGCATCTCCCACAAAATGTGACTCTCTGGGATAGAACATGCACATTCAGATGGAGCCTGAACTCCATGGACCTTCAGCTCAGATCACATCCTGCAGCATCCTGGACCATGCAGAAAGGCAACAGCTACAACAAGCATGAAGTGAAGAATCCAATCATTATTTAATCCCATTTTAAAATTAAATATTCATTGCTTATTGTGGGTTGTTTTTAGAAGGATTGGGGGATGTGGTGTTCTATCAAATGCTCATTAGCTCAGGAAGCTCAGGGAGCAGAGCATCAGCTGCAGGACCCCCAGTCACTGCTGGTTCAATAGGTTTTACTGAGAAGAGCCTTTAGTATAAACACACCCCACTTACAGGCCTGGGCAGCCCATTTAACTGTCACCATGTTAATAACCCAGCAGGGTTAAGGAGTAAGTAGAATTACAGAATGGATTGGGTTGTAAGGGACCTTAAAGATCATCTAGTTCCAGCTGGACAGTGGAAGATGTTCCAAGCAACACCTTCCTCTAGAGCAGGTTCCTCAGAACCCCATCCAGCCTGATCCTGAACACGTCCATGGGTGGGGAGTCCACCACCTCTCTGGTAATTTAAGTCCTTCAGCATGTTTTGTTAAGAAGCTATTTGACTCCTGGGTGCCAGAGGTTTGTTTTCTCAGGGCTTGCATTGCAGTATAGTGCATGAGGGGCCCTTGGACTCCCCATCTCAAGCCCCAGTTCTCTCACCACATGCTATGAAAGCATTTGCAGCTCCAGCCTTTTGGTACAAATCTATTTCTCCTCTTCTGGCCCTTACATTTAAGTAGAAATCAATGTTTCCTGCCCTACACACAGCATACAGACACTGTTTTTAAGGGAAACACAACTACAGAACAGAACCCAGCACCACAAATCAGAAGTGCAAAAAGCTGCTGGTGGATTTCTAGGAATAAAGGCCTGGGAGAGAAGGGGAGAGAGTTTGGCTAGAGGCAAAAGCAGCCTACAGAACAACCAGCAGCAGGCTGGATATGTGCAACCATTGATTAATTCAGTTTATAAGAGCCACAGCCAGGGCAGGGTTGAACTACTCTCTGCACGTAGGTGCATTGTGCAGCAGCCTTCACAGCAAAGGCTCTGCTGAAAAATTCCCAGCCCTGTCCCTCTGCCGAGGCTGCTGCTCCACTCCTCATTCCTGCATGGAGCCACTGATGTTTCGGAGGGGGTGGGAGCCCATCCCTTTCTGGCAATGCAGGCACCTCATGTAAATTCATTGAATAAATGCAGTCATTTCTCTCAGCTGATCCATCCCCACGTGCGTGTGCTGAAGCTGTGCCAGACCCTCAGTGCAGCCAACTCTCCCACAGTTCATCACTCCTGAAGGTGAAACTGTTTGCCACTCTTATCAGCCTTTCCCCCTTTCCTTCTCCTCCCCAACTGCCTTTTCTGAATTTCCTGGCCCTCCTTTCTCACAGGAGCCTGACTCCGCACAAGTCCAAATCAAACCCAGGCAGAGCCTTGAAAGAGACCTTGGACAGTAAAGGACATTATAAAGTTATTTTAAGCTGAGGAAAACTGCATTTTCCCTTAGAGACTGAGTTCAGTCTCCAGAGCCCTTGAATTTTTAGACTTAGATCTGTCTCCTTGATAAGGCTCCATAGTAGCAGAGACCCACAAAGAAGTTTCCAAAGCACAAGCAGACATAAATAACTAGAAACAAAACTGGAGCATCATCACTAGATGCTCACATGAGCTCTGGCTCCTGCAGTCAGTCCATGTGAGCCTTTAGTCATCTGAAACAGCACAACCCTCAGCTCTTCATGGATGAGGAAAGCTGTGCTGGATCAGCTGGGGCCAATTCTTTCTCCCCTCTATATTTGAATAACAAACAATTCCTAGTTCCAGCCTGCCTTGAAGAAATCACTCCAGTTAAACGTGGGTCTGGTGAGCACAGCTGCAGTGCAGAGCCCACCCCGCCTGCTCCTGACCCCAGGCTCCAAGCAGGTCAGCAACACTTTATCACATCCCACGGGGCTGGACAGAACAAGAAAAATATTTCCTGCCTGCAAGGGGTGCTTGTCACCTCTGGGTGCTGCTCTGAGCAGGACCCTCTCACCAACCATGCACATGCAGGGCTTTCAGTGGCTGTTTTGCCTTGTGAAGTGTAACTACTCGAAGCTGAAAGCACATGGTCAAAACAGACTTCAGAATTCACAGACTCAAAGCTTTTATCCAGCTGTGGAAGCTCTGTGGGCTTAGGTTTACATCATCTTCACTTCTATTAACTTCAGCTGCTGTAGAAGCCGTCTCAAACAGGAAAATGAGGGTTTGGTTCTCCTATATTAAGAACCTCGGAGAGGTAAAGCAAGGGAGGTACTCAAAGCATGCAGTGAGAGATCTGTCAGAAAAGATGGAAATAATCTATTATTTTCAAAAACACACAAGCAGCCAGCCAGCCAAGGAGCCTTTCAATTTTTAAATTAGACATGTTTCTCCATCTTTTTTGAATTTGGGAAGGGAGTGATAGAGATTTTTATCAGACTTTTTTTCCAGATTCAGTTATATAGCTCTAGCTCAGTATGCGCTTCTAAAGAAATTAAACATTACTTACTTTCCAGAAGTGACTGGTGATTGAGATGCCTTAAATTGAGACTTTGAGACTCTTCATGTGGCTTTTAATTGCATTTAAAAGAGTGCGCAGTTATTTATCAAATCTGTTACCTTTCAAAGCATCGCCAACTTCATTTCTTCAAAGAGGCACTACAGTTTCCAGCCATCAAAAAATTCCTGCTCATACCTTGAATGTTTTCAAGGCACATTTTCACACCCAGGGCAGCAATGACAGAAGTAATCCCATGGGAACATCCCTAATAATACTTTTTAAAAAAGGGTGCATCAGACTTGTTCCTTAAAAAAAAAAAAAGAATCTCTACATGTCAAACCTACACAAAATTCAAACCTGAGAACGGCCAGAAATTTGGCATTACAGCTCAGATCCATTTGGTTTCCTCTCTGACTCTCTCTGCTCAGTCAGGCAGTTTTTTGCATCTTCTCAGCACATGCAGCCTTGCCATGCTGCCAGAGCCAGGAGCCACACACCCCTGCCAGTGGCAAGCAGCCCATCAGTGGCATCTCTCTCCTGGGAAAGGCACAGCTTCAGACCCAGCAGAGCTCCAAACTATGGGGGAACAGAGAGCCAACATCAAAAGCAGAGAAGCTCCCTGCCTTTTCTCCTCGTGTGTTGTACAAGCTAAGCTGTCACTGCATCTTTTGCAATCAAGACTGCATCATCATTTGAAAACCCAGATCCTGAATCCAGCTAAAGGTCTCCTGGTAAATCAAAGATGCTCCTCTAACACAGCATGGTGACATGGTACCTACCTGCACACGTGCTCCTCTAACAGGACACACTATGACACACCAGAAGCCAAGCCAGAGGCACTTCTTATCCTGAGAGCCCGAGAGAAGCTGCTGCAGTAATTGGGTTTAACCTGCACCACAAAGCACAGCACAGCATGTCTGGGTTGGACATATTGAAGCAAATCTGTGTTTTGATCTCGTTAGCCTGAGATCAGCATTACCTTTTCCACAAGCAAAGCTAATACCTGCTTAGCTCTCTGCAGTCCTCACCCTCTAATGTGGACAGCATCAAGTTCAGCTCCCTCTGCATGTGGCTCCATCTGCATGCTTGGGACTTAGATGGGACAGACCTGCTTGAGCATTGGTAACTCCACCACAACTTCTTATGGAGGTGTAGGAGGCAGTAATTCAAGACAGCCAGTAATACTTAACCGGTGAATCCAGGCTGCCACTGTGTCATCGTGTGCTGCAGCTCTGAAGACACTGAAGGGAGGCAGCACATCTGCAAGGAGGAGCTGAGCCACGTGCAAAGCTTTGCAAACCTCTTCTGCTTAGAGCTGCTTTGAATGAGCCACAGCCACCTCTGTCTGGCCTCCAGCTGCAGGGATGAAGAGGCCTGAGCTTGCAGCAGCTCTGGAAGTTAAAGGTGTCAAAGTTTTGCCCACTGTTTTCTGTGCTCCCCTACTGCATGCATTAATAAGATCAAACCACCACCTCCAGATTTCCCTCAGCTTTAGAGAGTTTGTTATTAAACACTGCAGAAACATATAAACCATTTCTGAGCTCCCTAAAGACATATTCCCTGAAGGGGGAAACATTTCCCCAGACCATCATATTCAGCTCCTCTGTGTATCATAACTGCCACTCTAATTTTCAGGGGGTAATGCCCTGAAGGAATGCCTGGAACTTGGACTGAAAGCACCAGGTATCAGACACAGACACACAAAAGGGACAGTGCTTCTCAAGCATTTGCAGTCTTAACAGATAAATAAAAAAAATAAGCCTGACTGCACATCAAAAGCATGGTAAAGGGACAAAGCTTGATCAGGGTGTGGACAGGCAAGATTGTTACCAGCATGTCCTGAAATGCATATAGCAGCTTTTTCTCCTTCCCTGCCCAGCTGCCAACCTGCTGAACTTGGCTTGTAACTTCTTTGTAGACCTACCTTATTGATGCAGAAATGTTAAGAGTTAGTGGAGCTGCACCACAGCTGCAGTCATCATCAGATATTCTTCTCAGCAGCCACGGGATGATTTGTCACTTCTGCATCAACATTCATTTTGGGTGCTCAGCTCCACAAACAGTCCAAACAGTAGTCATTCATTCACCATTTGATCCATAAATAGCCTTGGCTTGGCAAGAAACAGGTCACCAGGAAAATGTAATTCAGCAGACAGAATCAGCAGCTATCACTACCCCCAGCAAACCAAAGTCACCCCTGGCAACTTCAAATCAACGAGTGCACAAGAATAACCAGCCCAGTTCCTGATGCCAACTTCTTCACAAATACACTTCCATTCATTTTCCCATCTCCACTGCTGAGGCCCAACTCAAAGTCATTGTCCAGATCTCAGGCACAGACAGAACAGGTATTTTCTAGCACAATCCAGAAGGTACAACTTTGTTTCTGCTTCCAGGTCAGGTTATTTCCTTCACCCCCACAATGTCTATGTTAGATCAACCAAATGCTGTTGGAGCAGCAGTCTCTGTTCTGAAGTGCTGATAGAGGGATTAGCTTTGAATCTACCTGTGTAACTTTAAGTGCTAGAGGCGACTTAGAAAAAAGCCAAGACATTTTTGCACTGTTGCTCTAAATAAGCTAATTTGCTATCAGAGTTCAGGTGACATTTGCCATCGCTACTTCCTATCAGTTGCACAGACAGTGGGATAAACAGCTGCTGTTGTAGTTAATAAGCACAGGGGTTTTTTGCACTTGTGTGCACACACACAAATGCAGAATGTGCATGTTTTTGTCCAGAGTCACTGGCCAAATAGACTGGTACTACCAGAGAAATCCCTGTTACAAGAGGAAAAAACTTCAGACCTGGATCAAGTCAGGGTACCATCCAACAGTACTGAAGCAGCTCAGTGTACTTTTGGTGCACTTCTGACATTTGACACAGACAACATCTGGAACTGCTGGCTCCCAGGAGCTCCTAGGGGAAAAAAAGTGCTCCCAGCTGGCTCTTTAAGAAGTTTTTTGGTCATAAATGCATTTTAATTGAAGTTTAATTAGAAGAAGCAATCTTGATTAAATTTACTTGACGAAAGGTTTCTCAGGTCCAGGTTAGAAATAGAGTATAGTGCTCTGAACAGATGGGGCTTTCCAGGTATCCTGACCATTTCACTGTGTGTAAATAAAGAGTGGGAAAGCATCTATAATACCAAGAAAAAGCTGTAGGGGAGAAAAAAAAAACATTTTTAACTGCCAGTAAAATAACCTGCAGGCAGTTGCTGTGTATGTGGTTGCAGAAAGGCAGGATAATTCCCAAGACCTTACTTGGATTTAGCAGACAAGAGACAAGCATTTGATTCCCTGCTCCCCAAACACTCAAGGAGGCAGAAAACTAAGAGCTGTTTCTGTGAAGCATATTGCTATTGCAAGGCTGCCTCTTGCACGGCGGCGCTGGCCAGGGTCCCCACTGAGAGGGGGAGCTTGGAGAACTGGCTCCTTCAGCTGGCCCAGCCTTCCAACACTGCAGCAACTGGCATGAAAACCCTCCTTGCCAGGCTGCTATGGAGAAAGCAGAGATTTATGCTTGTCATGTCCACAAAGAAAGTGTGATGGCTCTGTGCTTGGATGTAGAACATCAACAGCTATATTAAGAATAGATATTAAGCTATATTAAGAAGTATGAATTTTCCAAACAGCTTTTATTGTTCAGGCACTAACCTCAACCTAGAATTTTACTAGGTATTACGTGCTATTTTCTTTTTCATTCTCACAACACCTGCAGGTGATAACTGTCAGATTAATATTAAAGGTTTGGTTTAGAAGCATCTGATTTTTATTTGAGAGCAACACCAGCATCTCTTTTTTTCTATGCACTGGGAAGATGCCAGTGTTTTCATGTGCCTGCTGTGTCAACAGAGACATTTGGGAACCATTATAAATACCCTCTACAGCAGGCACAATCCCAAAGTTCAGAGCATTTCATAACCATTAACTAAGCCTTACAGCATCCACAGTGAAATGTTATGACCTCCCTTTCACACATGGACACACCGAGGTTGTGACTTGCCAGTGGACAATGTTATTTCTATTTCTGCTTCTGGCTCTAGCTTACAGAGCATCCTGGCACAGGTCCCTGCACCAAGCACCTCTCCCTGGTGTGGGCAGAACTTCTCCACAGGCTTCCAAAAGCTTGCACCAGGCCTGCTCCTCATTTAACAAAGACACACGACTCAGCACATCAGGAAAGGAGCACAGCTTTGCAAGTTCCTGCAATGACTTTTCTGAGAGGCTGGCAACCTTCAGGCCTTCTCCTGGAAGCTCAAAGCCTAGGGCTCTAACTGTGCTTCAAAGAGGAAAGTTTAAATAGCAGCCCATAGGAAAAGCATGTGTATCTATACAGAAATGCAGCAGAATGAACCCTCTTGAATTAGTTTTTAAGCTTTTTTTAAAACCCTCCTCCCCACTTTTCCCCACGTTAACTAGCCCAGCAACACTGCCAGCACCAAGTTAGAGCTATGAGACACATTTATCAACAAGCATTCCTCCAATAACTAAGTGAAAGGCTGCATGGAACCCTGCTGTTACCACAGAGAGGCACTTACCCCATCTCAAAGCTTATTTTATGCTCATGAGATTATACCCAGATTTCCTTCTCTGCTACAAGCAAGCTGTTTAAAGGGTTTCTAACTTAAAATGGAAATGGCTTTTTTAAAGCTTAAAATTCACAACAGAATGCTCCACACGCCCAGCATGTCAAGCCAACACACAGAGCAAGACAACCATAATGCAGAGTATCTTCTTAGGCACCTTCCTGCCTCAGGAGAGCCTTCCTTCACTCCCTGTTTTCCCCTCCTGCCTGGCAGATTTTTTATAAGCTCCTCAAGCATTATCTCAGCATTGCTGCTCCATTCTGGTGTGCCAGGGTGCTGCTGGAGGTGCTCAAGGGTTTTAGCATCGCCAGAGGTGGGCACAACTAACCTGTAGCTTGCAGCCTTCCTTTTCCCAGGCAGACAGATGTTAAGTTCAGCCAAAGCTATTAGGGAAGACAAAGCAGGTTTCCATGGTTATGGGAGCCCGAGCTACTCATCTCAGGGAAAAATGCAATGCAGGAACCACTGCTAGGAAGCAGCAGAAACAAGGCCAGACTTCTGGGCAGCTCCGTAGAGCAGCTCCTTGACGTTTTACATGCAGGCACCTGCACAAAAAACCAACCAAACAACTACTTCCTTGACAGCCTGGAGCTCTGCAGGCTCAGACAGCAACAGTGTCTTATACATGTTCCACTGCACCTGTGCTGTGACAGTATCTGCAGTAGAGATGCACAGGGCTGTGCTTCTGGCCCTTGCTCACCTGGGAGAGCCTTACTACCCTCTGAAGGGGGGTCCATGCTGCAGGATGAGGCATTTATTTATTACCAGAGAGGCTAAACTGTCAGTGCATCTGAGCTGCTGCTCTCACAGGCGAGATGGAGCAGGTGCAGGCTGCTCTCCGGGGCACGAATAAAAAGCTCGCGCATGAAAACCCCGCGAAGGCGAAATCTGCAAGTGTGAATTTGCAAATCTGTCCCATTACATTGGAAGGTTTTGGCTCAGCATGCTGCAAAAACACACACAGAAAGCCACAGACCTCTCCCTTTCCTTCTCTGAGCAAAGCATAACACATTCCTTCATGCTGTCCCAAAAGTAAAATGGTTTGCCACCAAAAGCCTGTGCTGTTTCAAACTGAAACACTGATGAGGCTGAGGATGCTGATACAATGTGGAAGTGACAAATGCAGAGCCCCAGCAAATTTCTGAGGCAGCGACTCTCCAGGTCAGGGAACATCACATTCTCAATCCCATTTATGGTGCTAGAATAGCATCACAGCTATGTTAATTCCCAGGCAAGGAAATTATTCTTTCAGAGTAGAATAAAATAGATCTCAGGGTTATTTTGGGAGTTCAGACCAGGGAATCAGTTGATCACCTTTCCCCATCCCTCTGATATTTCTCTCTACAGCTACATGGTGACTCTGCCTTTCCTGACATCAGAGCAGCCCAGGCTTAGCAACACCTATGCCTGGTAATCAAACCCCACCAACACCCTGGAAACCTGTGAATCCTGTGCTGCCAAAGCCTGTCTGAGCAGCAGCCACCCAAGGGTGAAGCTCATGACCTCCTGCCAGGGCAGGGACCATGTGCTCCACCAGCACTGGGCACTGCCCACACACACTCCCCAGCCTGTTTCATTCCCCCAGGCCATCGTTCCATTGCACAGCACAGGGGTACCAGAGCTAATGAATGCTGGAATAGAGACACTTATCCAATATGGAATCGGATCAAGATAAGCCAATTATTTTTCCATGGTGTTTGACCCTGATCTGCAATCAAAAAAAAATCAATTAAAATATTATTTTCCCTTATTTTGAAGAGAAACAAGCAGTCACCATCAATAAAGTTGTATCCTAGTCTCTAGGACTTCCAAGAAGAGCAAAAAAAAGGCTTGAGGAGAAGAAACTCAGAAGCATCCAAGAAGGAGGACATTTTTTTCCTATTTCAGGGCAGATTTGGCTGGTATTGACCACTCAAGGATGACTTCACTTTCTGAAGAGTCACCCGTGGGACACTAATTTGTTCGACAAATGAGACTCTGTGGGGTGCAAAAGCACAAACACACACACGATGCCAAGGCAGTGTTGAGATGCACATTAAAACTTCTCCAAAGTGCATAGCTGGAAAATACCCTTTCACAGACTCATATTCTGTAGGACAAACAATGATTTTGTAATTTCTTTGACCACACCATACTGCATATTGCAGCAGACCTAAGCAGTCTCATCATAACCACACAAAAGAATTGCTGGAGCTCATCACCTGCCCATCCGGATGTCTTAGGCAAACTGCTTGCTGAGGCAGACATTTGAGACTCTATTTAAAATATATTTGCCTTAGCAAGGTTTATTCCCAAACAATTAGCACCACTCTGCTCAAGGCTGTACATTACTCATTTAGCTCCTCTGAGGCACCCGAGAAGGATCCAAGATGCACAAGTCTTATGGGCAATTCCAGCTCAGGGCAGGGATCTGATGCTGTTCTCTCCCCAGAAAAACTCTGCTGGCCAAAGGCACCCAAGAGTGGCTCGTGAGCTCCTCAAGCTGCACACATCAGCTGCATGGGGGGTTTTTAATCTGTGCAGTCTGCCATTTACCACAATGCCTTGTGTGCCATAAAGTTTCATCTGCTCGACCTCCTCACCCTAAATCCCTGCAGTAACTCATGCTCCTTGCAACCAAACTTGACCCCTCTTCCCTGCATTCAAACCAAGTGCATTTTTACTGCAGCTCACTGGGAATGCCTCGGGACACTCAGGTGCATCTGCTGTGGTTGATTTTCCTCTCTTAGGCAGAGCTAGAGAAGGAAAGCCACACACACACAAAGCACTGCTGCTCTGCGAGGGGCTGCAAGCTCTCAGCAAAAGGAAAATGTCCCTTCTCCTACTGATTAAAGCCCTCAAATCAGCTTGGTTTTGGTCTCTGACTTGCAGAGTCAAACATCCATCCCAAGGGCTCTGGCCATCCCCACACTTTGATAAAGCTAGAATTGGGAAGAAACTGTCCTGCACTGGGCAGATAAGGATACCAAATATTTGTGTCTGCATCCCACTGGGCATCCCTCTTACTGCCTGGCAAGCAGGATGGACTACAAATGAGTGAAGGTTTGGGATGTCACACCTGTTTCTTGAAATGACTACACAGAGACTGAAAGGAACTCTAAATCTATTATCAATGTAATCCTTCCATATAATATGTTAATAAGTACAGTTCCAGATAAATCAATAAACCCAAGTAACCAACAAAGGAAGGAATTTCTTGATGACAGAAACATCCATTCATGTCTTGTTGGTTGAGCTTCAGAAAAGGCCTGGCAAATCTATAAACAGCTATACATAGTGTTTCCTATTCAAAAACAAGAACGAAATGCAAAGGCAAACTAATCTGTAAGGCTGGTGCCCAGTGACCTGGAGTGCTGGCACACTTTTCTGCCATTCACACAGGGCCAGAGATTAAGTCAGTCTCTACATGGTTAAACAGCTTCCCAAAAGTAGTGCTGGCAGCAGTGGAAGCAGGACTCTGCTGTCCCAAGCATATATCACAGAGCTGACACTTCTGATGGCTTTTCTCTCACTGCTCCGTGCAGCAGCCAGGGTTTGTCCCACCAGGACTGCAGATCTGAGAGGAGGCAAACCCTCCCAGCGTGGCCCTGCACACAGCTCTCACACAGCCAAGAGCAAGGCAACTCCAGAACCCGGCCAGCATCCCACCCTGCACCTGCACACCCCAACCTCTGCTGCAGGTGCTCCCAGCCAGGTATTCCCACAAGCAATGGGAGGCTGCCTCAAGTGCAATGCACCTGTCAGTACAGAACACTGTGCCATGAGACCCCAGGGTAGGAAAAGCCCAGAAAATAAGTGAGATTGCACCAGCTGTATGATTGGTTCTGCAGCAGCAGGAGCTCCCAGGAGCTCTGCACTGACTCAGGTAGCTCAGTTGGTAGCCCAGAAGAAACTTGATTTTCAGCTGTCCCCATGGAGCAAGCCCCACCACCCACACTCGGAGCACAGCACAACCCTTTGGTTTTAAGTTACCAACACCAGGAAAGTATCCAGTATTGGTATAAACCAATACTCCATGGTCCTGCCAACCTACAGTCCATGCAGGAACATATTACAGTAACATAACCACATCTGCCATAAGCTTCTGTTTGGTTTCTAGGTGGAATTTAACAAAACCAGGATTTTTTAGACTTACATAAGAAGCAGCCTGTCACCCGAGTAAAACCCCTGAAGATAACTAGCCAGCAGCACAGATTTATACAAATTTCTTAAATTATTTCTCATGGCATACATTGCTTTTTGAAGAAAGCACACACTATAAAAAAGTTGCTATATTGAACCTTTTCCTTCAAGTTTTGAGAAGTGTCTTACTATTTGCTTGTTGCTTTTCAATACTATCTGAGCAGAGATTAGACAGCAGCTGATGTTGTGAACACTGTGCATAGATCTTTGAGAAATATCCATCTTCCATACAGAGCAATCAACCATGAGACACTGAATCACTGAGACTGAAGAGTTTCAATTTGAAGTAAAGCAAAAACTAAATCTGCCCAGATATATCTGTTATTTTCTAAATTAAGTCTAGGCTTTCCAATAAATTACACTTCATAACAACTGGAGGACCAGGAAAGCTGTATTATCTTTTCACAAAGCGTATCCTTATGTGTAGGCTACAGAAATAAACACTATGATTTGATATCTCTTTTTCCATAACAGGCAGCAGTATCACCTACACACAGATACTTCTGCATACTTCCATTTCTACTAACTTCTTGGGATCCAAGGTCCTACCTACTCAAAAGCACACTCTAATGAATGCATACTCACCTCTCAATCTCTGAGCAGTTCACACCCATCTCTGGGAAAAACACACATTGAAATCTGTGTTATGTAACCATTCCCCTGTACTCCCTGATTTTTCAGCAGGTAATTTGTTTTTGAAGTTGCAAATCAAAGGCTGACTTTGAAGGATGGGCTCTGAAAGCACAACTTCCATGCTTGCCACCCCAAGCAAAGGCATTGCTCTGTCCTCAGAGCAGCCCTCTTCTGAGTCAGTGTTACTCCTGTGGGGAGCCTAATGCTTGCAGGCAGTCAAAACCTTTGCAGGTATTGAACTCTAATTTATAAGGACCACAGTACTCCTATGGGAATGCTCAGGATGCTGGCAAGTGGAGGAAGAAAGTGAACACCCTAGAGATACAGCTTCCTCTTAACTCCACAAAAATCTTCATTTAAGACTGAAAATTGCATCCTTTAATCTCTACAAATACACTGAGATATTTACAATACGGGTCAACAGCAGAAAACATCACATTTCCTCAAAGCCCCGAAACCTGGGAATCACACATGCTAAAAGCAAGCATAACTACTGTGCTGACTTATTGCTGCTCCATTTCTTTATGCCAAAGGGGAGCAATCACATCCCCACTCAGAGATCATCTGCTTATGAACCAGGTCCACAGATGCTTCCTCAACAAGCCCCCAGACTTTCTTTATCACCACTATTGAGAATTGTCTTTTGGATTTCTACCCCCACCCCTCCAATTATGCGAGAAAAAACTCTGCATTTTCCAAGAATGACACAGTCTCATCAGGGTGACTGCAGTGAAGTATCATACAGGGCCAAAAAAAAATGTTCTGCCATGTTCAACTAACCCAAAAATAGTTGAGGAATATTTTTAATAAGTTCAGCTGCCTTTCCCTACTAACACACTGCTTCAAACTTGTGGTTCACACCCCCATTCTCTTATTAAGGGAAAGTCCCTGGAGAACTCCATCTTTCACATTGCAATAAGGAGTCTCCCTGTCGTTCATTAGAGATATGAATTTTCTGATGTTCTAGCTCAGAGTATCATGGAAAAGGTGTTTTATTCCTAACCATGCTAGAATCAGAGTTCTCCTAGCACTTTCAAGGGTGACCTTGAGCAAGTTGCTTTACTCTGTGCCTCATTTTCCTTTCTAACACTGATAAAGCTCTTGGCTTCCTTTCTGTAGCACTGATACCCACAAATGCAAAGAGCTGTGCAACAATTTAGTGTTATATGTCACAAAGGCTGGCATTTCACCAGGCAGACTGATTTAAGGGGAGCAAAGAATGGAGTTCAGCTGCCAGACTCAGCTCCAGAAGCCACATGGTTTTAGGAAAAATATTGAAATCTATGAGAATGAAGATTTGGGGCTCTTTTGGCAAAACATGAAATGTCACATGAACACGTGTCACCTGAACATCCTTGAGATGCTGATTTAGGTTTGAACAGAAGTATTAAAACAAAGCAATTCAATATTGATGAAGTGACTTCATGGCCCACAAATTTCCCTTTCCATCTGGTTTTTTTAGTCTGCACAACTGCTAGTATTGAAATATTTGAACTTTTTAGGAAGTAGGTATTTGAAAGTTATTCAAGTCTATACCAGAGCTGAAAGGCTTTGCCTTTGCCAGTATTTCTAATTGACTCCCAGGAGAGTTGTTGGGTACACAAGCTGAGCTGCACTACCACCATGAGGAGCTGGCACTGCTTGTTCCTGACTGTTGTAAAAACAGAACAAAATGGACCATTTTCAGAAAAGAATTTTGGGTTCTTTGTGGCCTACCCTGTATTGGTGAAACAGCTACATTATTCAGACAGTATCAGGTGTGCAGCATTACAGTGCCTTTGCTTAAGCACCAGCAGCATGAGATGCATACGAGTCTGGGATGCTGACTCGAGATGTGCCAGTTCTCTTGCTGGCACAGGTGGGTGTGCCAGGACAGGTGTGACTGCAAAAGTCAAAGCCAACATGACAAGGCAAATACAGGAAAAGCACCCACTGATACAGGTGCTTATTGATTTGGGCCCCTCATTCCTCAACGGCAAATGTACACTTTTATTTAACTAATTAGTGGTGTGCCCTCATCAGGGTTTGGCAATATGGACTCATGGATCTCTCTAAAAAGTCCCAGATACACCCATAACCCACAGAAACAGTCAACTACTGCCTGAGAAACCTCAAACATTAAAGCAGCACGACTCTCATTCCCCTTCCTTCCTGGAAAGGCAATTATAAATAGCCACCTGTTAGAAGCACACACATCCACACAGAACCCTGAGTATTTACCTCCAGCAAAGAGACATAAGAAACAAAAAGGAAACGATTACCCAAAGAAAAATGTTCTTTCACATCATTTCTCTAGGTTGCCTTTTTTATTACTGCAAATATTTGTCTTTGAAGATCTTTTTCTGCATGAAAAATTAGATTTACTGTGAATGGAACATTTACAAGTTATTAAGCCATACCAACTACACTATTTTAAACTTGGAATACAGTCCCTATACTAACTTTATAAAACATGTATGGATTTTAAAATTAAGGGTGATTATATACACAATCCATAACATTTTCATAGCTCTATAAAAATTATCTGATATTTAAAAGTATTAAATGTTTTATGTAAGAGAATCTTCTCTTATCCTGAAGGATTTCAGTCCCACCAGGAAGCGCCTATCAATCAGCTCTTTTTAGTAGGGAAAATATTAGCAATATCTTTTACACACAAGTCTAGTGTACCCTGCAAAATGGCTCAAACAAATGACCAAGTCCTTCAGTCCTGGTTAAGGGAAGTGTTCCACGTGCAGGACAACACGTGCAGAGGGCAGTGACACACACGGGCTCCTGACTTCATTTACCATTCAAGGGGATTTTCACCCGCCGGGCTCGCAGCAAACCAACTATAAAGCAATTAGGGGATTGCAATCTTCTGCCATCCCAATGATTGCAAGATTGTACAGCAGGTATTGGAGCTGACAGCAGAGGAGGAGAAAAAGATGTTATGAAATGCCAGGTGATTAGCAATGGTAACAGAAATGGGACAAAGACAGCTACTTCCGTCCCTTCATCTGTGTTTCTATAAGGGTGTCCTCCTGTGAGAGCACAGATCAGCCCAGAGAACACAGCAAGCTTACAGGAACACTTCTCAGACCCCATCTTTTCCTAGTGCCTCTGCATCACCATCTTTACCAGGGCCAAGATTAGGGTTGAGGCACAGCAGGGACATTACCACCCATACAGGACCCACAACAGGTGACTGCCTAAACACACAGGCTTGACAAGAGCTAAGAAAAAAAAAAAAACACTAAATAAAAAAAACCTAAGAATAAAGAGCTAAAAAAACCACAGAATACAAGACATTACCATGGTGATCACCTGGAAGGAAAAAAAAAAAAACAAAAAACCAGAACTGAGGTTTCCTTGTGCCCTGCCAAACAGGTCAGATGCACTTTCATCCTTCTACAATCTCCAGCCACCATTCAGGCTGCTGCAGCACTAATGCAATGCCTCCAGGCCCAACACGATGATCTTACCCACTGTCACTAAACACTGCTGCTCTGGTTGTGGCTGAAGTGGTGAAAAGCTATTAGGAGTCATCATCCAAAAAATAACTAGTAAACTTCAACTTTGCTAATCATGATGGCAGCTGGTATGGGATGCATCTCTCCAGTTTAAACTCCTTTGAGATGTTTCAGAGAACAGTTGTGAGCTATGAACTTCAGAGAAAGGCACAGAGGGAAGCTAACATCACCCCACTAGGCTGGGGGTGAACTTGTGCTTTACTAGTACAATGGCTCAAAGCCTTTTGGATTAGCAGGAGAAAAAACATCACTGCCCTGGTTTCAGGGCTGCATTACTCACCAGTCTCCAGTCCACTGAGGAGCACAAAAGATCTAAAAGCAATTTCAACACTTGAAAATTCAGAGGCAGAATTTAACCCAGGAGTCCTGCTGCTCTGAACTGTCCTCTTCCTCATCACCAACAAGATGAATTTTCCCCAGTTCCCTGTCCAACAACCCAACATGAACAGCTGGATCCAACCACCCCCAAACTGTAAATGCAACCCAGCCAAGGTCCCAGATCAGCACTTACCTGACACTAAAGCCACCCTGGGTTCCTAATACTACTCCTACACAAGGTAATGAAGACCTCAACCCCAGAGCACAGATCAGCACATACTGTCCAGACAGCCTCCCACTTATGTCCAGGGCTGAAGTCACCAAGTGCCCATGCACAGTAACTCCACTAACCAGAGGGTTCTGTAGCCATTCTTTCTTCACAGAGTACAGACAATAAGGGGCTGAACCCAGGTGATTTACAAGCTGGTGTATTGAACTTGGCACAGCTGTGTGAAACCCTGGCTCACCATCCCCACACTTTTTTGCCAGCATGGGTTGAGCTGAGAGCCAAGGGGTTTCTTTTCCAGAGGAGCAGGAACTGATTTATTGCCTCATGTAGCTGTAATTAGCCCCTCCAGGAACAGAACTGACAGACCAATATGTCTTTCAGCAAAAAAAAGGATCCAATATCAGACCCATCCAGGTTTGTCTTCTATCAAGGAAGTTCACTGAGTTCACTGCCCATGCTGTGATATTTCTGGATTGCTCCATCATTTTCTGGGGTCATAATTAGGGAAAACTTGATTATATTTTCCCCTCAAGGAGGTACATGAGCTTTTCAATTTGTTACACTCAGGGTACCCAGCAGTCATTGGCTGATAGCCACCTTGGTCACTATTTCTGGGATCATGCAGCACCACTATAAATATATGGAGTTCATAGCCATCAGTGCCAGCTGGGGCTATTCTGGGACAAGGGGTGAAAGCCATACAGTTCCTAAACCAAGACAGTACAATGTGGTTTGAATGGTGATTTTTTGGTGAAGCCACAAGATAATCTATCCAGATGAGGTCACATCTTCATGGAACTAAACAGTTTCACATGGCCTTGCATGACATTTGAGCCAATAACCATTGGCAAAGAAGGGGAAGAACATTTGCAGCTGGTACCTTCTGCACAGAAATAGGTGATATAGTCAATTGTAACACTTGCAATTTAGTCAACAGTTCTGTTGAACTGTCCTGGGAAATCCTAGGGAGAAAGTTAAGTTTTAAAGATCTCAATAACTCATTACTGTTTGTTAACAGTATCAACAACATAACAGTAATTAATAATATTTTTCCCCTAAGGAAGTAATTTCAAAACATTTTCAAACTAGCATGTTATTTAGAACTGAAAGACAGTATTTTTGAAGAGAGGAATACACAGGCTTTCCTGACAATGTGTCTCTCCTTTCTGGCAAACAGCACCGTGTCTCTTTTACAAAGGAAGTTAAAATGGAAACCTGGAAACAACCATTTTCCCCATCAACCTCAACTCCAAACTTCAACAGATAGAAGATGCATAAGGTTGATTGGGGCAATAGTACAAGAGCTAAAAACAATGATAGAGTTTTATGGTCCATATGTACCTCCACCTGGAAAGGCTTTAAAAGCATCCCATGAAATCCACAATCCCTCAGAAATCTGCAAGAGCTGGCTACTGGGATACCACCTTACAAAAACAGTACACAGTAAAATTGTTTAGCTTACAAACATGAGCTTGTACTCTCAGTTGTGCTGTTTATACTACCACGGGTGTTGAAAAACTCTTGTGAATCCAAGGCAAGATCCATTGGAAAGTGGAGAGTCCAGGAAACCCTTTACCGGCCTGCATGGTAAGGAAAATATTGGGTCCGATCCAGCTCAGCACAGAAATTTCAGAAAATGGGATTTTCTGAAAAATAGATCTGATTTTCAGGCAGCTCCATTGCAAACAGGAGGGAGAAGAGGTAGGTGCTTTTAACTTCAGTGCTCCTGACAGACAGGCAACAGCCCAAAGCATCCTGCCTAAAGCTTTGCTGCAACACTGACCCCCCTAAGGCTGATGTCCCAGACACCAAGGAGAGGGACAGTCCATAGGCAGGGAAATCACAGAGGACAAAGTGCTCACACCCGTGAGGAGGCAGGATAGAGAGCCAAGCACAGCTGCTGGGTGCCATGGGCAGGCTCCAAGGCAAAGCCCAGCTCACAGAGCTGATGTGCAGGTCCTGGGGAGGGACTGAAGTGGGAGCTGTCCACCTGCGTGGTGCTGATTTTCTCCAAGGCAACTGTGCACCACAGCTACTTTCCTGACCAGCTGGAGCTGCAGTCAGGACATGCTCTGTTTGATTTGGATTACCAAATCACCATGCAGCTTCTGGGTAATAAAGCTGACTTCAGGAATACAAGAGCAGCAAGGCAGCTGTGCAGCAGCCTTACCTTTGAGATTACTGAGTATAAATTCATGTTCCACATGAGCATAAATGCATTTCAGTGGTGATGATGCCAGCTTTAACAGTGCTGAGATTCAGCAAGACTCTTCTGGATTCGCTGCTCCCAAAAAACTTCAAATAAAAAAGGAACTGCCTTTGTTTTCATATATACAGCAGTATGCCTACAACAGTCCATCCATCCAAACATTCCCACTGTTTGCCTGACTTGCACTGCACAGAACACAGCTTGCACTAGAAGATCCCCCTGCATGCTAAGCTCTGCATCAGCCTCAATGGTCCTGGTCTCAATTTCACAGACAGCAGAGCACGAGGCTAAATTTTGCACTTGGATCTGCTGTCATCAACTTTAGGGCGGTGCCACAGAAGGGACGATTTAACCAAAACCAGTATTTTCTTACTATAAATAATTAAGATTTTAAACAAACTCTGTTCTTTGTCTCAGTATACTGCCCACGGCTGTATGCTTTGGTATGTCAGGCTTGTCCTCACTATTTCTGGGAACCTTCTAATCAAAGGAGGGGGGAATTTCATGCCTAGTGCCTTTACTTTTCCTTTTTTAAAGAAGCAAACAAAAAACTCCACAAAGTCGTGCTGTTCCTGGATGTTGATATTTTTTGAGAGGGGAATGCACTTAAAGCACCGTTTAGGTCTGAGAGCCCAGAATGAATGTTACTGAGAGATGAATCATGCAAATAAAACTGACAGGTAAATCTAGATATCTGGCACTATGTTTAGCAGCAATGGCAGAGACATGTCTCAGCACAAAGCCACTTGTTGTAAGTGTAATTCATAGTCATTTTTAAGATGGGGTGGATATTCTGAATTTTGAAGATACTATATAGCAATTTTAATTGCAATTGCTAACACAAATGCCTCAAGGTTGTATCATTTGTAAAGCAAATTGCCTTCAAAGCAGTAGGAAGAAAGTAAAAGGTAAATAAGCCACATATGTTTGGTTTTTTAGCATCATCTTGAAACAACATAAAATGACTTCTTTAAACCTTTACTACTTCTTCAATAGTTACTACTTGAGGTCTGAAGGCATTTAAATAGGTCTTAAACCATATAATCAGTATTATTTTCCTTTGTTTTCAGTTCAGTAAGACATTAGAGACCTGGCCTTTGCCTGCTGCCTAAATGAGGCATTTACCTACACCAATTCAAATCGAGAATAGCTCCATGTACTTCAATTAAAATCTTGACTGGAAGAGGAGACTCAGGACAGTAATTTTTAAACTTCTCTGCTGATTCCCCCATCACTTCTCATATTGCAACAAAATGGTTATAATTTGCAGTATGATATTTCTCCACTGGGGCACACTGATAGGAATAAAAAGTTTAAAAATTAACAGATGACTTTGTCAATGCAATTATTTGATAATGTATGGCACTGGTTAACGGGCAGTCTCAGAATACCAGGAGTGCTGGTCAATACTAAAAGGGAATATGAATTCAAGGCCAGAAAATATCTCAAAAGCTCAGATTCAGCGTTCAAAGAGATCAAATACGCTGGAAATATAAAAAGCAGGTCTTGCTGAGGAAGCTTATTCTACTGTCAACCCAGTTATGCTGCAATGGCTTGTTAGTATCAAATTAGAAAATCCAAGTCTCCCTTCATGTATAATTAACATTTTTTTCCCCTCCATTTACTAGAAGGTGCTGGATTCTACATTTTTCCTCATTTTGTTGGCATTACTGCTGTTCCCCTGTCACTCACAGTGTGGTAGAACCACTAGTATGTGTAAGACTGAATTCAGGGCTATTCTAAAGGGGCAGAGAAATGGACATTTCTGCATCATAGAAAGCACAGTCTGTGCAAGGATTCTCAAGCAGAGAATGAACTCCTACTGTATGTCTTCTCCTTGAAAAATTTCAGAAAACTAAACTGACTCTCAGTATCATCCATGATGAAACAATAATTCTGGATATGTGGAATATTTTGGTGTTTGTTTATTACCTTTCTTAAGCCACTGCGGCAGAATATTCTTAACAAGTTTTATACTCACTGAAGTGCTCCCCCAAAATATATATTCAGGACTACACATCAATTAAGGATGAAGCACTGAGGGCTGTCCTTCAAAGCAGAACTTTATTCTACTCTGCTCATTTTCATACAGGTTTGATCTTTCAAACTGCACAGAACCTGTAATTCCAGTCCACCTCAAACAAATCACAGCCAAACAACCACCACAACATCTGGATCCTGCTCTTCAATGCCCTGCCCAACTCAGAAATGAGAAGGGCATAGAGACCAGTGTGCCAGCTAGAGAGGGAAGTGGTGAGGTCCAGAATCTGGAAGCAGAGAGTTGAAGCTCCTCAGCAGGGCCATGTCAGAGACCAACACCAGCTGAAGATCCCGTCGGGTCTCCAGTCCCACATTTGCTGGCATAGTGACCATCACAACAACTAAGCATGCTCAGCCTACCAACAACCTTGTCTGCCTGGACTTGGAGAGAAAAACAAGCAATGATAGCACTTGATATTGGAGTAAGCATTTCATACAACTCTCAGTGACCAGATGGGCCTCAGTCTTCTGAAGAGGCCTTGCTGCTTGTCGGCCTCTTTTGGAAACAGCGTTATATGTCAGGAAAGTGTTTTTGCATTAATAATACATTTTCAGTGACTGAGAAGGAAGGCAACTTTCTCTCATTATGCCAATAAGACATTCAGCACTTCTGGAGGATTTATGAAGAAAATCCAAGTAGCTACATTCAGCAAATTAACCTTACCTATTGAAGGCTGATGGCAGATAAAGCCAGCCTTAAGCCAGCCTCCAGCACGGGGATGAAACACAGGAGGAAGAGAAGCGCAGCTCGAGAAGAAAACAGTTTTCCAAATTAGAAATGCTGTTCCATGCTTCCCTGATTTCTTGCTTTGCACATGCTATTAAAAATAGCAAGCAGAAACGCCTTACTTCTCCAAGTGCACATCCTGATGCTCAACCAGCCTCCCTCGGCCACGCGGCACGCCGCAGCACTGCTCCGGCGCTCGCGGAGCAGCCATCATCCCCAGCCACAAGATCTCCACTGAAACATGACGACACCATAAATGGCTTAATTCAATCTGAGGGAAAGAGTCAGAGCTTTCAATGTGCATCCCACACAAGTATCAAACCATAAGGTTCATCCCAACCTGAGACCTGGGAGAAGAAACTCAATGAATTAGCCTGATGATTTGTAGCCTTATTGACTATAAAGAACACTTTGAAAAAGCAGGGATATAGGAGCTGTATTAAAAGGAAACATCCTTGTATTACTGACAGGAAAATAGTCAACTTCTTCTTCAATCATTTTAAACATAACAGCGTTATTAAAGTCTTTATACTTTGAGTGAAAGCATTAATTACTATACCCATCAGGAATATTTTTCATTGTCAAATTGCCTTTTACCACGCTAATAAACACCAAGATTTGCATGTAAAAATTAATAACGTTACCTCATTTATAGGTCAAAACACAGTGACTAAAATAGTTTCTGCAATTCTCCCTAAATAACTAGCTCTTGCATATCACGTTTTATGGCACATTAGAAATGAGTGCAATTCAGACAAGACTTGAATAGCTGAGTAGATAGAGAGGGAAAGATAAGAGCAGATAAGAAAAATTTTGTGATAAGCTAAGCCTTAAAAAAAAAAAAAACTTTAAAAAAATCTATTTTTTTTTAATTTCTGGACCCCAAGTGACCTAGGGATGAAACAGCTGTATGCAGGTCATTACTCAAAGTATCCACAGATTATGCTTCCAGCCACTCTATGTATAAATGGTATGTCAGAACAACTGAATGCATTAAAAAAAATCACTTTCAATTACTCTCGCATTTCATTCAGTCTAAATGCAGCTCCCATGTAGCTTGGGGAAATGGGTTGAAGGATTTGGGTATTTTCATAAGAGCCAGATGACCAAGTCCTGCACCAATTTTTATAAGATTTAAGACTATTATTAGGGTCCTCTTCTCCCTTTGTTTAGTAACATGGTGGGTTTGTTGGTATGGAGGATTACAAGCATGGCCATTTACTTTCCCCCCCTCATTACCCACCTGAGCATGTCCAAGGCCTGTCAGAGTACAGATACTTCCTGGGGTACCATATCTACTTCCCTCAGCATCAGATAGGCTTGGATCACCCTTCGCATTCAGAAGTTGCAGATGCCCACCCACAGTATTTCAGCAGCTTCCAAATGATGGTTTAAAAAGGTATTAGACTGCTACCTACTCTTCTAGGTGGCACCAAATAGCCAAGGTTGGCTCATTTTGCAAGGACCACACAGCAACCCAAGCACTTATCAGCTTTGAGCCCTCCCAGGACAGTCTTATTTGTGTTGAGATTAATGTGATTTCTAAAGCAAGAGGAACAGACATTTTTCTCCCTTTCTGAAATGCATTAAAAAAAAGCAAGAATGCCAAGTGCCTGACATTCCCCTCCTCTTTCAGTGGAGACTGAGTCTGAAGAACAGCACCAAAGTAAACTCCAGCCTCAGGGATAAGGTGTTAAGGTCAGGCAATCAAAGTGCTCCCTCGCTCTAGAGAAAGCAGGTACCTGCACTGAAACGCACAGCCTGAGGCATGGGGGAGATAGCAAAAAAAAAAAAGATCAGGCCATTTACTTACTTCCCTAAACACACTTCCCCGTGTCAAGCTTCAAGCAGCCAGTTTGAGAACTGCAGGCCTGAGTAACATACCCTGCATCTCACACAGCACATCACCATGAAAGGCTGAACAGGGAGCTGCTTCCTCTATGGAAAATGCACTGCCCAAAGAAGCCTCTGACCATCTTGACAGAGATGCAAGTATTCCCCAAAAAAAGAAAACAGTTTTGTAACAAAAGTAACCATGCCACTATTTTGTTTGTGTTAGGAACAAGCACTTAAGATGGCTTGTGTGACCCAGGCTTCCCCAAAGCAGTCTGCACTACTCCAGCACACACGTGTGACAGCATGTGCTGCAGACTCACCTCTAACAAACACAGGATGTGTCAGGAAGATGTATTATGGGTAAAGTTTGACAGGAGCATTTCTAACAGCTTCAGGACATGAACTATGTCTTGGATCTTTAAGATCTTTCCTTTGATTGTTGAAGAAAGCCACAAAGGTGGGAACAGTGCACAGCAACCTCCAGAACTGCATGTTCTCACTTGCCACCCTCTCTCACCTTGTCCACAAAGTCTGTCTTCAATCCTAACATTCACCAGCTCTCGATGGGTTTTGATCACAAGCTCTTCAAGGTGAAGATTCTGTCCTTTACAGGCATAGCATGCAGGCAGCTGCACAGAGGAAGCTGGCCCACAATGCTGGGGTTGACCAAGGAGGCTTCAGAGCACCTCTGGTGGGACGAGATAGATCAAACCACTCTGCCCATTCTCACATCCACAAGGCAGCACAGTGTAAAGAGCTCAGACCTGTCTGGCAGTCCCAGGAAGGGGAACTCTGTGCCCTGAGTAAATGGGATCTTACTGCTTAACAGCCTCCCAGTTAAAGGTCTGAACATCCCATGTCTACGCACAGCAACACTGGGGCTTTTCTACAAAGCAAAAATCCTGCTCCCAGGTTTGTGACTGGGAAGAGAACATGACTCAGGTAGCACTACTGTGGCAGCATCTGCTTAGGACAGTCACACGGCAGAGATGTCCTCAAAGCCCTGCTGCTTTGGGACCTGGAGCAGAAGAGAGCTGTAAAGCCAGGTTCCCTAGCTTCTCCCACACAGCCTGCTGAGCACAAGGGTAAGGGTTCTGTGGGAAGACCCACTGCCTGGAGAATGTCTCTCCAACAGGGCAGGACCATGGCTCAAGGGACTGACAAGAGCATCTCCACATCTCAGCTAACATGCTTTAGCTTTGCTGTCCCCATAGACCAGCTGACAAGAACAAGTCCTGCCGTATTTCCTAGCTAACAGCATGCATCCTATGCTGAAAGCATCCTGCCCTGCACCCAGGCAATCCAACTGCCCCAGAGCCACCAGGGCCCAGCACTGACCTCCAGGGACAGCAGAGAATAGCCAAAACTGGCTGGGCCCCTGAAGAAGGTTCAGGCAGGCAGCTTATCCCTGCCCCCCCCATACAACACTAACGCATCAAGACCCCAATGCCCACAGCAGGCAAGGTAATAGTGTTCTGTGTTTTCTGGCAGTGAGGGAAAAAGGGATTTCTGTGTTTTCAGGAGTACAGAAAAGGATATAGCACCTTCAGAGGAAGGCAGTCCTCCCTGCAGCAAGGCTAGCCTGCAGTCCCTCTCTACTCCATCCAGAAGCCCAGGGATCCATTCCACACTGTGCAGCTTGACTCTTGTTCGGCCAATTTCTTTTCCAGCCTCTGAGTCTGAACATCACTGCATGACGTTCCTTCCTCTGCTAAGCATCTTTCTAACTGTGACTGAAGAACCTGGCAAAGAACCAAGTATTCTTTAACCTCCACATTAACTATTGTTAGCTTTGGCAAAGCCCAGCTCCTGGGATGCTTGGTGTGGTATCGCTTACTGCTGCAGCCTACAGGAACTGCTGTAGTGGCGAGATTCAGAGAACAGGGATCAGGTAGCAGATGCAAAACAGAGCTCTCACCCACAGTGCCCTCCATCCCCCCACTGCCAAATGAGCTTTGGGAACAGCCACAACTTTTAAGCTACTTACTTCTGCAAAAGCTTTGGAGACAGTGAAAGTGCAGAACAGAGTAAGTCAGAGAAGCTGTAAGTTACATGAGGCTAAATGCTACTTTTAGATCACCAAGATGTGTTGGTAACACTGCAGCTCCATAGAGTGTTATTTATCTTTTAGGCATCATGAGGAGATAGAGATGTTTGGCTCTAGCCAGCTATGTCTGCTGGAAGACAGCACAAGCTGCACCCCCTCCTCAACCCTCACCAGACCCCTCCTGGCTTGTACTCTTACTGCTACAGTCCTAACACTAAAGTCCTTAGTCCCACATCCCACTGCACAAAAATTAGGATACGTCCTTCTCCCCTCATTTTCATGAATAAGTCCAACCAGTGAAATCAGTTATGGCTGCTCTGAGCAGTGCCAGAAATGGTTCTTTAGCCCATTTTTTACAGCAGACTGCAGGCTCTGCAAAGCATCAGCTCCAGCCATATTCAGACAACCAAGTTCTACTGATAGCAAATCCTAGACAGAAATGTCCACAGCAGTCATCAGGGATAGCTGAATTCAGGGAGCAGACGGCAGGTTTTCTTAAACACACTTCATGTTGCTTAATATACCACACACTCTTCCCCAGTATCTGCACAACATTGAGTTGGAGATGCTCTGAGATTTGCACTGAGGAAGACTGGAGGGGTGGAAGAAAGGCTGCAAGAGGAAACATTTAAAAAGCAAGAGATGACTTTGGAGAAACATTGTCTGCAAGCAACAATCTCCTAACAGAGGACTCGTAAGGCAGAGGCCAGGTTAGCAACGAAAACAAAATGTAAACCAGTGCCTAGTAAGGCAATGCAGTTGCAAATCCATCTAGGATTAGTCTCAAAAGCTGAGGACGTGAAGAGTTGAGCGAGAGCTCATCCCTTCCCTCTGGGGAGATGTCCAGCATTGTGCCTTACTGTACACCTACACAAAACTGCTCAGTGAGACCCGTGCACCACAGGCCTTCTCATGCTGTTCCAACACCATTCAAGCTACAAAAATTACTTCAGTGCCAGCACAACTGGATCCCTGCCGTGAGAAGACTTCCCTTGCCTTCTCATTTCTTCATTGAGATGCCAAAGCTCCTTGTGTATTTCCTTTAACGTCATCCTTGCTTTGGACTCATCCCATTTTGGTGCCTTGATTTCTGCTGGGTTTGCTCTTGACAGCCCTTCTTTTTACATAGACAGAGGAAACCTAGAGAGTATTTGTTCCCTACCTCTATCCCATGAAGGAAAATCTCTAGTAACAGCAAACTGCTCAAAATTTTTTGCACAAAACCGAGTAGTAACTCTTGGGCTTGCCTATCCATTCCACCAAAGCCAAGCAGCTGGAAACATGGAGCCCATCTTGCAACTAATAAACACAAGCACCAGCAGCCTCAAAATCTGCCTCATCAGACACTCACTGCCGATTCAGGCAGCGACTGCACCATAACAGTCACTGTTTGCACAGGATAGGAGCTGGGTGACCCTCCTTCTGGTGGTGTTTTTGCCACCAGCTACCTGGACCCTTGTTGTTTTATTGCAGATGTTTCCTTCCTGCTCCTTGCACAACTCCTCCAGCTGCACAAGCTCCACCTGAAGTTCCACTGAGAGCCTTCTGCCTGCTCGTGTAGTGCATGACAAGGCACGCAGCGTGTTATACTAAAGTCACAGTCCATTTGTTTCGCATCAAGACAAGTACTGACAAGACATTCAAAAGGCAAAGGTGGCCCATCTCAGGTTAACTGTGAAAACAGCATGGATAGTAAAAAAAATTTATCTTTAAGGCTAACACGACTGCTGTGAGCTTTTTAATTGAAATCTTTACGGATACGCTTTCTTAGGAGGTACTTACCCATCCCCACACCCTGGTAGTTCTATTGATCACTGCCCACAAGAAACTGTACTTTATAGGACATACTGCCTCCTTATGATTGAAATAGCTTCCTTCCTTAATCAGCATATAATCAGATATTCCCACACAGGAGAACTATAGCCCTGATTGACAAGATAGTTATAAAAATAAACCTGAGGTTTAAATATAGCTTGCTCGTCTCCCTGGAAGGTATGTAGTATTGTGTTATACAAGTCTACCATCATTTTCCTTGAATTAATATAGTCCATATTGTCCCACTGCCTTGATCACTATCAATTAAACTGCTCCCAGATTTGTGTTAGACACGAGAGCTGGCAGCTACGTTGGGTGGGAATGGCAACTCGCCTTTCCTCCGCATGGACTGACTTACCATCAGTGTTTCAGTGGCAATTAACACGTACAGGTTTGGAGTTCACGTACCAGTTGAATGTGTGATTTCCAATGCAACTGTAGATGTGGATAGGTAAATAAGCGTGCAGGACCGCACAGCTACGTATGGAAACAAAATGCATATGCTCAACCTGAAGGGATATACGTGGATGAGATATCTCTGTATGCAAACACACAAACTAGCCAGGCAAGATTTAATTATCTCCTCTTTCTAGGGTGGACAGCTCAATAGCACAATACTCATTGCATTTCTCCCAATCTGTCAGGATGTTCTGATGTATTAAATATGCAATGTAACGAGGGCAGAGCTCTATAGCCCTGATCTCGTTTCAGAAAAAAAGAAAAAATTAGATTGGTTTTTTTAAAAACCCATTCTAATCGTAAAATGCTTTTCATCTGTTAAAAACCTCCCCATTGCTGACTGGCTAAAAAAACATGGGACAGACCTCATATTTATTATGCAAATCCTTAGCATTAAGAAAACAAATCACCAACTAACATCTGTCTCGCCCTAAAGGAAAATAAATTAAAAAATCAGCCACCCTTCCCCTCACTCTCTACGCAGCGGGCCGAGCACCCCGCGGGATCGGCAGGGACGCGCCTCCCGCCCGCTCCCCGCCGGTGCTGCAATGTCCCCAGCACAGCGGCAGCCTCGGCCGCCGGCCCCGCACCAGCCCGGCCACTGCGGTCCTTTCGCCGCCGCCCCCCCGCGCCCGACCCACCTTTCCCTTCCATCGCGGAGCCTTGCGAGCGCCGGCAAGTTGCGGGAAGACGCGCACACTCCTCAGCCGAGAGCCCGGCGGGCAGAGCCGGCCGCCGCTGCCTCGCTCCGCGGTGGGGACGGCGCTGTCACAGCCCCGGAGCTGCAAGCAAGCAAGCGGCGGGGGGGTACGNCGCCTCGGGCCGGGACGCCGCACGGCCCCGCTGCTGCAGGAGCGCGGCCGGTCCCGCGGTGCCCCGCAAACCCGCAGACCACGAGCCCCACGCCGGGCGGGTCAGGGAGATCGCTCCACGCGCCCCCAGCCTCCCCGGATCCTGCGCGCCAGGCTGAGCCCGCGCACCTGCAGACTCGGAGAGGATCTCTCAGGAGATGCCCGGTCTCAGGTTCAGGCCTTTCCGGGATGTGTTGTTTCAAGATTAATTATGCTGATTCATAAAACATCCACCTCATGGCTACTTTATGCTTTTCTGCGTTCACATCCAGCCACTGGATTTCACTCCTGGATTTCACTCATCCTCTAACTCATTAATAAAATAAGCGGTCCCCTGCTAATAAGAAGTTGATAAAACATTCATACCAGGATCAAGTCACTTTTTTTGGAGAACAAAGTTTATCCCTGTAAGAAAGTTTCACCACACTGGAATTACCTCAAGGTTTTTTTTCCAGATTTTTAACTTTGGTGCAATGGGGATGGTAAAACCCAGTTCTGTGTTTATTTTTATGATTTGTGCTACTGAAAGAGCAGCTCGAGGCATGCACTGTGCTGGGAGCTGCACAAATAGAGAATAGATGGCTCCAGCACCACGTAAGTTTCTAAATACAGGAACTTCTGTATTAACAGAAGTATTGTATTCTCTTACTGTTTGCCTTTATACATCCTGATGTTCATATCATCCTTCTTACCTAGGACTGGCAAAACACTCAGTAGTTGCATGGTCTCTCACACTCTTCATTCTGAGCTACTGCAAACCACCTTGCAGACACAACCTATGGACATCCACATCCCAAAGCCAAACCCTGAATTTGGTTATGGAGGTGAATATTGCACACATTATTCCACCTTAGAACACAGCCCAGGCAGTTCAGAGCAACACCTGCTCCAATCTCAGCTGACACCCCACAAGGTGGCAGGGAACTTAAGTTAGAGATGGCCTATTAGTGCAAAAACAATCAACTAGAAACTGCCCAGGATGAAGACTCAGCATGTAAAATACAAATTTTAACTGGCTCCTACCCATTTATTAGGTCCTACACTATTGTGAAGAATGACATTAGGATTTTTTAATTTCAGGACTCAATAGTCAGGTACAGTAGGCAAGCTTTGAGTCAAACTATGCTATAGAGAACTGATGAAGCAGACTTTGAAACTAAAGAAGCAACAGGTATTTACTTTGACCTTTTAGTCAAATCATCAATTCTTTCATAGACTGATGTGGGGTCCTATTTCCCTGTTGCTATGTCTTTACCCACCATCAATGCCAGACTGACTAGGCTACACTTCCAGGGTTAATCCGTGTGCTTTTTCTGAAAAGCAGTGAAACAATGACTCATTCAAGGTCTATTAGTCCTCACTAACGTTCTGAAACACAATCAGAATACACAGAAGAGTACTCCACAACTCCTCAGAGTTTTTTATAACTCCTGAACTCAAGTTATCAACTTCCACAGATTAAAATCAGGCAGAATCTCAGAGGACATTAAAGTTCCTGGCATCCAAGTTCAAGAACAACTTTCAGTAGAAAGAAGGCAAAGAAACACCCTAACTTTTAAGGTACAATACCAAGAACACAATCTGAGGCACCATTTGTAATAGCAGGCACTGGACCAAAGAAATAAGAGCCTCATTTCAAAGCTGTGCACTCCCTGGAAAGCTAACAGCCATCAATATCTCAGCTTCACAGAAAAAGCTGGGAAACAGTTCCGAGCTGAAGGCATCAGGCTGAGCCCCACTGCCATGAGAATACATGAAGGGCAAGTTTCCCAAATATAGGAAGTGTATTTTCCCAGTGTCCTGACAGGATCAGCCATAGTATGCTCCCCACTGCAAAGGTAGATTGAGATTTGGTGGTTTTGTGGCGGTCCTGTCACTGGAGGGGGACATGAACCAGCAGTTCAGAGGTCTCACTCTTGGAGAGCAAGGTGAAATTAACATTCCTGGTTTTGCTTTGTTTGTTTGTTTTGCTTTTGATATGTGAAACATTTCTTCCTTTGAGGTAGCAGAGGCTAGAGACATAGTTCAAACAGAACACCCAAACCCACTAATCCACACATTCAATCTTCAATCACAGTTTATCAGAGCTTCCTGGGTCACATCTGCGACATCACAATATCTCTTCTAAATCATGAAACCATCACAAGGCCTTAAGAGTCATGTTCTTAAAAAGCCAGGTGGCAGAGAGAAGTCCCTCCCTTTGCTCCCTCCAAGGCTTCTCTCCTCAATGCAAAGAAGCGAATTCAAAGGAACAAATCCAGTGAATATTTTCCCGCCCTTGCCATTTACAGGTCATCTTTCAAATTACTTATCAGTAGAAAGAAATATAATATTGCCTGTGCTCTATTCTACATTAAAGTACATCCTGCATTAAAGTATCAAGTGAGCTGGACCAGCTCAAGTTAGATCACTCTTTCTCCTTTAGTCCCTCAGGAAAGTCTGAAGGGACTCTGGCTTTGCAAGTATCAAGCATCAAATAACACCACACACAGTAATGGCATCTCAGTAGTGCATCAAGTTCCTCCCCAAACCACAGCAAGGGAAAGCATTGCAGCACTCAGGAGGTGCAGATGTTCTGACCCTGGAATCCTTGCTGCTCACACACTTTAGCCAGGATGGAAGAAGAACCTTTGAAGCACCACTCTGCTGTATCAAGTCCACAGGGTTGCTTCCTTCACATGTTCAAGCTCTTATCTGGAATCGTGGTACAAATAAGAAGGTGGCTCAATCCAAACACAAACCATCCTGTGCAGACCCTCCTCTCCCAAAACGCCTCAGCATATCCTGTCATGGCAAGGAGATGGCTATTTGGGAAAGGCAGAGTTATTCCCTCTTGATGTTTGTCCTGAGTGGTTTCTGCAGGGCTGCAAACACAGGGCTTTTTCATGGCCACCTGCACTGTTGTTTGTCCAGCAGGGCTCTTGCTCAGCCTGGGCTACTGAAGACCTGCCCACTCCACCAGACTGACTCACTCTGAACAGCAGAGAGCTACCCCCTTGTCCCAGGGGTGGCAGGATTGTGTGTAAGGTCCTCCTGGAAGAGGCAAGGTTCTACTTGAGAAAGAGCTCAGCCTGCAGAGGTGAGAGGGAACAGCAAGGACTCAGCTTGGCTGCTCTCACAGGGTGCTGCAGACAGAAATAAAAATGCTTCCTGGGCCTTCAGCCCTTGAGGAACCTGCTGCTTCCCACCTTGATGGTGGATTCTGGGCAGAGCCCACTCCCTGTCCCTGTACCTTTCCATAAGCTGCTGGCTTGGAAACAGCCCTGAGCACAGACAGGATGAAGCCAAGTGGCCGCTTTGGCATTGCTGCAGATCGTAAGCCCACATGATGATCATACATGGCCTCCCAGCTGCTGCTGCTCCTGCCCATCTGCTACCCTGGCACAGAGCCTCCTTTGCTAAGAGGGAACCTCCATTCACGAGGGCAGAGCCACCAGCCAGCCTGCAGGGCTGTGCACATAGCCACACAGGCTGCCATGCCTACGTGGGGCACTTTTGCATGAGGCTGGAAGTGCCAGGAGGGAGCAGATTGCCAGTGGTGGGATATCATCTGCCCAGTGCCAGTTTCTTGTGAGGACCATCCAAAATGGAAACAAACCCTGGCAAAGAGGCACAATCTCAAGGGCCAGGGGACCCACTGGCTTCTATGCCAAGCTCTGCAGAAAACCAGCCACAAGCCAGCTTCACTTTCATTTCAAGAGACTGCAGATTGAGATGCCAATGTCTCAGCCTGTTCCCAAAGTGCCCAGAGCCAACTTCAGCACCCAGACAAGAGTTCCCAGCCAGAGACAGAGCTGCTCTCACTGCAGGCAACAGAACAGCATGTGTCCCACACAAAATTTAAAGACAATGTTTCTTATAGACAATTAACAGCTCAATCAGAAAGGAACTAAGCTGGGTTCTGGCCAAGGGGGAGAAGTAACTACTAACCTTGATGTTCAGTGTGGGTCTAACTTCAAAGCCAGCTGCAATAGGGAGTAAAACTCAGCCAAGTGCTTCTGAAAGTCCTTTTTTAAACTCTGGAGCATCTACCCAAAGCCATCAACAGGCATTGTTAGCTAGCTGCCATCATTAGCCAGCAGAGCAGATTCCTTAAGGACAGAAAATGAAAACAGCTCTGTACCACACCATGCTCAGAAGATGTTCACGTGCCATGAGCTGTGCTCAGATAAGCACAAGCCAGAGCAGCAGGTTCCAAGAAATTAGGCCATGACACAGCATCAGCAGGAAGGACCTCTAACACTACTGAGAAAGCAAAGAACACAGTGGGGCAAAGAGGAGTAAACAGAGACCAGAAGTTTTTAATAATATAGGTAGAGAAAAATACAAAAAAAGTTCTAGAAACTGTAATCCATCACCCTGAGGATGATGTACACAGCTTCTGATTATGAACAAAACACAAATGATTACTACATCATCAGCTGATGTCACCTCCTTACATCACCCAAGTAGTTGCTAGAAGCAGAGTAAGTGCATTAGGAGCTGATGTGTGAAATAAAGAGCAAAGCAAGCCAGAACCTTGGAGCTAGCACAGACTTTAATTACATAAAATCATTGATTAAATGTTGTTGGGATTAATCAGACAGTATTATATTAGTAAAGGAAAAAACAGTAACGTCACAAAAGCACCAAAACAAGGGAGAGATTTTGCAATTACTTGCTACTAAGGCAAAAATTACTATGGAAGACAATCATGGATGGGGGAGCCATCCTGTTATTGACACATAGGAGGTTCCTTCTGAGCATTACTTCTGCTACTATTCTTCATAGACATCCATATACACCCATTTACACCAACTAGAGTCCTGATGTTGATTTTAATAGTCCTTAAATCTGACACACAGCTCAACTCCCAATTTTAGTTTTCTGTGAGATACTGAGCACCCCGAGCTCACCAAAATCTATGGAAGGTAGAAGTTTTTCTCAGTCCTTGCAGCAAAATGCTTTGTGCTTTCAGGGCTAGCTCTCAGACCCTCTGAGCCCCACCCCAGGCTTCTAGTTACTCAGTGTAGTAAATAACTTTGTCACCTCCTCAGTCAGATGGGGACAAGGAGGAAGCTGTCTGAAGTCAGGTTGTTCTACCATTATAAAAGCTTAACAGCTTCACATAAGTAGATAAAATATGAAAATTAGCTGCTGAATGGAGCTCCTTAAGCTCTAGTCCCTTTTTGACTTGATTAGAAAAGGTAATTACACGCATTTGGAATTTACGCAAGGTAAAAAAACCTTTACCAGGCAGGGGCAGGAAAGAGCTTCCTGCTGACAGCTCAGCCCTCCTAAGAGCCAGGTGCTTGAATGCTTGCAGAGAATAGACTATTCACCTTAAAATCCTATTTGCCTATGTCTATTTCCTACAAAAAAAAAAACCAAACCAAACCAAAAAAACACCCCAAAAACTCTCAGCTCATCACCATAATCTACAGCTATCAGGGCTAAGTAGCATTCACATTCTTTATCCGCTGTTTCAAGAAATCATGGCAAGCTGACCTCTGCCAAGGCCCAGAAAGGAATTTCCTTGCCTTATTGCCCCATAAGAGCCATTTCTAGAACCCTGATCTCTGCCCTCAGACACCACAGTGCTGAGATACCCCCTAAGGTGGCTATTCAATGCCAACACCCACCCCAAAATCCTAAGCACATGTCAGACTGCTCCAGTGACCCTGAGGTAGGGGACAACAGAGCCTCAAGCACAAAGACTCATCTCCTCTCCAGCTCCAACACCTTCTTCCATTTGTCTGTGTTTACCCTGTTCATTTTAATGCTACATTTTCCAGAATGTTAGAAAATAACAAATGCAATAAAACCCGCAGAGCCAAGACTATTATCATCAGTGTATTCATAGTGCAACTTTTCCATGCCTCAGGGACTTGGATGTCTGTGGTATTTCAGGATGAAACTCAGTTTGTTCAAATACAAGAGACAGATAAGCACTGCTTGATACCAGCACCACTGACAGCCTTTTGGCTGGACCAGTTCAGAGCTTAAACTCCTCTTGGCCTGTGTCATGAAAAATAGTGAGAAATGAAATTCAAATAAAAGTAGATGCACAACAGAAAACAGGGGGAAGAGGAGTGAAGAAGGGAAAATGGCAGAAGCAGAGGGCAATCCTAACTGAACTCACTCTCACCTGAAAGAACAGCAAGAGGAGTCCTTAGGAGTGAAGCTCTGCCTCCTCATCCTTCTGCACAACCAAACCTCCTGCCTTTAACCTAAGCCTTGCAAAGCATGACTACTTAGAAGGAGCTCAGCAAGTGAGTACAACTCTCCTCCTTTCTAAACACTGCAGCAGCATTTGCAAAGTGACAGTTAAATATAAATGTAGGAAATAGAGGAGACTCAAGAAAGAATCTGGAATTGCACTCAGTGCAGCCAGCAAGTTACTTCAGTCCTGTTCATTCCACAGCAGTTCTCCATCTCTGCTCTGCCGCAGACCTTTCAGCAAAGGATGAAGCAAGACTGAGATCATGGGCAGCATTTGTAACCTGCTGCCTGTTAGATGTTCAAATAGATGCAGCAAGTGTAACCCTGAGTTGGAAGAGCCACATGCTCCTGGGAATAGTCCTCCTTTATTCTACAGAGCTTAACACATGTTAAGTACAAGAGGCTGATTTTCCCATCAAGGAGAGATGTCCAAGCTGGGTTGGAGAGGCATTTTCAAGAACCAAGTGCTGAAAGCACTCAATACCTAGGTGAGATCAGAAAGGCTCCTGTTTCTCTGCCCATCTTCCACCATTTCCTCTGAAGATCCTGCTGTGGCCCAGAAGCCCTGAAATAGCCGAGCTTTTTAGCTGTTGGTGCTGCACACACCTGCCATGCAGACCAGAGCTGGCCATAACTGCTTAGCCAGCTAAGAGGCTGCCCATCCCAGCTATGCCCAAAGCTGATCTACTTTGGCTCCAGGAGGGTCAGAGTGAAATCACTATTGCCCTTTCCCAAAATCTCATTTTCTACTGCACATAAAATTAGCCTTTTCTGCCCAGCATTTCTTAGCTGGCTGATGAGGTAAAAGTGTGTTTCTTTTTCTTAGTTGAAATGGTTACCCTTTAAAACTTAAACATCAGAACCAAACAGCAGCTTCAGCAAAGAGTGTCAAGAGGACTTTCCTCTCTTGTCAGAGGACCAGCTGCACAGATACAGAATGATGAGAAAAAGAAAAATAGCAATCCCTTGGGCATGTTTACAGTATTTCCTGCATTAGGGATCAGATTTGTAAAAATACCAACTCCAAGAGACATTTTTTTCTGGGCTAGGGAAAGGATCACCTTGAAATCAACACTTAGCATAGACAGAAGAAGCCTGGGATAACTGTCATCAAGGAGGAAAAACTGTGTCAGTACGAGAAAAAGATGCCAGTGAAGGTTTGTGTGGTGTGGGAGAAGGAACTTTACACAGTGTGCATTAAAATAGCTGTGACCTGAGAATCCAGTGCCACGCTCGAGTTAAGTGACATGCACATTGAGGGCCTTACAGCAATGTCAGTTGTCACTGGAAAAGCAGGAATAGACTGGAGGTGAGGGGACACTGAAAATCTCTGATTGAAGCAAATATCTGGATCTGCACAGAGACACACCTCTCTCCTCCTGCTCTCAGTCAGGAGAGGGGACAAGGCAAACACAAGGGCAATTTACTGCTTGGATTAGATCAGTCAAATAAGATGTAAAGGGAGGAGAGAAGGAGCCCAAGGACAGAGGGATATAGGACACTTGAACAAATTTAGATTGGAAAAGGCCAAAGGGAAGGACAGCATCCTCCAAGGAACTTTGTGGATAACAGTCTAGGGAGGGAAGGGAGGAGCAGAGGAGTAACATCCCAAGTGATAAGAGTAAGGACATAAGAGGAAAGAAGGGCTGGCTGATGAAGGCACTTTGCAAGTCAAGGTGCAGTATTTAGAGAAACGTGGGGGCTTGAATAGCAAGTTTGTTTTTTAAGGAAGAGCTGCCAGAAGAGAGGGTGGGCTGAAGGAAAAGAATAACAGCATGGATAGGAATAGATATAGGGAGTCTGGAAGATGGGAGGAAGGTGCTGGTGCTCACATCCAAGAGACAGGGACAAGAAAGGAGAGCATATCATCTTGCATTTCTTTTTAAATGTAAAAGAAGTAGAAGAGATTTTGGTCAGAAACAGAAATGAAGGCAGAGGAGGAAGGTTTGGACTGACTCAAGGTGGCAGGAAGCCAGTTGTGACTGAATCCCATGCCAACAAGAAAGCTAGAGAAGGAAAACTATTTAGTCAGCAAGGTGGCAAAACTGAAAAAGTTTAGCACACTCAGCATGGCAATATGGTTTGAGACCCTCCAAGTAACAGGAGCAAAGCCCAGGATAGAGTGAACCAGGAATGGGAATCAACACGTGCCAACACTGCAGTAGGGAAGGCAAGAGGTCCAGGATGAGAGGAGATCAGCTACAGCAAACAAGAGGACTGACAGCAAGGAAACAAGAAGATGCAATGTCAAGACTAAAAGCACTAGAAACACCAAGTGATGGGATGTGCAGCCAAGTGGGAGCAGAAAGGAGAAAAAAAAAAAAAAAAGAAAAGAAAAGAAAAGAAAAGAAAAAAAGGAAAAAAATGCCAGCAAGTGAGAAAGGCAATGGAATTGTTTTCCAGGGGAAGATGTTTTCCTGTCAGCCTCAAGAAAGCACCGTCCGAGGGCTCCAGACTGAAATCATTTGCTGGAAACAGTGCTTGATCCTGAAGACTTCCCACATCACGAATATGCCAGCAACAAGATAACATCCTCAGTGCTAGGGTCAGAGTTCTGCCAGCCCCGGTAGGAGTGATGCTGAACTGAACCACCCCGGGCACTGCGTGCAGGCTCCCTCCCGAGGCAGATCGCAGGCTGCGGGCTCCAGCTAAGCCGTCTCCCCCGTTCCCCGGCTGCAGCCCTCCTACGTGCACGAAGCACTGCAATTCTGGCATCTGCACAAAGACACGAGCCACGTTTGCCACATGAAGGGAAAGCTCATCTCCCTGCCCGCTGCCACCTGCTATTCCTCACATTCCTGCAGCACCCCTTCTCTCCTCTCCTGGAGTTTTTCCCCCACTCCTCCTCCCCCGGCGCTTTCCAGCCGTGCAGAGCCTCCGTCCCCAGGCACGGCAGAGCATCCCGGTGCCGCAGCCGCCCCGCAGCCCCCCGGGGGAGGATCCCGCACCCCCCGGGCTCCCGAGGCTCCGCCGCCCTCTCCCGGCGGGACCGGCAGCTCCCGGGCTCGGCTGCTCCCGCCCGCGCTGGACGGCGGCTGTGAGCATCAGCAGCCTCCCTCCGGCAGCCCTCGCGGGGCTGTACGCACAGCATACAGGTTTGGTGCCTTTCGGAGCACTGTAAATGCGTATCGGCATTTCTCAAATGCCTTTCCCATACAGCGCTTACAGGCACCTTGGTAAAACCCCAGTGCGAATTGTGATACTCAGCTGTGCGTGGAGCTGCTCCAAACACACCCATTATCCCAAATCCTAAGGTACAATTATCCCTGAGTAAGACTGCTTAGCTACTAGAGCCGGGTTCATTCGGGACATGGAGAAAGTTGCCTGTTTATTTTCCCTTTAGCAGCTCTTATTCCCATGTGCACACGTTTAGGTGGCTCTCACAGTAATTCACTTCTGGTTGGGGGAGCTAAATACACTGGGTACCAGTTCCTCTGTAGGACCTCATGCTTCACGTGTCAGGAATCTAAATCCCCTGCCTCTCGGACCAAATTCAGTAACAAGCACACAGCCCACCTTTTTCAGGCACCCCTACTAACCCATGCCCAGGCAGCTCCTTTCCTAACCCCCAGTAGGAGAGCCTTGGAGGATTTCAATATCACAATTGTCAAAATTCCTTGTTTATCACCTGCATGTAACTGCTTTGCCAGAGATGGGATCAGGACATGGATCACTTCACCCAGCTCTCCTGTAGCAGTAGGCAAGGAGTCCTGCCTCAGCTGACACCATCTGTTCCTCTTACTGGACTGGATCCTTCTCTTTATCACCCCAGTTCATTTAAATTGGCATCATATAACAGTTCCCTCACACATACACTTTGTGAGAATTCAAAGAAAGCAAATGCAGGAATCTTTGTACCCCCCCAAAGCATTTGATAACCAACTTCTCATTTACAAACAGTGAGAAACACCAGGAGACCCCCACTGCAGTGCCAGTGACAACAGAGCACAAACATTTATTTATTTAAATGCATTACAGATATTGCCTCAAACAAGGAACTCCAAGTGCTACAGATGCACAAGGGGGGCAATCACCCACTATATCTGCCTGATCCTGGCCTTGCAATCCCCATCCTGATTAAATTACTGAGGGTAGGATTATCAGCAGGATAATCAGATGCAGTGTCTAATCTGGATAACCCAGCATTACTGGGCCTCACAACACAGGATTTCACTGACCACCCAGCCAGGGCATTCCAGAGCATTACATCTCATTTTCACCACTTAAAGGATTCAAACACCCTAGAGACTTGTGCAGAGGGGAAAGCTAAGGAACATACTCACAGTTTGAGTCAAATGCAGTAGTGTTTGCATAACTGCTGTGTTTCCAAGAACCCCCAGAACCAGCACAACCAGGATTTCAGAGTAGTCACATATCTGAACAACTCACTGTGTATTTACAGGCTTCAGAAACTTCATCTCTGGGTTTTTAATAAAGCCTCAAGTTCTCAAACCCATCTGTTAGGAGCAGCTACATGCAGCTTTTCTGTCTCAAAGCAATGGCACTGTCCAAACAGCTTTTTTTTTGTCTGGATGCCTCCCTCAACCATCCTCCAGGATTTCCATTTCTTTGCCCTTAGCCTTGCCAAATAACATATGTGTTTGTAGGCAGCCATTAAACCTCTAGAGAGGGAGGTCCTGATGATAGGAAGGAGTTCTGGAAATAAGAATTGTCTTATGCTTGGAGGATTTCAATATCACAGTTGTTAAAATTCCTTGTTTATCACCTGCATGTAATTGCTCACTGTTGGGGTTTGAAAGTTTTCCTTTTCGGTTCTTCTCCGTGGTGGAATTTTTTCCCTGGGTGTGTTGCAGAGAATGATGGCTGGGTGATTACGAGAACAAAAGGGGAAGGCCAAGCAGGCTGCCCGCTCTGGCACCTGGGGGTGGGAACTCAGCTCGGAGGGCCGGTGGGCACTCAGCGTTGGTCACGAGGTGAGGGGAGTCTGCTGCCTGCCGTGGTGGTGAGGACAACGCTACGCTGAACCTCTGCATTTCTGGCTGCTTTCCTTCTGTGGGAGAAGCCCCGGGATTCCCGAGGCTGTTTTGTTCCTGCCCTGCTGGGAGTCGGGCTGCGGCCACCGTGTCCCTGCTGCTGCTCTGAGCCTGTGCTACACTGTAGCCCGTGCGCCCTGCCTGCCGAGAGCTCCCGGGATTCCTGCTGCGGCTCCGGACTCATCTGCCGCCCAGAACTGGTGCTCGTCTCTGCTGTTCCAGCCTGCTGCTCCCGAGGATTCTGCCGGACACCGGACCAACTGCCCAGTGGGGTTTGTGAGGCCTTTGTTCCGTCCCTTCCCGGGACCCCGAGCCGCCATTGCCTTGCGAGGGCCGAGCTCGCTCCGGAGCGCCCCCTGCAGCCGCGGGGGAACCATCGCACCCGCCCTGCTCGCCGGTGCACAGTGGGTGGGGTTCTGTTTGCTGTCATTGTCAGTTATTGCTGTCTGCTTGTGTTGGTTTATATATATATATATATATATATGTTAGTAAAGGACTGTTATTCCTATTCCTCACATCTTTGCCTGAAAGCTCCTTTATTTCAAAGTTATAATAATTTGGAGGGAAGGGGGATTGCATTTTCTCTATTTCAGGGGAGGTTCCAGCCTTCCTTGAGTGACACCTGTCTTTCAAACCAAGACACTCACCCCCAGTCTGGCTTCTCCTCCAAGCCAAGACTTTCCTCCGCGTGGTTCTACAAGTTTCTCATTCTGGAACAGAAGGTAGGAGCTCAGTGAGGTTCTGAAAAAAAAAAAAATCCAGCTTTGGGAATCTGAATTTGCTTTACTCTCATCACACAGCAAGCAGGGTTTTTGTTCAGTAACAAAATGGCCTGGATAGGACACAAAGACAGAAAATGAACCTGATCTTTCACCTAGTCCTCCATTGTTCACAGAGAGCATGAGAAGGTATTTTAAAATCTCTTCTGATGATCTGTACAGCCTGAACTCCTGTTCTGCTCAAAAAATGAAACACTGAGAGGCTTTCATCACCTTATCAAAGTCCCTAGTGGCCCCTGCCTGCCCTCCTAGGAAGAGTTTGATCTCCTTTTAGGAAGAGGATAAAGCTGTCCTTGAGCAAAGCTGCTTTTCAGTGAAGTATTGTGCTGTTTTTGAGAACATCAGACATCTCCAGGTGTCCCTCAAACACATATCCCTCAATAATTTCAGCTCAGATTTTTTCCAAGCAGCTCACAGAAAAGAGATTGTAGGCATCTGACTTGTGTTTGAAGGGCACATTAGAAACGTGCCTCATGGAAGAGATGTCTAGATTACATTTCTGATGCTGCATAACTGTGTGGGTCCATCTTATCTCCAGTTACAAGGGCAAATACGAAAAAGAGGACTGGGAAGGAAGAAGTTGAGCTGAGAACAAATGAAAACATTGCTGGCTGCCTTCAGTTCATACTCACTGCCAAAAGCAAGGTCATGCAATACTATCCCTGCATTGTTAAAAATCTCAAAGGTAAAAGGGTACTATCATTTCAAGAATAAAAATGGCTGCATGAAACAACCTTATCTCCCGCAAGGGATGATGACTTTTAACCCAGGATAACCACATCCTCCAGCAACTACAAAAATGCACAAGATCTGGAGCATCACTGCTGATTTAGCTCATCTCCACATAGAAATCAACATCCCTCATTCACTAAGCATCAGGGACAGGAAACAGGAACAGAAGCTGGCAGAGTTAGACACTAAGAAGGGAGCACATTTATGGTGAGAATGTTCATCATGCACTTATACCCACCAGGTAAAACAAAAGTAGGTAAAGAAACACCTTCCCATTAGGTTTTTCACATTAAACCAGAGACTGAAATACAGAAAAGAGAAACTCCCTTTCTACCATGCTGGAAAATGGTAGGTTAAAGGCAGTTATTAGAGTCTCATAGGAGGGAGAGCACAAGAGAAAGAAGGTGAGATTTTTTTCTTTTCATACTCTTATCGTTAAAATTCTGCAATTGAGAACTTTGACTTCTGCCCCTTTCCACTGATGTACGACTCAGGCTATGCAGAGAGCAACAGCAACGAACCTACCACCTGCCTGAGAGACCTGCCTGGAATTATCACTCCAGGGCCAACAGAATATGCCTCTCCAGCACTTGGTGGATTTGCTTCTTTGGAGTTTTGTTTGCATTTTTAACAAGTCATCCATAGGGAAACTTTCACTTGGCTCCACACCCTCAAGACAAGTCACATGAGGGCTTCACTGAGAAATCAGACAGCAACTGCTCTCATTTCCATGTCTAGGACCAGCAGACATAGATAGACAGTATGACCCCTTAGCTATGTTCACAGGCAAGGAGAGATGTAATAATGGGATAGGAATTGTGGTCTAAACAAAACTTCTCCAGAACAGGACTTTGCCTTCCCAGGCCATTCTTTCCTTTCTTTAAGAAAGGTAGAGACATGAGGTGGTGTAGCACAGTGAGGAACTACAGCCTTTAAAATACAACAAGCCAAAATCAGGCAGCATTGCAGATTTTGCTTTTAAAAATCTGGGGACTTCAAGAAGTCAATAAGGGCTTTGAGAACACAGCCTGGGACACTTGTGCATTACCATTAAAAATACACCTGTGCTCTGCTGATGGCTCTCACATTGCTTGGGTCAGTGGAGTCATTGCTGCAAGCATTTCAGGCAGGTAATTCAGGGGTAATCCAAAGTCAGCCTGCAGGTGTCATGTGCCTCATGTAAGGAAATAACCAAACTGCTGAATTTGCTTAATCGAGAGAGCTTAGAGCCCAGCTGGGCAGACTCTGGGCTTCACAGCAGGCACCCTGCAAGGCAAACAGCCCCTTCAAGCACCCAACCAGAGCAGAAACAGGGCTCACAGACACATCTGCACCCCAAACTGCACTGAGTGCACAAACACAAAGTTCATGGACCACAATACTTTGCAGGCTCCCTCAACTCACCCTGTAAAATAATGCACCTTCCCAGCAACTTGAAACATAAGCCAAAGGACCACTTCACCTTCCCTCTGTGACACCTCACAGGGGTTTATAACCAGTGATGAGCACCTGCTAATGTCCAGCTCACTAGTGACAGCAGCAAGCAAAGCTGTGTGCCAGGATGTGCCCTTTCTTTCCAGTCTGACCACACAGCTTCCCCCAGAAGGCAGTCTGCAGGCTGAGCAGTGTTGCCGCACAGGGAACCAACAGCTGCAGACAACTGAAGCCCGGCAGGTTTTCCAAGACATCCTGCCTTCAAGATCAAACAAATCTCTGCTGCTCAGCTCTTCCCAAACCACACTCCTCCAGAGAGCACATCTGGAAGGCAGTCACACTAACTTCTTGTTTGGTTTCCTTGATCCTTTCCTAGGGAAAGAGCAGGCAGCAGGACAATTGCTGCTTCACATTCCCAGAACATTGCCTCAGGCTCTCCAGGCACCCCAGCTCCTGGCATGCACAAACAAACCCCGGCCTTTCATCTCACTCAGCTCACAAGCTTGCTGCAGCCTTGCTGTAATCTCTAGATAAGAGGAAATGGAGAAGTGAGAAAGGCAAGCACACCTTTCCACCAAAATGAGAGTTCACCCTTTTCCACCATTTCACAGCTCAAGATCTATCCCCTTTACAGCTGCAGGGTCTGCCTAAAGCTCCTCAGGGGCCCGACTCAGGACACAGAGCTGCTTTTCACACTGTGCACAGGTTATCACCAGCAGCACATAAAGGCTCACTTACTTCCCTCATCCATCGCTGACCTTCCTCTGACAGCAGCCCCCCTCCAGTCACCTTCAGAGCACAGAAACCTCTCCCTCCAAAACCTTCCTACTGCCCCTCTTTCCTTCTTTATAACCTTGCTAATGGCTGCTAATGCCCCTCACCTGGGCTGTTGCTGTGCCCAGCCTTGCTGAGCACTCAGTTCCCTGTGCTGGGACCAGCTGCAGCTGGGGAGGGTGAACCTTCCCAAACACAGCCATGGCCAGGTGTGCCACGACAGTCAGGGCGGCCCTGCAGAGAGAAATAAGAAAACTAAGAGGTTTTTTTCTCCTTCTAATGCACTTTTCAGTGTGTGACAGAGGGAGAAGGAGGTCAGTACTGCAATTGCTCCAGCTTACAGATGGAATAAGACGGTGATCCCAGACCCTGAGGGCCTGCCTGTCATCAGTGGTCTCCCTCCACACGTCACCCGTGTGTTCAGAGCAGATGAATTGGTTTTCAGCATAAGCACATTCCAGGTCCAGCCACTGGCACTCCTGAGGACATGCAGCTCCTGTTCAGCTGGTGTGAGCAGCACTTCTTGGCCACCCGGGCTGTCAGGGCCAGCTTCAGGCTGCGTGGCTGGGCAGTGGCTGGCAGTGCAGGATGCAGTGTGGGGGAGCCTGGGAGCTACACTGGAGGATGTAACAGCCCTGCACCAGTTCTGCCTGGAGCTGAGCCAGGGGCATGGACCTGCTTTGGTCAGAATCAAGATAGGAACTGAAAGGCACTAAGGAGAGCAGGGGGGCAGAACCCAGTGAACTGTGTCCTGATAGGCTTGGGGATAGCCCAGGATGGCTCATCTGTCCTCGAGTGTGTGAGCAACAGACATTTTTCCCAAAAAGAGAGGTGCTGGTTTTTTAATTTTGGCTGCTACTACCTTCTGCAGATTCAGCAACTCTTTCTCTCTCTTTTTTTTTTTTTCCCACAAGATACACGAACCACAAAAAATAGAGGAAATATTGGGAATTATTTAGGAAATACAGGAGTCAGTCCTGTTTCTTTGTTTGTTTGAGCAGCTGTGGTCTCTGGTGAGAGGTAGGGTTTGCATAAGGAACATTAGAGCTGCACTTAACAGTTTCAGCTGCTGCATTTCCCCTATCGATTGCCACCATTCAAGCCCAGCTTTAATGCCTGACAGCAGACATAAGCTATGAGGCAGCTATGTCCCCACTGGGAGCCATGATATATTATCACCCTCTTTAAATGAACCTGGAGAAGTACTATATGTATTTAACAGAAAGCCCTGTCTCTAACTGACTGCAAAGGAATTTCAGTGGTTGCAGAAGTGCAAACCAACATAGCCTCTCTGTGACTAGACTGAAAATCAGGTACTAAAAGTGAGTTATGCATACAGGAGATTATTTTACAAACACATTCATTAATCTGTGTTGCTATTCTGTCCTCATGCCCCTCTCTTTTGAGTTCAGGCTGGCAAATGTGGATATTCACTGAAGTACCATGTGTTAAACAGACAACAGCAGATATCTTCCTCATCATTACCCTGACCTCAAAATAATGCCTTTTTTCCTGCCAGATGTGTGAAGAGACAAGACCACGGGCAGATGAGATCTTTCCAAAGTTATCACAGTTGTGTAGCCAGAGCAAAAGCTCTTCCAAGCAGAGTACAACAAAGTAAGGTTCCTTGTGAGGCAACAGCTGAGCAGGAAATCCAAGTCTACCACAACATTAGAACTGATCATGTGAAGCACCTTTTCACTCTTGCCCCTGTTCTGTGGAAGGGCTGTGCACAATGCAGTGCTTCTTAGGTGTTCTGGGGTTTTTTTCCCACCCTTTTCCCCTTGAGCTATTATTCAGAAATGGCTTTCAAACTGAAGCACTGACTGTATTCAGTCAGTTTCACAATGGAGCACAGGAGTGCAATTGCAGGTGCCAGTGCTCAGGTACTGCTCCCACACCCGGCAGCCTCACTCCAGCCCCCCACAGGGCAACGCTGCTGAGTTTCCACCTGCTCAATGAGCTGGAAAGTTAACAGGCTGGAGGGTTCGCTCAGTTTCCTCCATATTTTGCTTTTCCTTGGGAGAGCGTGATTTCTGTGCGTGCTGGACCAGTGCACCCCGGCAGCTTGGGCAGCTTTGTGTATCTGAACAACAACCAGTGCCTCTGAATTATTTATTCCAACTCACATGAACTCACATTTCTCGTCCTTTCCTGCCCAGTCACCACGGTGTGTGCTGCTCCATGAGTAAGCTGGAGAGACAGGTGACACAGACGATGAAGTCGCACTGGGTGATTATAACAAAATATGACAAGGCATTTATGCAGCTCCATTCAGCAGCATTTCATTTCATTTCATTTGAGTTCATTACTGTGTAGCAGAACACCTCTGGAGAGTTTATTTAAAGATGGAGAGGGGAATGGGGCACGCTGGGTGCAGTGGCAAAGCAGACCAGAGGAAACAGTTAAGACATATTTTTTTTCCATACCTCCTGGTGCACTGAGTTTCACATTCTGCCTTTGGTGGGTTTTGATGCTGAAAAGAGCCATGCCTTGTGGAAAGAACAACTGAGGAACTGGTTTTGTGCTACTGACCTGGTAACACAGGCCATGGTGGACTTTGTCACAATGGGCTGGTGGGATCCAGGACAGCTGAGTTCCATTTCTAGAGTCTCCTTTCACTGGTGGGCTCATGTTCTTCTAGGAACTTTTTGTAATGACTTCCCACCATTGTTCCATCCATTTTAATTATAAGCAGAGATGATGTTAGTGCAACCAGCTCAAGTATTCCACAAGATAGCATCTATATGTGCCCACAGCAGTCCAGGGGTTAAGTACAACACTGGCCAATCCAGTTTTGCCACCACTGATTAACAAAATAATGTAATGAATATAGCACTGTGCACATCAAGCAAGATCAGCCAGAACCATTAGCAAATAGAGGAAACCTCTGGGAGAACCCAAATGAAGGTTGCAGCTTTGATTTTTTTCATTACAGCTCTTTGGCCTCTTAGAGCATGTTAAAAAGTGTAGGTCTGCAGGTGGACCAGACAAGCTCTGGAGCCTAAATATCAAAACCACCTGAGATAGTTCTGGTCTCCATCCCTCATGGTGGCAGAAGGCATTGGAGCCCCAGCAGCTGTGGCTGCCACATGACACACAAAGACACAGGGGTGGCTGTATGGTGGCACAAGTCATGGAGACTGCTCGTGGTCACTGCACAGGTCACAGTGCTGGAAAGGTTATACTTTGCAGTGGCCTGCCTGCAGGAAGAGGAGGTCTTTTTTGTGGTCTTTCAGAACAGACAAGTGGAGTTCTCTCTTTGTGTGTCAGCTGTAGGAAGCTGTTCCCTGGCCTGCCATCACTGGTGTACACAGACCCAGCCTGTACCCTCCAAACACAACCAAAGTCTGCTCTGAGAGCACAGACTTCAGTCAGGAGCAGACTTACCCTGCAGGGGATGCTGAAGGTTGAAGACTGGTTTGCACAGAAGCACCTTGGCATTTATTCTGTGATCAGCTGCAGCAATTAACACACTGTGTGCGTAAGCCTTGGCACGCAGGAGGAAGAAGGACACAAAAGGTCACTGGCCCTTCATGAAAAATGCCCATTCCTTTCTTTGCACAGTGCTGAACAAATCATAAAACCCTCTCCTATCCTGTCAATGTCATGGTAGGACATAAGCAATAGGAGCCCTGGAGACAAAGCCATTAGTGAGTGAAGTGCCCAACGTCCTAGGCCAAAGCTGTGATTTGTAGCCACTGAAGTGGACAAAAGCAGCTCATCTCTCTGCTCTCCACCTCCCCAAAATACACCTAAAACAAAGGAGTCAGAGGGGTTGAGAATCAGGGAGAAAAGTGGCTGTTTGGGCTCAATTTTCACTTTGCACTGGAGCTTGCTTGACTTCAGAATCACGTACCATGTCTTCTGTGTGCCTAGAAAGACCTCAGTCATGACTTCCATACTGATATTCCTAACACACAAAAACTGAAGGAAAGACGGGGCTGAGTCAGTTTGAAGAGAACCTGATGCCCCCAATATGCACCCACATTCCTGCCTGGCAAATCAGGCTGTCTGGAGACTGAATGAGAGTGTGTTCCTCTACCACAGAAGGCCAGTAAGATAAAAATAACCTCCAAAAGCCTACATTCAGCCTGGAAGCACAGTGCTGAGCCAGGCACAATGATAATAGAAAAACACAATAGTTCCTCAGAGCAGTCCTAAAATAATCAATTATAAATGGCAAAGGGGGAGGAGAAGGGTGTGTGGGCTATTTTATCACTATTCTAAAAGCACTCAGAGGAAATAAATTTGGATTCACTTGACAAGACAGTTCTTGAAAGCCAAAATGTGCTAAATATAATGCTGAATGTCCCTAAACCCAAAACATTTCAGCAAAGAGTCCCTTGGTCAGGGTGTTCTTTTTCCCCCCTCCCCTGGTTTAGCCTTTGCCCCGTGATGGTTATTTGCCTTTCTGGAGAGCTTAATCAGGAGCTATTAGAGACAGTGCTCTCTAAGCTGTATAATGTTAAAAGTCCATTAGCTCACCCCAAGCAAGGCTGGCAGGAGGGAGATGATGTACTTGCTGAAGTTGAACAAGCTATTTGCATGCTGAATACTTCTAATCACCGAGCAATGCCAGGAGAATGTGAACATTATTACACTCAGCTGCCCAGTGACCTTTCGAACACGCTCACTTTAATACAAGACAAAGTGGCAAAATGCATCCAGCACTGAACCTGCAAAAAGGGACAGATAGGTGTTTTTAAAGCAATTCTAGGCACCTTTAAAAAAAATTATGATAAATAATTATTAGCAAAGTCTCTCTTCCTTTCCCTCTGCCACAGCCACTTGCATTGAGCATGGCCACTTGTATTATGCATGGGTTAATAAAATATGATAAATGTCTGCTTACTTTTGGTCTGACCACAATCAGCTTTATCCAGCAAAGTACACACGCTTTGTTTCAAGCATATTTTCAAGTCTCCCAATGGAATTTATTGTGATTGCCACCTTTCAGTGGCCGTTTCAGCCAATTTGTAGCAGACACAAGCCTGTCTCACAGCCCTCCATGAGGAGACTGAGCAGTGGAAGGGCACAGAGCTCAGGTGTCCAGCCCAGAACCACCACTGCTGCCAAAAGAAGGTTGCTCTCCACTGGAACAAGGCAATCAGGGAAAGTCCAAGACTTCAGATCAAAATTTGTGCTATTTGTCACAATGACAACAGAAAAGACAGACCACTAAAAACCAGCTCTTTCAGAGGCTTTTGAGGACTGGCTTCTATTTTGGGCAGTGCATGGTTAAAGTCCTGCTGGTATTTTGCTGCAAAGAGTGACTCTGATGCTCAGTTGTAGTTTTCTGGTTACAGCACCAACACTTCTCCAGGCTAAAGCATTGGAATATGTGCAGAAACCAATTTATCACAGCCAGACAAGAGTGACTGAGGCTTCACATGCCATACCTGAAGGAGCAGAGACTGCAGGCTTACACAAAACTCTTGGTCTCTTTTTCCCTTCTGCCTTAAAATGAGTTCTCCCAACACAGCACAGAGAGTAATCCCCCCACTAGCTGGTGGTTTTGTCACCTCTGCAGCAGTTCAGGTGTCCCTCTGAAGAAGTGACAGCTTTTTCAGCATCTCCCAGAACTTACAGTAACTGGAACGAGTCAAATCAGCTGCTGCTCCCATTGCCCTACTGGCCAGAAACCCTATGAAAAGAGCAAAGGCAAAAGCATATTCCAAGAGTAGGACCAGAGCCAGGATGCCCAAGGAATATCACACTGAGAAGTGGAGCATCTGAAGGGCACTTTTCCTTCCTCCCCGCCTTTCAAATGCCTCCAAGCCAGACCCTCTTGGCTGGGAATCCCTCCCTTTTAGCCCTGTAGGAGTCAGTAACTCACAGACTGACAAAGGAGACCTCTTACATGCCACCAACCCCTCACAAACTGTCCCAGTCCTTTTGCAGCATCACTCAGGACAGGGAGAAGCCAGCAGAAAGGTGGCTAATGGGCAAAAGGAAAAGGAAAAAAGAAATCTCATCTGCCATAGTAGTGGGTGCAGAACTGCAGCTCCCATGGAGACACGGGCTCACAGCACTGACTTGTCTCCTCCTGACATCAGCAGGGAAGATGCCTACATTGCTTGTTTAAAGCAAATTCCCTCTTATTCCAGTGTTTGTCAGATTGGCCAAGCCTCTAACTCCATGAGGCTGAGTGCTCTAAAATGCTTGTGTGAATGACTTTCAAGAACTCCCTAACAGGAAAAGCACCAAGGTTCCCTTGAAACTTGCAGAGAGAAGTAAAGAGTAAAAGGTCATTGGTATCTAAACCCACTGACTACTTTGAAATCCCACATAGAGGCCTCTGCACTTCACAAGTCCGTGCCAGCATATACTCAAAGGCATGAAAGGACAATAGAAGAGGAAGAAAATAGTCGTTTGTGTTCTCAAATACACAAAACACTTGTCGCCTCTCTGGGCTGGCAGCCTACTTCATTAACTATAGTACATGGAGAGGAGCAAATACTACACAGATACAAACCTACTGCAGATTAGGATTCTGTCTCCCTGGAAGATAGATGATCCAGGTAGAGGATATCATATTCTCACAAACCTACCTGGAAAACTGCTTTTCAGTCCAGTAAAAAGTCAAGCCTCCATTCCCCCACAAAAAGCCCCCAACACACAGAATGCAGCAAGAACAAGGTGGATACTTTTCAAAATGTTTTTTAATTAAAACCAAAAAAAGGAGCACACACCAGAGCTTGACATGGGCTAGTCAAACTGCTGGTCACCAGGACGTTGAACTGGCATGAGGAAGGCAGTGTTTCTGCATATCTCAGGAGCACTGGCACAGACAATGGGACTCCAGGGAGAGAACTCTGCCTGCCAGGCTACTGCTGCTTTGTGCTGAGCAGATTTCTCACGTGGTGATGGGAAACTTCATCCTGCAGCCCAGACTCTTCTTTCAACAAACAGAAGTCCCAGAGACTGGGGAAGAAACCATTTCAACGAATCTGCATTTTCCAAGCACTTCTGGAGAGGATTCCCAGTTGTTTCTCCTGCCTCCCCAGGCAGGTCACTCAGGTTTATATGGAGACTCATCTTTGGCAATAGCCACACAGGTAGGACCTGGTTCTGCTTCTGCTGAAGTCAATCCATGTCCTTCCCCGGACCAAACTGCAGCTGCACCGGGGCTCACCATCATGAGCCAGTTGTGCTTTAAGGTTAAATCCTCGTCCACTCCATCAGGCCAGCAACTTCTGAGAGCTTCTTGTAAGTGTGTACCAGTAAATTCAGGTAAATGTGAACATCTTGGCTATAGCAATGGGGTGAAGTTATTTTCAATTATGCCCAAGAGATGAAGGAGCTAAAGTTTCGTTTTAAGACATGACTTGGGCACTAGATCAGGTATTGAAACCTCCCTGCCATCTAATAAAGCAGTTGCCAAAGCTGTTGGTGTGCTGCTCCACCAGCCTGGTTTCTTTACCAGAAAGGCTGGGCTGAAAAAGTGACACATTTTTCATACACAATTTTTATCAGTTAGAATTTACTAGATATGCACCTCATTTGTCTGTTAAATATTTAAAAAATACTTCAACCTGCTCTAATAATCACATTTTAACACATGCATCAAGTTTGGATCAGAACAGCATCTCTGGGATAATCAGTAAGCCCAAATTGCTGATTTAAGGCCTAAATATCAGTCACTGGCCAGCCAGCCACAATAAGTCACTCTATCCTTGAACTCTTGGAATTATTTTTGGCTCAGACTAACCCTTGTTACCATACAGCTTATCCTACACACAGAAGAAAAGTGTATGTGTTTTTCAAGGCTACTGTTGCACCACAAGTTTACAAACAAACACAACTTTTGCAAACATGAGGCCAGAGTAAGATCTCCCATACCCCAGGGTGAGTCAGAAAGTTCTCAGGAGTCCAGGGAATGGTAACTGCCAGAAAGGTTCAGGCCTAATACATGCAATAGAGAAGCAAGGTGGCTCCTTTGCTCGAGGTCTGGCTGATTCACTTTGCACATACCACTGCTTTAGCATTACATCCTTATCTAATGGTAAACCTGTTTCAACAACATGCAATACATATTAATGCAATATGCACTGCAACACACAATATGCATCCAAAGAAATATGCCAATGCAAAACTCTGACTGCTCACACATAGCTGGGCTAACAAGGAAGAGTCTTTTACAAAAGACAATCAAGAAATCACCTGAAATCGTGAGACCTGAGGGGTCTCAAGCAATCAGCAATACTGAGACCTAATAACAGATGCTAATTCATGAAAGAAACACAAACAGTGGGACTGAGGTAATGGCAGAGATTTCATTAGTGCAATTACATTTAAAATGGTATGTTCTTTAATAGAATTTAAATAAGGCTTTGAATAATTACACACACTAAAACTAACATTCCATAACCTTATTCCGCATGGAAAAGCAGCAGAAACAACCCTCTGGACTGTACAAGGTCCAATTAATGAACAATTACATTCAAAAAGTAGATCAAAACAGAAACAACTTTTTCCCCAAAAAGCTGCATCATCATCTTTAAAGTCAGCTTTCTCCCCTAGAATCAGAAATGTGAAGAACAGATGAACTGGGCTTCAGCCCAGTAAATTTGGCCTCATCAAATGACCAGTAGTGCTTTCCAACCCAGTCTCTCCTCATTTCTTTAGGGTGATGGAACCTCATGGAAAAAGAAGTGAATTTCTGAAGCAACGGAAGGTGAGTTGTCCTTTCTCCAGGCCCAACAATGTACATAAATTATGGAAGCTTGGAAAGAACCCCTACATTACACTGTGGCTTGTGTTTACGATGCACGTCCTCCTTTAGAAACTACTCACAGACAATGGGGCAGGGTGGGTGAAAAAAATCAAAGCAGCATATGAAATAGTAATATACTGTTTCAAAATCTGCACTGTCCTGCAGAACCAGGATTTATAATTTATTCAGATTGTTCTCAATAGATCAAATCTACACTGGATATGTAAAAACCAAGAGACTAAGTCATCAAGGAAAACCAAATGAAAAAACCTGCACACTTCAAGAGTTTTTAAAAATGAAACAAATAAAAATCCCAAGAAACATTGACGAAAGCTCAGAAAAATTTATCGTCAATTCTGAAGTGGGGCCTTGTGACATCATCTGGATTAATGAAGACAGAGATGGACTTCCCAGGGTTCTCAGTCACTAGCTGTTGCAACTTTTTGGCTAATCGGTCATCAGGCTGGTTGGGGTCCCCCCCATCCGACTGTGGGGAGGGGATGCTGGTGGTGCTGCCCCGCCGCTGGAGCTCCAGGGTGAGCCTGTTGGCTGCTTTGACGTGTTCGATGGCAGTTCGGAGGTGCTCGGCGGGGTCGGAGCGCACCGAGGACAGCTTCCGCGCGTGCAGCATCACCGTGTCTTCCGAGAGGTGCTCCAGCATATTGCACTGCGGGATGAAGTAGTTTGGGCACATCTTGTTGACCAAGCAGTGCTGGAGATCATCAATGAGACCCAGGAGGAAGTGGGCTGCGTAATCCTCCTGGGCCAGGTAGCTGGCTGGCAGCCTGTCACAAGCCCACAGCATCATGCTCCGCAGGTGATACGGACTAATGGCTTTGGGGCGGGACAGCAGTTTGATGATGATGGCTTTGCAGGCCTGGTAGGCTTGCATGAGGCTGCTGGAGATGCACTTTTTCAGCTGCACTTCACTCCTGGCAAATGACAGCCTCCATTCATTGTCCTTCTTCCCCTTGTAGGAACACGCAGGCACTAAGTAAAACCCACTTATGACTTCCTCCTCTGTGATTTTCCCATCCCAGAAGTGGTTCTCCATCAGCCAGCTCTGTGCCACAGCTGGCCAGCCTTTGAAGGACACCACAGGGACAATGTCATACAGCATGCGGCTGCTGCCCACTCCCAAAATGATGGATATGATAGTCCCGTTCTTTTCTACCTTCTCCACCTTTGGCATCCCTCGTTGGGGCTTTTTCTGGATCTCAGAGAGGACAATGCTAATGGATTCATAGAACCAGTCTGCGACTTTTGTTGGGGAGAAGAAGTAATTGGTAGCTCCATTGATATGGTCCACGATTGTGCAGCAGTCCTTCCATTTGCTGATGGTTCCTTCGTCGAAGAGGCGCAGGCTCAGCCAGGAGTGGCACAGGGCCGAGTGGCGCATGTCCAGCGTGACCGGCTGGTTGCGGTCGTGCAGCTTCAGCGCGGGCACCAGCAGGGTGAAGTCCATGTCGTAGTCTGTGCCCCGGGCATAAACATTCAGCTCATCGAGGTCAATGTCCACCACACCTTCCCGCACACCGCCTGACAGCAGCAGATACTCGTTGGCTACAGGCAGCTTCTGGTCAAGTTTCTGAACCATGCCTGAAAAAAGACAGAAATAGAAATCCTCTCAAAAAAAAGGCAAACAAATCCAGGATTCAGGATTTAACCAGGATTAAAACCCATTCCATGCCAAGCAGGAAATAAAAGCAACCAGAGGTATCTATCACTTTTGGCATGGCAAAAATATGCATCAGGCCCAGCATTCAGACAACCTTTCATCTCACCTGACTCAGAGCAGGGCCTTCCCTGCATTCCTGGGAATGTATGAAGTCCATCCTAAACATCACACTGCAAGCAGTGGAAAAACGCAGAAGCCTCTGGTGAAACACAGCAAAGCTACTTCCAGGGCTAAATTTAGCTTTTTAAACACCTTCTAAACCAGTGTTTCACCATATTGACATTAATTTCCACGGTATCCAAATGTTTCACCAACACTCCATAGAGAAAAGAAAATATTAATTGACTCACTATTCTTATTTTCTCTGGTATAGAAAAAAGCTGGACCAGCATCAGGGAGTCAGTTTGTACATGAGTGAATGAATAGCTACAAATGTTAGTTCAAGCAGGTCTAATTTTACAATCTGCTTTACATTTACTGATGAACAAGGCAACATGAACCAAGGAAATGCATCCTTCTCTTATGGGCGATGGAGCAGGTTAAATGATCAGGCAATTAGAGAAGCCAGCTCTGAAATTGGTTCTTCAGGCTGCAATGACATAAAATATCTGATCAGCTCCCCAGAACACAGACATGAAGACAGATTTTTATTTTCAGCACCAAAACCAGACACTTCCCTTCACCCTGCAGTGCCTGTTGCACAAAGCCAGCTTTTCACTGGGTGTTCTATACATACACACCACTATACTGTGTCCATTGAACACGAGCAGCAGACTGAGAAGAGACACTACACAGGAGCTGAGATATTAGCACATCATTCAGTGTTCAAATTAGGCTCAAAATTGAGCTCTGCACTTCAACTGCTCTGTAGTCTGCTCCTGCTTTCTGGGCTGTTTCACTGCTGGTGTTCTTCTTGTGATTAAATGCTTTTGGTTGCTTCCCAGCCTCAATTCAGCCACCACACCTCAGCCATGAGGGAAAAAAGGCCAGTGGCTCTGAATGGAGATGCTGAAGCTGTTACAAGCACTGCAAAAGGGATAGGTATTTATTCCTTACAAGCACAAATGCACTAGTTTCTGGTGGCATGCATTACTGACTCCAGCTTCTGAAAGGCAATATGGTTTGTTTATATCAAGAATGGTCAAATGGACAACTTCCATTAAAAGGAAGCCAGTCTTAGAGAGACAGCAGTGGGAATAACTAGCCAGAGGCATAACAGAGTGAGCCAGAAAGCTGCCAGTCACCCTGTCAGCCCACAAATCACAGGCAGACACATTAGGAATGTTTCTTACTGAGACACAAATGATCAGCACTTCAGTCTAAGCACCCATTCTGTCATAATCCCAGTGACTGCAGAGCCTTTCCTGAGATAATGCATCCCTGTAGGACCACAGACACTGTCTGTACTGAGTGGGTCACCCTAGAAGACAGCAGCAGCAGCATTGCAAAAGAAAACCCAAAGCAAAACCCCCAAAGCACTGAGGGTTGCACCAGGCTGAGTGGCACTGCAATGCTTTCGGAGAGACTCACCTGTCCTTTCCTGCATGCTAGGACAGCAACAAGGAAATGTTATCTGTATGCATATAGGCAAGCCATGACCAGAGCAAAATCTAAAGCTCTGTGGACACTGATTCCTTGGAAAAGCTAAGGAGAATATAGGAAGAGACCTCTGTGTGAAGCAGAATGCATCTTGGGGCAATATTCAGTGTAAATGAAACCCCGCCATGTGAAATTCCTTGTTAAATACACTTTAACTGTTTCATTGCTTCCAAGAGCACTGGATCAAGTCCATTTTGCTGCACTGAATTGGGATGCTTTTCCTGCCAGCCAGGCAAGGACATAACCCCTTCCATTTCATGCAGCTCCAGGGGCTGCAATAGAAGGAAATAGCTCTAAAGGAGTGCTAAGAAACTCTTCCTGCTAAATCCTGCGTTAATCCCATTCTGCAAACTTGCCACACGCTGCCCTGTTCATCCTCAAAGGGTAATAACTAAGAAAAGCTTCTGTCAACCTCAAAAACGTTTTCTGAGGCTTAGATACACAGTGAGCTGTGTTACCCTGATCTGTGGAACGGCAAAGTCTTGCACAGTCTTCTCTATCCCAGAGGCCAAAGAAGTAACAGTCACTCCTTTGCTGTACCCAGAAGGGGTTTTCTAATGGGTACCTCAACTGATGTGACTTCTGCAGACAATACTGGCACACTGCCTCTGAATCCTCTCCTTGAACCAGTGCAAGCAGCCTCAGTGCTTTACACCTCTGTTTTGAGTCCAATACCCATGAAGTAGAGTCTGGATCAATCACATCATAGGGACAGGGAGCAATTCTTTTTTTTCTCCAAAGATTAAAGTACTACTGGCCCTAACTGTGGGGCAGCACAGCTATTCACTATACGAAGGGTTCTGATGGCCCATCCTGCCTCTACACTCACACAAAATTTCCCACTTGGGACTGCAATCTGCAGCATCTGCGACATGGATCTGCAGATGTTCCTGAGACAGGCACACAGAATGTAACTGCCCTACAGAAGAAAATGCTCAAACCCATAGGAATCAATAAGGGATGCATTTTCTATATATTTTAAAACTTGAAGGATGAGAAATGTTCTGCAGTGTGCCCTTTGCACCAAAACTTCTATCCCAGAGCCTTTGACTGAAAAAGAAAATCACAATTTTTCTAAAAGGTAGAGATGCTCCACTAGGGAATCTGCTGTTGGATGAGTTACCCTCCTTCACCTGAAGAGATTCTTTAAGTGGGAGCAATAGACTTGATAGTCTAACCCCATTCAACCAACAGCAAATGGGACTCAAGCCCTGCCTTCTGTACATGGTCAATGAGTCACTTGATTTCCCCTCTCCAGAGCTCTAGACCGACCAGCAGAAGGGAAATACCGAAAAATAGTAAGGAAATGGTTACAGGAAATGATCTAACATATCATCAATATCTCTCTACCTGGCTGGCTGCAGTTTAAATTCAAACCCTTGAGCTCTGCTTGGCACAGAATTTCCCCTTCAAGTCCTGAACCAGCAACATCTGCAGCTCTGCCACAGAACAAGAGAAGGAATTTTTGCTAACAGATCAGAGCAGCATTGCTGATCCAACTGAAGTGGTGGAGCAGGGAGTTGAGATAAGGTCCCCTTGAGGAAAGTATATTTAGAATAGGCATAGAGTGTTCTATAAATAGTTGAGTTGGCCAAATTCAGGATTACCTAAGGCTTTAGGGGTTTGCAGTCTCTTCAAACTGCCCCCCTTACTCATAAATCTATTTAACATGTGAAGGGATTTCAAGGAATCCCATCAGCCAACACCGTGTGGCACACACGACCCTGTCAAAAAGCTTTCATCCCAAGTTTCTATAGCCCCTGAACATACAACAGAAGTAGGCACTTCAGTTCAGCAAGCATGTAAGTGCAAATACAAAGAAGAAAAATACCAAGACTGGTACTCAACCCAAGTACTTAATAGCACCAGTGGGCCATTTGAACCCTGTTCATCTCAGTCCCAGGACCACCTGAGAGGAGGAGGCAATAGGGGCTACAGAAAACCTAATGAAATTTATAGAACCCCTCTGGAGTTGTCTGTAAAGACCAAACCAGAATTTGTAGGGTCAAACACAAAAAAAAATTATTTTAGCTGAAGCACCAGCTCTCATGGCATCAAAGTAGGTTCACTGATACTTAAGAAGCCTCTTGCTGCTGCCAGGCAAAACACATAATTTGTAGTATTACCTTGTGTGACACTGAAAAGGTTGTTTGGCATAGGTAAGTGAGAGACTGGTGTACAGTTACCACTTCTTTCTAAAGCACCTTAAAGGAGTTCTGTTTTCCTAGACATGTAACTAGTTTAAGATCTTCCCGAGCTATTAAATTTGGCATCCTAACAGGTAAGTATGCTTGCAGTGAGAAAAGCAGGCAATGTGAGAATCAGGAGCACCACCTGTAGGCCAGGCTTGCTGGTTGGTTTACTAAATATGAATTCAGAGTAACACAGGTGAGCAAGTGAGTTCTACCAACAGAACTTCATTCCTTTGTTGTTTCTTCAGTGTCAGGAAAAAAGGATTTATTTCTACTTCAAGCACTAAGATACAAAGAGAATAAAAACAGAAAAAAGAGATTTTACTTTATATAACAACTACATTTGGGACACATCCTTGAATGAACTGTGACTCTGATGCAGATGACACAGAGACTATTCTTCCCATTAAAAAAAAAAAAAAAAAAAAGAAGAAAGGCAACACAAAGATGCTCTCCATCCATTACAGAATTCCAGATGAACTGATTTCATGACTATTGCAATGTGTGCTGGGATGTGCTGCTATTTCATGACTAGCTTTGTGTAAATAAGAAGGAACACAAAGATTTGTCTTTGAAGAAACTGATCACAAGAAAAATATGACATAAAAATCTATTTCCAGCATAGGTATTTCCTAATTTTGGGTTCCTTCTTGAAGCCTTTCTTCCTGATGCCTTAGATGTGCAACCATTGCCGCCAGAAAGAAACACAGGCAAAACAAGATGCTGTTCTGATAGTCCAACTTGGTCTCATCAAACTGAATGGGGTGATGTTCAGGGAGACTGCTGCTGCATGGGAGCTAGAGAGAGATCAAAGGAGCAATGGGGTGCTCAGAAAGGTTTCACAAAGGAGAAGGGGCAGAACCTTGCACACAGAAGAAGCCTTTCACAGGAATTCTTCTGGGAGCCAAGCCAGACCCAGGCACTAACTGGTATATGCCCCTCTCAAGTTCCCTGGCAGTCTAGGGAGAAGATATATAGAAGGGATCTTCCTTATATATGTTATCTGCTCTATAGGGAAAGCTAAGGACCACTCACACATCCCACTGCTTCCCTCTTTTCTACTGCTTAATCCTTCCATAGGACCCAGCATGGTCAGGACCAGTCATACTCTTGATTTTTCCTCCCAGGTTCATCCTGTTTGATGTATAACCTTGAGAATGCCTTTTTTCTTCTACATGAAATCATTACCATCCTGTAAGTCCCAAGACCTAAGGAAGTCTGACCTCCTGGATGATCAGAAAGTGGCTGGAATTGCTCAGACAGCACTAACCACACACTAGATGCTATTAGCAGACAACAAATTTGTAAGCTTAGGATGTCTCATGCTGGCCAGGCAATTCTTACCCTTGACTAATGTAAGAAATACAGGCTAGTCAAAAATACAAAGAGCTTTCATCATTTTTTTGTAAAGACACTAGACAGGGACTCTGAGGTTCCTTGACAATTCTGCTGCAAACAGCAGATCCTACAGTATAGAAATGCTGCTCAAAGGAAAGATTTCTGCAGAGGTCTCCCAGCTATGCCTGAGCAATGAGTGTTGAATTTCAGAGGCTTCTTTAAGACAGGATGGGAGGCCACTCTGCTGCATCTGGTCTGCACAGATTCTTCTGTTTCCCTTGGTAATTGCAAATCTATTTATGAGCAGCACAAGTTGTTGTTACGCAGGAGAACTGGAAGAGTCAGCTCTTTAGAGGAGTCTTTAGTTACAAAGCACATTTTGAGAGGACTGTTGGCGGAAGCAGGCAGCGGGTGGGAGAAGAGTGGGGAGACTGAACCATGTGATACCAGTTTAGTCAAATATGGGATTCGAGCGAAGGAAGCTGCTCCTTGCAGACTGATACACCAGTGTCCTACTGATTCTGCTCCTTTTAGAAATCTTGTGACATGCTGACAGAACACACTGCAGGGAGACAGCACCGCCTTGTAAAAGAAATCAGCTTCTTTCTCCAAAGTCTTCTTTAAAAACAATCTTAAAAGTAGCATCCCAGGTTTTTTCCAGTTTTCATGTGTCCTGGTGGAAGCCACCCACCTCACTGAAATCCTGTTTGGCAATGGAAAGGGGTGTTTCATGGTAGAAGCAGAAAAAAATAAATTAAACAAATAAAGAGCCCAGATTCAAAGGGTGACCCTGTACAGTGAAGAGTGGTGCTGTCACAAACACCTACATCCATTCTGGCACCAAAATCAGCAGCAGAGTTCCTGTAGTGACCTGCTTGGCTAAACCAGTCAGGTCTCAGAGACCACAACAGCAGGAGCAGATTATTTCCAGCATTTTCAGATGGAGCCTCTGCATTGTTGTGCACCTCTGCTCTGGGCAGGAAGAGTTTGAGAGTCCATTTCAAACTGATGCTGGGTTTCCAGCCTGCAAATCTGCTTATCCAAGAGTCTTATCTCCAGAGTCATATTAGCCAAACTAAGATAGGAATGATGAAAGCTGAAAGCCTGCATGGAATATGAAGTGCAAGTCAAAGAGGTGCTCTAGGGTCTGAAAAATGTGGGTGATGAGGTCTGAGAGCAGCTGACAGGCTGAACAGAAGGAAGAGGGGACAGGGAGGATAGTTATAAGAACAACTTGCTGCTACACCCCAGTTAACACTGTACCCTGTGTCCATACAGTGTCCACAGTTTCAAATGTGCATAAGACATGAAATTCTCTTTGGAAATGGCACAAGATGCTATCTATCCTGGAACTGCAATCCCAGAGACAAAATATGCCAGGGGACAGATTGTTTTAACAGTTCCACCCTCTGGGACTGAGAGTGCACATTTGGCAAGGGCTACACAGGGTCTAGATGGGCCATTTCTGCTCACACCCCTACAGAGCACTGCTAAGTATTCAGCAAGATGTTACACTGGAGGAGACTCACCAGGATTCCTCTCTTGGATCAGCTTACAAGGTAACAGCAGTGGGCAAAAACCAGGTTGAGCATCTTGAGTGCAAACATGCAGCTTGCAGGAGAGGCTGTTCTGCCCTTGTTTTTCCTAGTCACTTCACTGTTAGTGAGATCTTCACAGGAGCACAACAACCTCAGTGTGGTACATAACATGTCCATCTACTGTAGCATCCTGGCTCAGGCAGCTGCTGCTGAGTGCTTTCAAGGGAAGAGCATTAAGAGCAAGGAAAGTACAGCATAATAACTTTCCCTCTGCAATCTTCAAGCATTCTCAGGCTTTGCTATTTCCCAAACCAGAGGCAGTATTTGCAGCTTTGTCTTTAATAGCACTGACAGACTTATCTGCTTGGAATGTCTCTCACTGCTTTGTAAATCAGTTACATTTTTGTTATAGTCAGTGCCTTGCAGCACTGTGTTTCACAAAGTACATGTGTCAAAAGAATTTCCTTTTGCTGGCTTGCTAGGAAATAAAGAAATTCACCTAACCATGGCACCTTCCATAGATCACTGAAGATCTTACACAGCTTCATCAATCATCTTTTTTTCCATGTTGAAAAGGTCAACTTATTTAAACTTTGTTTAGCCGACTGTCCTGATCTGCAGTTGTGTGGGCCCTGGTATTGCTACACTCTTAAGTGAAATGAGATGGTCAACACTGCATGACACATGGAAAGGTAACTTCTGGGTGAATTTTACAGTCCTCTGGGAAATACCTCAGCAGCCTTACTTGCTAAATTAGCCTCACTCCACTGCAGGTTTGCCCAATGTAATGGAGTCCTCCTCCCCAAAATTCAACTTCACCTTCAGGATGTTCCCCTTGTAAAAACCAGCACCAATCCCATCACTTTACAAGGGGTGTTGCTGACACTGGAAAAGAACTGTGGAAGTAGGACAGGGTAATGTTTTGGAGACTGCACAGGAGAACAAAGTCCCCAGAACAAAGTCCCCTCCCTCAAGCTCTCATCCCAATCTGACGAGTCAGCACCAGGTGCCTCTCACAGAAAGCACGTGGCAGCTCTCCACTGATGAGCAAAGCCATTCCCTTCCAGACCTGGGAACACATTCTCCTCTCACTCCAGTCAGCCACAGGGGCACGAGTATGTATCAGGCAGAAGTTGACTCCAAGGTTGGAAAGGCACTCAGGGCTCCTCTGGGATGGTTTTGTGTTCTCAGTTACTGTCTGGTATCTTTTGCCCATCCTGAAAGGGCTAAACTGCTACACCATTTGATGTTCTGGTGCCAGTGGGCTGTGCACAGAGGAATACCACCACACCCTCACATCCTCTAAATAACATAAAAGCCTCCACTGTAAATGCACTTTGAGCTGTTCTACCAAGCCTCCTGCTTACAGTTATCCAACACACCAGAAAGTCCCTCCTCAGCTGCTAAATTACCAGCTTGCTTTTTGTCCCTTTAGTAGTTGTTTTCTACAAAGGTAAGTCACAGCCAAGAGCGAATCACAGCACTATTCCTTATGAACTGGGCCAGAGCTAACACTGCCCATCCTCAGGGCCTGCCTGTTCTGTAATAACAGCTCTACCTTGCTGCACAGCAGCAGGAGATTGTCCTTGACTCAACAATTCTTCACTAAATCATCCAGAAAAGCTAAATTTACGTGTGGAGTACACATGGTGACTAACAGCCATCAGGGAGTTGATGAATAACCACAGCTGTAATTCATGTCCTTGATTTTCCCTTAAAATCCACCAAACTTGGCTCCTGGGGTCAATGGCATGATCAGAATGGCATCCCTTTCAATTGCTTTCATTCTCTTCATCTACCAATAACTAAATCTACTTAGGTTTATACAACAGGACAGGTCAGGTCTCTCAGGAAGAGAGGGAATGAAGGATGATTCCAGGAAACTAGCCAAGCAGCAAAGGAGGGTTGGAAATCCTTGAGTTCTCTGAGTACAGAAGGAAAGCAGGTGTCTTCAGAAGCTTTTCTGAGGCATTTAGTGGAGAAAATTACATGAACTGAATCTTGTCTCCAGCCCTTAGAATTCACTGGACTCCATCCATACAGACCTAATCTGGCCCCTTTGATAAATCCTGTGTCCAAACACTGGAAGAAGCCAAGACAGATAGGCCAAATATGGCTGAGACAACCAATGCCAGAAGCACAGTATAATTTTTCTCTTGCACGTGAGCACAGACTGGACTAGCAAGATGAGGCATGGAAAGCAGATCCTTGTCAGAGAGTACTGAAATAAAAAAGGCTTAAACTATACAACTGTGTCTGAGATCATGAAGCTAAGAGCAAGCTTTCCTGCAGTACTAACCAACTTCCCACCCAGCACTGAGAACATGGCCAAAGTCACGTGGAGCTGGATCTAGTCACCTATAGGAGATGCTTTTGCTAAAATGTACATATGTACACCATCAGCTGTATGAAAACTGCTGGTTGGCTTTGACATTCATGCAAAATTCTTATTCATCCACATCACCAGGAGAAGTTGATAAAGGCCAAATTTGTTGTTAGCAGAAAACACAGCAGCTCTCCTGATGTAAATGGAAATTTCAAGAGCATTTCTCCTTGCTTCCCATGGGAGACAGGCAGAGGAAAACCTAAGCCCTCCAAACTTGCCTGTCCATGTCCCACTGCTCCTACCATCCTGCCCCAGCTTCATCTTGCAGAGGTCCTATCTGACAGCACACAAAAGCCAGCAGAAGTTTCTAACCAAAATGTCTGATTTTACAGCCATTTTTTTGCAGTTGAGCACTGTCATCTGTCAAAGAGCACAGCAGGAAGCACTGTGTGAATTCAACATCCATCGAGCACCAAGCCCACAGCCTCAGCAGCTGTCAAGGATCTCTTATCCCTGCAGCACAGGCAGAGGCCAAGAAGCATGGAACTGAATAATTAGAGCAAAAGAGAAAGGAAAGAGCAAGCCCTGCTACAGCAGGGTAGAACCTGGACCACCCTGAGTGAAGGTACGCAGTAAAATGCCACTGGCACTTTGGCCCAGGACAGCAAAGGTGAAATGCAGTCACTTTAAGACAGCAACAGTAAGGAGTCACATTGCCAGGTGGCCCTGAAAGATTCAGGTATTGCAACTTCCCTCCTGCCAGTGTAAGGTGTGGACTGGCTGGTGGGAAGGAGGAGCTGGTGGAGCTGGCAGTGCCCACTGGCTGATACCCTGGAAGCATTTGCAGTGAGATGAGGGCTGTATTTTTGGAGCAGTTCTCTGTTACCAGGAACAGGGCTTGAAATGCCCTTTGCACAGAACTCCCATCCCACTTTACCCACTCTGCTCACTCAGGAGAAATTCCAAGAGAACAATCACATCTGTTGCTAAGCCTTTTTGTGCTTACCTGGAATGAAATAAAGCCTCACACACACATTTATTTAAAGAAAGGCCTGGTGATCTCTCGGCTCATCAGGATGAAAGCTACATTGCAAGGTGAAGGAGGGAGGAGAAAGCAAAATTGTTGCTGATCAAATATAAAATTTGCAAAGTATGTTCCAGGAAGCTGTCCCCGCCAATAGCCTATCCCAAAGTAATGTCTCATCTAAAAATCTACTGGAAAATGGCATAAGCAAGATTTGGGTTCAGAAACTGCCAGAAACTTATGCAAAAGACCTCACAAAGTAGGATCTCAAAATCTTCTTGCAATCGAAAGCTGATGACAATCAAAGCTCATTCTTCAAATCTCATCTCCTGTCAGGGGTGCTTCACCCTCCTGCCTCTGAAAGTTCAGGTGAGCAGAATCCCATTCACCAATTACCCAGTGTTTTAGGAAGCAGTATCCCCAGCCCAAACATACATGAAAAGACAGGCCATTAAATCATAACAGTGTCTTCCCAGTTTCATTTTCTCCAGCCATTTTTGCAAGGAGGACAGAGGAAAGGCAACTACTGGTCAAAATTCAATAGAAGTAGAATTCCATAGAATAGAAAATTCAGTTAGCTGACTTAGCTTTTCCCTGAAAATGTGAGAACTAGAAATGCTTTGTTTACACTCTATTTAACAGAGAACCTCATATCACTCCAGTAATGCACGTTAAGGAAAACCACAGTATACTGGTAGAATTTTCCTACCTTCATTTGAAGTTCCTTTCAAAATTTAAACGACCTTCTTTATTATCTTACACAGTGTATAATCTGGATTTTTAACCCTATAAATTCCCTAATATATCTGTACAATCATGAAAAATGCTAAGAAGCTTTGTTCACAAATGATGATAAAGAAATTATGCTTAGAAGAGGCAGGTACATGGAGAATACAGATCCTTTAAATGGATTCAGTAATTAGAAATCTCACCTGTATTTTATAGGTGTTGCTGTGAAAATACTTTATAAAATTTCCCTGTGGATATTCAGCTCCTGCAAAGCTTGCTGTCCCTTGCATGAAAACACTTTCCAGCACAACAGAGAGGGATATTGTTTGAATACAGTCCTGCTACACAGAAGGTAACGAATAACACAGTGCTTGCTGGTTTTCCACTGACAGCTGGAACCCACACTGTGATCAACAGACAAAGAAAGAAGATTACTGACCTCCTAAATTTGCTAACACAGTCTTTGGAATTAATTGCGTGAGGTAGAAGTGGGAATACGAGGGTGTGAGCTGGTCCTGTAACAAGGATGCTTGTCCCTGAAGTCAGACAAAACTGATTTACAGCTCACAGCCAGCAGAAACCTGAGCAGAGTCCTACTTGTTTGTTCCTGGCTGCACTTTAGGAAGGGGCTGGCAGAGACAGAGACAGAAAAATACAGGTTTGTAGCTGAAGCCAATCAGCACCAAAGCACAGATTGTCCACTAAGCTGTGCTGCTGCTCTGGCTGGTATTGTTCTACTTGTGCCCAGGTAGACCTGCCTTGGATGACAGGCTGGGCTCAGATCTGAGGCCCCTGAGCTGCTCTGCTCTCCTTTGCTCAGTTACAACCCACAGGGAGGAGTGTAAAAAGACCTTTCAGATTTCTTTCCCCACTTGATGGGGTTTAGGGCACTTCCTAGTTAAGCTCAGGTATCAGGCAGCTCTTATCCACAGGCATAGCCCAGAGGAGGGCAAAAGTATGTCAGTTCCCAAACAGTCACTGGCATCCTCTGCCTACAGATAGGGGCACCACTAGGAGGACCCTGCAAAATAGAATTTGTTGTTAAAACACAACACCCTGCCCCAAATTATATTCTGAGTACTCAGAAATTAAGCCGGAAATATTCCAACGAACTTTGTAGTTGAGGAAGAAGAAGCACTTTACCCCTTCTCAGAGAGATGGCTTATGAAATCACGATGCTGCTAGAACATCTCTTTGCTTTCCCAAGCTGAGGACATTCTACTTTGCTGCTGGTTCTTTAGACCACCATACTGAGCTTTAAATCTTACTTCAAACTTTAGTGCCAGTTACCAGCCGCCTTAACGAGAAGGCAGGGAACATTCCGCCGTGCTGTGGGTATCTTCATTGTCTTTCCGTGTAAAAAGGTCCGGGGGAACTGAGAGGCTCCAGCAGCAGCGGAGCGTGCGGTGCTCTGTGCCGGCAGCAGATGGCAGGAGCGCACCGGCGTGCGCGGCTCGGGGCTCGGCGGCGGAGCCAGAGCCGCACCCGGCCGGGACGCTCCCGGAATGCTCCCCCGCCGCACTGGGACAAGGCACGGGGACACACACACACCAACATCCCTCCCCAGCACCTGGCAGGGCTTACAGCGGAGAGCCAGCCAGCTCTGACACAATTCGAGCTTTGAGACCAGCACCGGGCTAGCGAACCGCAGTCGCTCCATCCTTTTCACCGGGTGTACGCCCGGAGCCCTCTGGTAGCAAACAATGTACGGGGTGGGAGCGAAGTGCAATTTTAACAGGGGATAAGCCAGAAGATAGGCACCAAACCTGTCTACAAATCCTATTTAATGCCAGATTTTCAGCCTGTGATGACTGAAGGGAAAGGTCAGCATTTTGTCTAAGCCATCTGTACACAGCTCCTTTTGTGTCGTTTCTCTTTGAGTATTTATTCCACTTTGCACAGCAGCACAACCGAGCAGGCAGTGAGCACCACGGCTTCAAAGGAGAACAACTGCTGTTTATAGAAGCACTATCAAGAATTTATTGCTAATGCATTTTGATAAGTTATGGAAAGAGAATGAATCATTGCAGGTAAATTTAGTTCAAAAATTAGATTTTCTATTTCTTCATCATAAACCAAGTAAGCTCTCAGCAAGCACAGAACTGCACAGGAGCAGTTCTTGAGTTCAATGGAAGCAGGTACTTCAATTTAAGGACAGAGCCCTCCAGAGAGTCGGATTAAAGGTGAAATCAACATCTAACTAATCAGTTTCCCTTATTGATTTTCCTCCTCAGAACAGAGTGAATACAATAAAAGTAATCTAGGAGCATTCAAAATGAAATGCAAAGGGGATCATCTAGGAATGCACATATACATCCATGTGTATTTGAAGAGTAGGGCTGGGATTTTGGAACTGTTTCAGGGCAATAAATAGAGAGTCTATCTGGAAATGGGGGAGGAGCAGACAGCATTAAGAAAAAACCCAACAAAAACAGTGTTCTTGTAAAGTCCTGTTTGCCTGTTTTAATCCAGTGTATAAAATGTCTGAATTAAATAAATTTCAAATGCACCTAAATAGCAGAGGCAAAGGAAGCTAAAACCAGCTTCTTAGTCAACAGAATTATATTCTTATTTTGTCAGTGTGACTTCTCAGAGGTTTAAAACACAGACCCTCCTCTGTGAGTGATGTGCTGCAGAAGTTGCAGCATTAACTGTAATACATTCAGGTTACAGCATGACTCCACCTGTAGGACCAAGATCCACCAAACTGTCCACGTGTCAGCTGAGTTATGGGCTAGTGAAGGAATAAATCCATACTGGGAAGCGGGTGTGCTTAATGCAGCCTTAGATGTGTGCGCTCATCTGTGAACAGACAGCTGTGAACATCTGGCAACCCAGAACATATCTGGGATGGGGGAGCATCAAAGGAACAAACCCAGGCATCCTTTGAGCTTACAGAAATAGCAAACTACCACCACAAGCACTGTGTTGGTAACGCTGCCACTCTGTGAACTACAGCACCGTGCCCAGCAACAGCATCAGCTCTCTGGGGGACTGGGTGTCTCCTACAGATGCTTCAGAAGCTGCATTTAAATAGCTATTGTCACACTGTAGCTGTAGGCCTGAAAAAACCTTGATGGAGGACACAGACATGTTTTTTACCCCAGAACACTCGCCAGCCTTTGAACACTGCTCAGACGCTGCCATAGGAGATACTGCTGGGGTACCTCTCTTGCTGCCTCCAGATGTGCATATCCAGAAGCAACCCACCAGCAAGCCCATTTCAAGCTTCAGAATTGCTTTCCAAAATTTGGAACATAATTGCTGGACAGGACAGTGATGCAGGATGTTCTGTCACGTTCTTTCCCCCTGCCCCCAACCCCATATTCAGTCAGGAGTCTGGAAAAAGGGAGGTGGGCGGAAGACTAAATCTTCCTATCCATTTTCCCATTCCACTCGAGTTAAAAGGAAAGGGCCCAGCCCCAGAAGCCATTGTGGGGGACAGGTCATTTGTTGCAAGGGGGCTGGGTGGAGGTCCAGTTTAAAGACCATGGGAGGAAATTCTCTCCTTTGGGAAAGTCAGGGTAGCAGGGACAACAAAAAGAACAAGTTTGGAAAATAGCAGAGGAAGCAGAAAAAGTGAACAAAGTGGCAAACAGAGCCCACATAAGGCCATAAAACTTGCAGGTTCCAGGACTTGTCAAATCCAATGGGATGCAGTCTGAGTTTAAAGCAAAATTGTGAGAGTTCAGCAGACATACACAGGTTTTAAGCACGGAACAGCAACACTAACTAGAGCTCCTTGACTTTGTTACTCACTCTGCCAAGGATAGATGAGCTGGGCATGGAGTAGAGAGGGGCCAGAGATTCTGCAATTCAGAGTCATGCTTTAGAAAACCCGGAGTATTTCAGCTCAGAGGCCTGAGACCAGAGTTTGTGTAACAGAAGAAACAAATGTGGAAACAAGTGAAGCAAAGACTGCTTACAGCAGGGAGGAAATGCAGGAATTGGGCTTCGGGGGAGCCTGCACTGCTAAACAGCAATTGCTTGATTGCACGAAGGACGAATGCTGGGAGGTGTCTGACTCTCCTGCCTGTTTGAGATGCTCAGCACACAAACAGCCCTGGCTTCAGTGAGCCCCAAACCACAGCTGCATTCCCCACACCAGTGGCTGAAGTGAGAGCAGCCTCTCTCACCTATTTCCCCTCCTGCTCAACTGAGCTGAGCTGAATTTGTGATCATCACACAAGCCTCGTATCCCTTGCAAGCTGAAGCACTTCTCCTGCTTTTCCAAACACATCAGCTAGGATCAGAGGCTGCTCTGCCAACCCTTGTGTTCAAAACCTGGAGCATGGACTTGGCCCATGGAAACATGGAAGGAACACGAGGTCCATTGCTTGTCCCCAAGCTACAAGCTCCCAAACTGCCTTCTTGACTTCCTTCCCCCACTCAGAAACAAAGCTGGAATTCTCACAGCATCATCTACTGGCTCCAGAAGCTGGAGTATTAAATGATAGCATAAAATTTAACGTCATACTTGATCAAAAAGGGAAACAAAAAAATGTGATTATGAGTTGGCACCATTGCAAGGTGCTCAGCTGTTTATTTTGCTCCCTGCACTGGAGAATGGCAGGGACAAACCCAATCACTAGAGACTTGCACAAACACAGCTCAGCTGTAAACCCCCTTGACCCCTCAGTGCTCAGGGCAGAACTGGTGTGTGATGGTGGGAGCCAACCTCTCTGCTGCCATGGCAGTGGCAGGACATGCCAGCAGCCTTCAGGGTAACAGAAGATATTTTTTATCTCTTCTCTATTGCTTCAAATGTGTGTCTCCACACACCATCCCACTGTCTGCCCTTCAGGGTCACACACACACACCCCATTGAGGCAAGGGCTGGGACAGACAACCACACTGCTGCCAGCATGGATGCTCTTCCAATTTTATGTCTTTTAAAGGCTGTTAACTTGAAGCAGAGAGAAAAAGAATCAATAAACTGAAGAGTTGCAATCTCTTTTGGGTATCTTAAGAGCCTGGCTTTTGGCTATTTTCAGCAAATTAGTGTGGGGCTCTTACACACTTATTTCTGCTCCCTGTGAGGTGAAAGCAGGACGGCCGCCAGCTCCGTGACTCATACAAACACAGGGGAGGAAACATAAAACAAGCTGCCTGCTTGCTCTTTCCCAGGGTTTAATCACACCCTCTGTAACTATTTGATGTGCCTGCTCCAGCGCATCCGAAGTTGCATGAGAACAAGCGGGGCTGGGGCTGGGCTTCAACAGCTTTCACACAGAATTGCTGCCAGAGCCCCAACTCAAACTTCCCACTGAACAGAAAGAGGAAAATAGAGATCTGTCTGCACTTCTGAGACAGTAGCTCTCAACAGTCCCTGGCTGCTGGACAGAAATAACTGTTATGTTTTGTAACAAACCATTTTTGGCTAGGACACACAAGAAGATCCATTCTCATCCCTCACCTCTGTGTACCTACCTAACAAACACCTACAGAGCTGTTCCTTCCAAAGTCTCCAAATCCTGAGCCATAGACAAGTATTTGTATTGAATTTAAGTTCAGGCACTCGGCAAAGATGTGCTGGAGGTGCTTGACAAATGTTCAATATTTGTTATTTGGCCTTATTGCCAATTCTTGTCTTCTGTCTTTTTCTGATGATCCAAGTTTCTGGAATCCTAAGGCAGGGCAAAAGTCTCAGCTTAAATTTATGTAAAGAAATGAGCAATTCCTGTCTATCACAGCTGCAAATAACCAAAAATACCCTGAAGGAGATGAGTCTCACTTAAAAGCAGAAGAAAACAGAACAGAAATAAAAATACACCAAGAGCTTTTAATTTTAGAGTCCAACTCAGCTTCTGAATGCCTGAAGTTTAGCAAACCAGCTCACTGCTATTCCCTCTAAGCTTTCATTTGGATGGCTGGCATCAGCCCTCACTACAAATTTATTGAGTAAAAAAATGGTGAAGTAAAACCCACTGGGTCTCATATAGGGAGATGGAGAGATGGCACTGAGGAAAGGGACAGAGGGATCCCATGTATTGCTCCCTGGGACAGTGATATCCTGGGAAAACACTCCAAAAAAGGAATCTGCCTGCAGCCCTAGGGATGGCAGGGGCAGTGTATATTCTTCCCTGGACAGAAAGCTTCCTCCTCTAGAGCACAGGAGTGCAGTGCATCTTTTCCTAGCACCTACTGATCCCTGTCTTGCTGTGATCTTTTAAGTGCTCACTTTCACATGACAAACTCTGCTGGATTTCTAATATCCCTTCACAGTTCTTCCACACAGGCAAACTCCCTCCAGACTCAAAGCAAAACAGCAGCAATGTACACTTGAACTGGAGGTGTTAGAAACACCACAGTGAGCAGGGAAGAAAAGCTGTGCTCCAGGGACCACTTCCTGCCAGGTCCTGCAGTGCAGTGCAATTCGGGTGACTCTGCCAGGGACAGCAGCAAGAGGCTTCCAGGAGCTTTGAGAGCCCTCCCTTGCTCACCAGCTTTCCTGCTGGGCTCCTCGCTTGCTTCCCTGCTCAGCATGAGTTAATTATTCCCACCAGAGCACAGTGCTTGCCCCACTGGGGCATCTGGAAGAAGCATTCCCACAGGGCAGTGTAGTGACTTGGTGCAAAGGAGTACAGAAAAGCAAGTTGAGTTCAGCAGTTCTTCTAAGGCAGCACACACCAGCATATCCAAAAGCCGGTTCCTGCCTTCCCTTCCAGCTGTTGTCATAGCTCTCACATCCCCACACCAGGCCAGCCAAGGTTCTCTCCAGGGCTCTGTGAACCTCCAGGCTCCTCCACCTTCAGCTGATATCCCAGAACATCCCCTGGGACACTGACCAAAGGAAGGGGATAAGCCTATCATCACCGCACTTCACCCAGCTCTCAGGACTGCCAGACCTCTGCTGATACCCAGAGCCCAGCAGCAGCAAACCTCTGTAACACCACGCTCCAACACCAACAGCTGCAGCCTCCAGCACTGCCTGAGGATTATCCTCCTCTGACCCCCCTGCAGCTCCTCTCTGGGATCTGCCCACCTCACTCCACAACTTGGCACAAGGCCAGGCTCCCCCGCCTCCAATCTCCGTTACTCCATCTGTCCAAGCCCCAGCCTTTTTCAGCACCCATCTGATGCACCAGGGGCACAGCCGCTCAGCCCCAGAGCCTTCCACCCATCAGACACCTCCCAAAGGGCTCCTCAGGGGCTCACAGATAGAGACTTCAAAATGAAGTTTTGAACACCATGCTCCTTAAGACCACTCATTTTTCCTTCCCCCCCCCCCATCTGTGTGCAAGCAGGGAGCCAAGAGCCTCACTCCCTCGCTATTTCTGGATGTGGGCAGACCCTCCTCTGCCTCTGCTATTGAAGATGTCTGACATAGCAGACAGGCCAGTGCCTGGCATTTGGTTACCTTTCAAGCTCTCCGTTTAGCTTCTACCCAGAGATAACAGATCCCTGCCAAGAAACTTAGTTGTCAAGGAGACCACTTTCAAACAACAGTTTGCTAGAAACGATGTTATTATCTAGGGTAGCACATCTCCACTGTGGAGCACTAGGGTTAACTGCCTGCTGGCGCTGCCTTAGTTAAAATACAGCCTCAGAGAGAGAGAGAGAAAATCAAAATGAAGTTGGCAGCATAACCAAGTCCCAAAGTTCATAATTTCACATACATACAGGATTCTCTGGAGGCAAGGCAAGGTCACCAAAGAGAGCTGTGCTCCTCCTAGTGTCATGGCTCTGCCTCCCCCTCACTCTCCTACAATGATTTTATAATCCAAATTCAAGCCAAAATGCAAAGAAACAGACTGACATTGACTGTGTCTCCTCTGGGAACTACATATTTCAGGTGGCAATATTTAACCTAGAAACAAATGAAAGCAGAAGCAGCTGTACAGGGAGAGTACAAGACCAGACAGGTGGGTTGGGATGGTGCTGAGCAGAGGGCTGGCAGGCGCCTAATGAAAGGTGTAGCCGAAGGGCATGCAAAGAGTTTCAATCTATGGATGCAGTTTTCCAGCTCCCACTGCGTGTTTCCTCCCAGCCCTGGTAGAGGACAGATCTCTAGGGCAATAAAAGCTTCTTTTTTATTTGCCTCTGCCTTCAGCAATAACAATTCCTATTTTCTCTGTTTCCTTCTTCAGACACGGGGTTAGCTAAGAAGGAGAAATCTGCCACTTCCACCCCTCTTACATTACAAATAAAGCTCCCTCACAGCGGCATTATGAGCTACCAATAACTTCACCAACAGTGAAAAGGCAGCCAGAGAACAGCAGCCAGGAACAAAGAGTGCATGTGGGTAATAAGGAAGAGTTACCCTGCATGTAATCTTCAAAACCAGCCAGAAATGAAGCAGTTGCAGGAAAGAAAGGCATTTGCAAAACTACCAGGTGTCAGCTGATCTATTTCTAATTGCCTGAAATGACAGCTCCTGACAGCATAAAGCTAATCTTATATCTCTGGAGAGGAGTTTCAAAGGTAGGAGATATTTCCTGGCATGGGGAAAAAGCTGAGCTGGGAATTCAGGTTATAAGGCACATAACAGAGTGGGAGCCATTTTAAGGTCTTCAATCACTTACTACAACACAGAGCTTTATTTGGTGCAGCCTCTTCCGTACAAAACACGTAAAAATAGCAACTGGTGAGACATGAAAATCAGAGATAGTGAGCTTGTGCCAGAGACATTTAAGGGCAATGATGATCTGCTGTTATGGCTTCAAGCAGTGATTTAAGACTCTATAATTAATTCTTTGCTCTACACTGGCCATGAATAAGCGGCGAAGTACCAAGGGTTATAGTTCCATCTTCAAGATAAAGCAAGCCTGAAAATGCACTGGATATAAAGGAACAAAATTTAGCAAAGAACTCAGAATATGAAGTTGAGAGCTTCATTCCAGACCAAGTTTTTGCTAAGTCTCCTACCATAACAAAGACCTAGACAGTTAAGCTTCTTATGCAGTTTGTCTAGAGATGAAATTCAGCACCAGTTTATCACATGGCAAAATCTTCTCTGAAGAACCTTCCACTAAAAGAGCAGAAAGTATTAGCAGGTAAATTCTTTTTACTATATACAGTTATTGAAATCTGAATTCAGCCTACTGGCCCAAACTAAAGATTAAAGTAAAATTTTAAGCCCCAAATTTCTTTTCTCCTTTTTTTCTTTTTTTTTTTTTCAGGAGACTGGTCACTACTCTTTTACACTTTCTTCTCAATAATGTGCATTTAGAATCTCAGTCGATTTGTATAAACTCTGAAAGTTATTACACTGAGAGGCCCTCTTTGCCCTCAGCACCATGGTAAATGCATGGTGACTCCCTTAACCTAAGTGGTATGTTTTTATGCTGGGAAAACAGGTTCACAGCCCAGCACCAAACGACCATTTGGTCCCCTATTGGGCCATGGGAGGTCCCTAGAATTAATGCTGAGTGAAGGGAGAAAGTAACCTTAGAGAGGAAGCAGCAACTCCAGAAATACGTCTCCAGTGAAACAGTAGGTCTTAGAAAAAAAATGGAAAAAAAAGGTAAAATGCTGTGCTGAATTCTCTGTTTTTTAAATATCAAATAAATCCACAGAGCAGTACAGAAGACAGAAATCCACTATGGCCAAGATTAAAACATTCTGAAATTTGACTGCATTTGGAGTTGAAACAAAGGACATAAAACCTCTGAAATTATTCACAAGAGGAAAAATCTAAAAATATTTCAGGTACAGGAACAGCAAATAGAAAATACACAAAACATTTCAAAAACTTCAAGTGTTCTGTTCCAGAAAAGAAACATCAAATCTCATTCTTTTTCCTTTACCATGGAAAATTGGGGCAGTGCAGTCTTGTGAGTTACCCCACTCACATGGAAAATGATCAAAGGTTTTGCTATAGCTCTGCTTATTGGGTGTATAAAACAGCTTCACCCATGGCCTTTGCCTCCCAGAGCAGGATGCTCTGGACTGAGAGGCCAAACTATTGGCCAAGAGCAGCAGAGGGAAACTTTTCCTTCTGTGCAGCCAGCAGAGGACACGTGTGTGCACAGGGAGAGGCGGTGTCCCTGCAGAGGGACAGCAGCGGATCCCATCGGCAGCACCGGGACCCCACGGCCAGGCCCCGCTGCCCCGGCACGCGCGGGACAAAGGAGAACAAGCTGGATCCCAGCCGGCAGCGCTCTGCCAAAGCTGTTTGCCAGAGGGAAATCCCAAAAGACTATGGCCTGGAGCCAAGGATGTGGGGACAGGGAGTTAAAGAAGTCCATCTAAACTTGACTGAATTTCCTTCTCCTCCAATTGCAGTGTCCTCAGGACCGACAGGGTCTTTCTGTGGAACAGGTATCAGGATGAGGAGTGGAGCTCCTTTGGGAAAAGCCAGGAGAACGGGCAGACATATTTGTGAGGGTTTTTCACCCTCAACACAAGCCACTCCTTGCTTTAATGACAAATGACCACACAAACCACTGTTTCCACACGAAAAAATCCGAGTGTCTTGTGCACCTAAGTGACATATATGAGCAGCAGCACCACATAAGGACTTAGGAAAGATTTGGTACTGAGATGGACACCAAGCAGCTGGTTCAGGACCACAAAACAGGACTGGATTTTCCACAGAGTGGGAAAGGACCCAGACAATCCAAGTCGTTTCTAATCTAGGAAAGTACAACAAAACCAGAGAGTTTCACAGTTCACACTGGGACTTGGCCCCCTTTGCTCAAAAAACGCCCTAGAGATACTCAAACAGAAAGAAATGAGACAGGGAGATCAACCAAAACCAATTAGCAGACTCCAGCCAGAAGGCAGAATTATCCTTGCCATTACTGGCATGCTGAATTTCAGCTGCAGATGAAGGCTGCAAACTTTGACAGTAGGAGAAAACCAGCTTCAGGGCTTCCAACAGGTGGGTCCCAAACCACATCGTTAGATTTATTTAACAAACAAAATACACTACAACTAGCATTTTCTCTTACCACCGTTAAGTAGGGATTTTCCAGTTTGGTTTTTTTTAACTCTTTGTAGTTTCCTAAAAAATTCCAGGGTAGGCACTTTCTCAGTGAATATATAGCCTCCAGTAAGCTTGTTTCTCCCATCCACCTTTCACAAGCCCTGGAGCAGTTCATATTCTTTTTTAAAGTTAATTGAGTTGGGCTGAATGAGCAAGATGTCAGTCAGCAAAGCATCAGCATGTTCTGAGGGCTCAAAGATCCAGAGGGGTGGGGCAGAAATGAAGAGCTGAAAAGGATGTGACATATCCATCCCCAGGACTCACCAGATCACTGTCAAGAGATACCACTGGTCTTTCTTTCCATGGCCAGTTATCCATGCTCATGTATATGCGTGGGAAGGCACCAATCCTGTTTTTCAAGATGCAGAGCAAGTAGTAATCCCAAAATAGCTCCACTAAGGTCCAAAAGATTTCTCCACGAGTAAGGTACAACTCAGTGAGAGCGAGAACATCAAAGATAGCCTATAGCAAGTCTGTAGCTCTCCTGTCCTGGGTTGATTTATTAATTTCTTCTGTGCTGGTGATTATAAAGAGGGGGAAGGGGATGAGGATACAGAGACAAGGCCCTTGTGTGCAATGAAATTAAATGCACAGCAGCAGCCATCATTAATGATGCATTATGGAGTAACAAAGGGAGCCTGGTTGATTGACACTCCCTAACAAGTTGTGTATAATAAACACTTCTCTCTAAACAGAAGGTTCCTGATTATGGGATATGTTCCCCCTCATGTTAATGATGATGTTTATTGTCATAAACGTACCCCACTTGAAAGGGAAGAGGCACCCAAAATAAAAGGAGGATTGACTGGGAGATGCTTGACTGAAGAAGCCACGAGGCCACCTTGCTGAGATCTGTACAGAGCAAAATGCATGAGGATGAGAAGTCATCCAGGAAAATAAGTGGCTGCAAAATAAGTATGAAGATCAGGGGCATGGATGCTCTGGATTTAGCTTCCTCAGAACAGGATCTGGACCATATTTTTATGAACTTCTCTAAATAGATGAGTATTAGTGTAGAACCTTGGTTCTACAGCACATCAGCTTCTACACAGAGAACAGAAGCTGCCTGGGGAGCCTGCCTGGGGGTACAGACAGCCCTGCTCTGGGGAGCACCCCGACACAGGAGACAGGTTGCTTTCCTTCTCTCACCAACCTGGCTAAGGGGTTGACAGAGCAGACCTGGAGTGTTAGCACTTAACCAGGACTGCCCACTCCAAACTGGTGGGGATCCAGCCAGTTCATTCTGATGCATTCCTGACCCCCAGGATCTCACTTGCCCTCAACAGCTCACTCTTCTCTCCCCTGATAACTCTTAATGCAATCACTGTTATCTCCATCCCTCATTCCTCTAGCAGAACTCTCTTACTCCTTCCATTTGACCCTAAAGATTAGAGGCTGCACAGAGCTCATGACAGTCCATGGGTGACAGACTACAAGCCACTACTGATTGGGTTCAAGCCATAGCCCCTCAAGGAGGTGGAGTCCAAGCAAAGGGTGTAGGGTCCTCAGAGGACTAGGACACATCCCAGGCCACTCAAGCCATGCAGAACAGCACCAGTTCAGACTTCCCAAACCCTGTCTCACCAGCAGAGAATTTATCTCCAAGAAAAACAGGGTCATCTAGTGAGAGACAGAATTCTCTTAAAGGGAGGGTTAACTTCATTGCAGGGTTTGAACACCTTTTGCTCCTCAGGACTGAATCCAAAATAAAATGGGTTAAAAGGACACAAGCTCAAGAGAAGCACAGGGATTATTCCTAACCAGAAGTGTTCACATTCAGAAATGCATCTGAGCAAGCACCTCAAACAAGCCCATTTCCACACAGTTCTACAAGCCAGAGGTTAGGCCCTGGAGCATGTAATGTGGAAGGTTGCTGGCAGACATTGAACAGAGGGTGTAAACTCTGAGTTTCCCAGAGAGCAATTAAAAGAGAAAGGCAGGAAATTTGCAGCTCTGTAATTAATGCCAGTGAGAAGTCAGAACACAGAGTGACATCACCACAGCTAATTACAGCTAGGGGGAAGGGTAGGACTAATCGTTATCCTGACCCTGTGATCCATATCTGACTTGCTTCAATTGTGCTCCTGGCCACACTTCCCAGGATGAGCATGATTCCCATGGCACATCCCATGGCACATCTTTGGCTCTGTTCATGCCAAGCACATGTGAGGCCAGACCCCCATATATTTCACACAGTTATTAAAAAGGGAGAGTAGCCAGGAATGAGTCTGGGGACAGATCATAGGGCTGCCCATGGGTCTTGCAGCAAGACAGTCCCTTAAAGCTTCTGCTGTAAGAAGATCCTGTAAGGCACTGAAGAGCTGCCAGGCCTGACCTCTCTTCCCCTCCCCGCATTTAACTGCCCAAATCCCTTTTTCCACACCCACCCCAGAGCTGGCATTACTCCAGCAGTCAGAAATAAGCAGACATCTGGCACCAAATGCGAGTGAAGCACTTCTGCACTCCTTGTGCCAAGACAATTCTCCCCAGGCTGTCACCATCGGTGGCCTGGAAGCTGCTATTTCCCCATGCACACAGGGGATGGATGGCAGGGCTCTATAGCTCATCACCATTGCTGGGTAGATGGGTCACAGAGCAACAAAAGCCACAAAAGGCAGGAGTTGCTTAAGGGAGGTCTGCTCTCATCTGCCAGCCAGACCTGGGAAGACACTACTAATACATCTTGCTGTCCTGATGCTATCAGTGTTCTGGGACGAGCCCATGAAAGGAACTCTGTGCCACCACAGGAAAAAGTCAAAGGTATGTCTAGATCTGAAAAGTAATTGTTGTAGTGCTACACACGGTCACTACAACTTCAGGGTACCAAATTTTCAGCCACGGTCTTCAGCTGCCCTGCTCAGCCATTGCAGCTGATCCTCACAATCTGTTTAACCCTCTGACTCAGTGGTATTTAGCTCTCCCACTGCCATGCAAAAGGATACCAGAAGATTGACAAGTGGTCTGCAGAAAAGCAACACTTCAGCAAAAAATCCCTCTGAAACAGGAACCGAAACAAGGCAGCCAGCATACTGTAGCCTGTGCCCTCCACCACCCTGAAGGGACACACATCCACTCGGTCACGTAAAGGAAATGATTCCTGAGGTTGTTTGAGTGAAATGGCTTATCAGTAGTGGGAGCTGTCAGTTCCAAGGAAAACTAAACAAGTTCAAAAATTAACCAGGTAGAAAAAGAAAAGCTACATCCAGAGGAAAGGGAAAGGGAAGTTGCATCGTCTTGGTTTTACTAAGATTGTTCTTTATAGAAAATGTGGCGTTAATATGTAGAGTAACTATTTTGGCATTGCATGAAAGCAGCAGGCTCAGTGCAGAAGCAGAAAAAGTAACCAATTTCTGATGAACTCTACAGGGTGAATCCAGTGCAGCAAGTTAAACCTGCCAGCATAAAGAAAGGAAACCCATCGAAAAGAATTTTACTTTGAGTCTTGATACAGGAGGTATTAGTAACACACAAAAATTATTCTTAAATGCTTTTCTAAATCACTGTGTATGTGAAGCATACCTGCCAAAAATATTTAACTACTATATTGAAATATTGTCAGAGACTGCACATATTATATGTTAGTGAAAATTTCTTGGTAGCATTTAGGTATGATTCAGTAATGTTTTGAAGATTAAAAACATGATGGAAATCTACAGCGTGGCTTCAAAGTAAGACATCAGTCAGTTTGTACTGAAAACCACAGTAACAGACCCGTAATACCTAACTGCTAGTCTGCAATGGTTCATTACAAATTCCTTTTAAAATCTTTCTCACATCCTTCCCCCCTTTCCCTATTCTTGTTTTCAAAAAGACTGCAGGAATCCCATGGATTAAGGGAGAACTCATAGTCCAGTAGCATGCAATACTCAGTCAGTCCTAAGGCTATTACAGCACGCTGCTCCCATGCAGAGATAAGCAGTGGGTTAGAAAAATATCTGAGCAGTTCCAAACATCAAGATGATTTCACACCTCGATGGAAAATATGCAGGCTAATATTGCAGCAGTCATTATGGCATTCAGCATACAGTCATGCTAAAATCCACAGAAGAATATAGCTACATTCCTTCATGGGATTAGAAGACTGATCCATACACCACTGAAACCAATAAGATTTTTTTCCATAAGTGGGAACTGGGTTGGATCCTATAAAACATTTACTCTGTGAGCTTTCATGAGACACAGAAGTGCAGAACAGCTCCACTGTCAATGCCAAGATACACCAGCACACAGTGATTTGTAATGCAGACTGCACGTGCTTATTTTCTTTCCTACTAGAAGGAAAGAGCTGACTACAGAATGGAGTAGGTAATGAGGTTACATAGCTGGGCACTGCAAATAATAAATAAACAGGAATAAATACATGAATTCATGACTATCTAAGGAATAAAGCAAAGGTGAAATCAATAGCACCACTTTTGCATATGCCAGAAAGGTCATGCATGCAGCTTTTGAGAACAGTCCCATGTTAATGTGATGTTTTGAGAAGACAGTTTAGATGACATATATAAGCAGTCCTAGCAGAATGCAGCAGTTCCTAGAGAGCTTTAAATGGAAAGTTTTTGTAGCATATGGACTAGTATGTTATGACCTCTGAGCACACAGGCTTCTAAACTCATAGGAACACACTAAGGCAACCTAACACATATGTATGGTCCTAACAATCAACCCAGCCATCCGTGTCACCTGCTGTTGGAGGTGAAGAAGCTGACCCAGTGTGTGTTTCAAAGCCTCACGCAAAGCCCAGTGGTGGGTGCTAAGGTGACAAGGGCAGAGCGAGGGCTGGGGCATCAGAAATAGAACTGGAATAGAAACCCAGCACCGTGTGTGTGTGTATGTGTGTGTGTGTGTGTGTGTGTGTGAAGAGTTGGGTAGGAGGTAAAAAGCCAGCACTGAACATTGTCAGGAGGCATTCGCCTAAAAATCCTGGCCAAAAGGTATCCAACTGCAGCAGAATTCCAACTTGGAAAGTCTCTTTCCACCCTGAAGTTTTACAGAATGGACACCAGAGCCTGAACTGCCCACCCTGGAAAAAGCCATTTCAACAGAAATCTAATGAATGGCTGATGACACTCCTGTCTACTAATAAATATTAGACAGGATGGAAAGCAATTAGCAGAGAGGATAGTGGATGGAGGAGGGGAAGGTAGAGAAACACACAAGCAATCAGACCCACAAAGAGCTGTTCATGTTTGGTCATAACATTTGTTCCAGCAAAACAAGCTTTGTGAATTACATGTTTTGAATCAAAATCCTTCAGAAAGACCGTGCCCCACAGTCTGCTACAGAGCACATCCCTGGCTGACCTCAGAGAGAAGGACCTCTGTTGTACAAGCCACCCATTCAGACACTGGCCAAACACTCAGCAGCATTACCTTCCTGTTAGCAGAACTCTTGAAACCCCTTGAAAAAGAGGGTCTGAGAAGGGGGGTGGATAAAATACTTTAAATTCATCTGCTATGAGTAAGGGTTGTTTCAGAAGTCAGAAAACATGCATTTATCTATTTAACATTTATCTCTTTAACATACTTGGAGATTCTTTTAATCAAAGTGCTGGAGACAAGGGCTCAGCAAATGAAGAAGGAATGAGAAGGTATCGAGCTGCAAAATACAATGGCAGCCATATCAAAGAAGCTCACACGAGTGAAAAAAGCCAAGCAGCTGATCTGTCTGCACAACTGAACGGCTGTGCCATTTATTTTTAAACACTGTTATTGCTCATGATACTTGCATCTACTTTTCCTCTCTCACCCACACTGGAGCAGCTGCCCTGCTTGTGTGAAAATGGAACTTGTGAGCTCCAGCACTCATTAGGGTGATGCCTCACACAAGCAGGCTCTGACTGGGATGCCAGTGCGACAAGTCTGTGTGAAAGGGAAAAGCGACAGGGTGGGAGAGAGATCGTGGCAAAGAAACAGTCAGTGTTCAACAACACTAGAAAAACAATCCTGGATCAGTCCACTGACCACAGACTGTGTGACAGTGAGAACTGGAAACTTCAGGGCAAGTGTGAAAAGGCAGAGTAGCCTAAGAGTAGCCTACAGCAATACTTCCTCTGACACACCTTCCCCAGCTTTCAGCAGTGTATGGCTTAGAGGTTTCTGCATGCTGCCTTCTAAATGCCAAATAGTCACTTGACAGGCAAATTGTCTATGAATTTGCACAACTCCTTTTAAACCCATTTGTATTTTAACCTTCACGTGTCATGGGGCAACAGTGCTGTGCTGCAGCTATGGGTCATGAGAAATGCTTGCATTTCAGTGGCCACCTGCTAAGTTTATTTGTGCCTGTAATTCTTCTGCAGAGTGGAAGACAATCAAAATGCATGTCAAATCACCCTTTCCTCCCCACTCACTGTCATTCCTATCAGGTGAAAAAGGAGTAAAGCACATAGGGGAGACTCCTTCTAGATTGCAGTTGCAAATGCCATGAGCCAGTTCATTATTTTAAGCCTGAAGGAGTATCTTAGCAGTTTGGGCTGCTCTATGGCTGCTTTAGAAGTAAGAGGAAGATTATATACTGACCCAGGCCTGATGATCAGAAAAAAATCTTCACTACCAGGCAATGACAAGTCTGGGCAGAGTGCTTCTGTAAATGGTATGAGTATTATCAGTCCAGACAAGTCCCACTGCAGAACAGAGACTGGGGCAGAGAGGGAGGCACCAGGGCACACACATCCCCTCTGGCACCGCTGGCTAACAAACCCTGCTCCTGGGGAAAGAACTGACAAGCTATGTCTGGCTTCTGCATTGCTAAATTAAAGTTGATATATGGGAGATTTGGAAGAAGAGATGTAATATAAGAATGTTGTCAGGACTAAAGGGAGGATATGGGAATTGTTAGCAAAATCCACTTTCCCTGTCCATCCAGCCTGCTATGTATCAGTCAGACTAGACCTACAATCACCTCAGAGAAGTGACAGCCTACTGAGCCCAGCCCTCTGCCTGTAAAGCCAGCTGTCTGGCTGTTTCAGGAGAGGATAGAAAACTCTGAGGTTTCTCCTAAATGTGCTACCACAGGACAGCAGAAGAGGATTATTCCTCACAGCCTGTAGGGAGGCACTCCCCAGAACCTGCTTCCATCCTGGATCCCAGGCAGCCTGGCAGCAACACTGAGCACCAACGTCCTCCAAAGCAGTGCCCATCAGCTCTGTGGCTCCCTACACCGTGGCTGGGACCTTATGCTTTGTGGAGGACAGCAGCTCCTCGCATTCCTGAGGAACCATCTGACAGGGGTCTCACGGGGAATGTGGGTGCAAGCTCCCAAGGACAGACTCTACCCCTAACCAGAGAGGTCTGTGGGGCAGGCAGCGGCTTCCAGGACACTACAGCATCCCTTTGTTTGCTCTTCCTAGAAGCACCACATGGATCTGCACCAAGCTCTGTCTTGAAAGGCAGCAAGAAAGGAGAGCAGTGTTGCACAGAGATTTCACTTCCATGCAGCCAGCAGCATCATGGATTATTCGAAGCAATTTTTCCATCCAGGACATTTCAGGCCCAAGGCTAGCACTTCACAAAAGGACAAAGGAGAACAATACTTCACAGGTTCTGTTTCCCAGCCTTTTCTTTCAAGAGTCCTCGAAGTCCCAGCACACAGCAGAGTCCAAACTTACTAGAGTTGCATACAAATCTATTAACTCAGTACTGTCCAGAGACTGACAGAGGAAAGTGGGAACAAGCCTGGCTTATTCCAAGACAAAATCTCAGTACAGGTTGCATTTCCAGTGTTCACAGAATCACAGAACCATTCAGGTTGAAAAAGACCTTTAAGATCATCAGGTACAACTGTTAACCAGTCACTACCAAGTTTGTCACTAAACTATGCCCCTAAGGACCACATGTACAGTCTTTTAATTATGTCCAGGTATGGTGATCCAACTTCCTGGGTAGCCTGTTCCAATGCTTGAAAAACCTTCCTAAGAAATTTTCCCTAATATCCAACCTAAACCTCCCCTCATGCAACCTGAGGCCACCTCCTCTTGGACTACTGCTTGTTTCCAGGGAGAAGACACTGACCTCCACCTGGCTACAACCTTTCAGGCAGTAACAGAGAGCAATAAAGTCTCCCTTCAGCCTCCCTTTCTCCAGCTGAACAACCCCAGTTCCATCAGCCCCTCCTCATAAGACTTCTGCTCCAGACCCTTCCCCAGCTCCATTGCCCTTCTCTAGACACACTGCAGCACCTCAGTGTCTTTCTGGTAGCGAGTGGCCCATCAGTTACATATTTCTCTTTGCGGCCCTCTCCCTTGATAAGCTCTTGCACACATTACATGCTTTTATGCAGGCATCAAGCAGTCTTCTGTTGTTTAGAGGCACTTGTCTCCTCCTCTGGAGCTTAGTGACATAGAAGTGCTGGGTTTTCCCACCTAATTCTCTTGTTAAGGGTGAATCTGTCTCCAGAGGCTCTTTGCATCACCTCAAAATGCCCCTTGCCATAAGTGAGAGAAGAGGGATCAAAACACTGTCTGGAGAAACATAGGGTTCTTTCTGGTGAATATTTTTTTTAATCCTGCAGTCAGAGGGTCCCTGGGGTGTGGGACAACTGTGCCTATAGGGACACTGCATTTAACACCTTAGTTTCCATTGCTTAATATTTCAAATGATAATTCTGAAACACACTCCTATTTAGCTCACAATATTTATTCAGTCCCAGCCTCTGCCCTTGCCTATTGCTTTGCTAGTCTCACTTGCCTCTCTTCTGTCAATGTTTGACTCGTTCTTTTTCAAGCCCTGAAGCAGCCTAGCCCTACTACCTTGCTCAACTTCACACTCTATGCACTGTTATGATGTGGTGCTGTCTCTTGTCTTAATCTTATGTCACCAATTACAGTTCAGGGGCTCCTGTAGCCCTGTGTTCCTATGGTTTATAGCCACAAATTATAGAACCCCATAACTTTAAATCACATCATCATGCTCCAATGCTGCCTACTGTAACAAAGTCCCTATTTCTCCTCCAGTGTGTGGGTTTGGCAAACTTGCTCCTTCCATCACTGCACAAAGACATCTTTCTTCTCTTTAGAAGCTGCCTGCTTGTAACCTTTGGTTAAGACAGAACCATTCCCACTCTGAACTAACATTCCAGGCTTATATACTTTATACAAGCTCCCACACAGCCTTTCTCTGACAGCTCCTCACTAGTTAAAGGAGAATGTCATGGAAGAATATAGAGAAGACACGAAATCCACAGCTGAAGAATGCCCCTCATCAACCTTACCAGAGCCAGTGTGTGCCACAACCACTGATTTATGCCTTACAGCACTTTTAAGGGCCTGGAAAGGCTCATAAGGAATCATCTGCCCCTGCCTTCTGCAGCTGACTTCATAGAAGTGTTCTCAGCCACATTTTATTAGTTTGAGAATAATGTATCACCCCCTTGGCATTTTTTAACAGGCTTTTGTTTCCAGATATGACACTTAGAGGGAAACCAAATCTTCCTGCAGGCACCTGCTGACACTCAGGAGGACTCGGAGGCAGTAGATGTGTGCAGCTTCATCTGTTACATGCACACACCATCCCAGGCTGGACAGAAAGCACAGCACAGCCAGCCAGGAGCACGGCCACTTAAACCCATTAGAGGGGTCTTTGCTGTGACTAAGCAGCACAATGAGATTAGGCAGGAAGAGTAGGGGGATGGGGAGGTCCCTGCAGCCCTTGTGTCTTACAAGATTTTAAACACTACACATAACAAGAGCAAAGTGTGGATGGGAGTCAGGGCCTGCTTTGAGCCCAGGGCACAGAATAATTTCTTTATCTGCAAGACTCCCGTTTAGTTTGCTGCAGCCCTGATCATGGTGATACACAGGCAGTGAAGGGCTCATCCAGGAGAGCAGAGCACAGTATCTGGGTCAGTACAGCTGAGGTGCCTACCCTGAGGCAAGGAGAGAGCGTGGCTACCACAGAGATTTGGCTACCACAGAGATTTGTCTCTTCTTTGAAAGGGGCACAAAGGGATTCTAAACCTCCTGGATTTAAATCCTGGCAGAGGTCAGTGCCAGCTTCTTTTCAATATCTCCTAAGAAGGTCAACATGATAAAAGCTCACCCCCTCAGTACTCAAAGCGATTAGCAATCACTCGAGCAGCACCAATAGCTTCTCCTCCTCTCCCCTAGTTTTATTACCAAGCAAGTCTGTGAGTGGGTTCAAAGGAACAGATGTCTTCATTGTGCCTTCCCCCTCCTTTTGCTCACAGGAAGAGGTGGAGCAGAGAGAAATTAGTTTCCTTCAAATAATATTTTTTGCTTACTCTATCCTCTCCACTATTCAATGGTCACAGAGCTAGGGAGGAGACTGCAAACTTCTGATATTGCAGCAACTTATTCAAGAGTGTGACTACAAACTTTCACACTTGGAATACATGAAACAGCTTCTTTATCCAAATAGCACCCACACTTTAATTCAGACTCTTTGTGGTAGAAGCGGTAAAAACTTGGTAAGTATGTTTTGCTTCATCTTTGTATCCAGCTGGGATTGGGTTTGTGGTTACTGGGTGGTTTTTCACCTATCAAGGCACACCTCAGTCTGCAATAGGCAGCATTTTACTGCTTAGCACCAAAGCATGAATGCTGTTCCGAGTGAAATTCCAGGGGCCACAAAGTACTCTATCATTAAAAATAACTTGGTAGCAACACAAAAGCAGTATTTACCCGGCCCCTGCTGCAACCTCTTCAGTCAGCAGCACCAAAAAATGCAAGAGATGCAACTGAATTGCCATTGAAGCCCTGCAGCATGAGCCCAGTCTCTTTGCCACTTGGTGCCGCCTTTTGCTCAGACACAGGCAAAGGTAGGAAAGAGCCTTCCTGGAAAAAAAGTGAAAGAACCTTTGCAAGAATTTGCTGACAGAGCCTGCCCTTACTAACCTGAAAGAACTTCAAGTCTCCTGCTTTGAAAGCTCCAGCCCCTGAACTATGAGCTGCATGAAAATCTCCTCTGCCTGGATAGAAAACAGACATTTTAAGCACAAAAGAAGCCAGAGCACAGCTGGGATCCCAACTGCCTTATTTAATAGTTCCATAGAAAGAGGCATGGCAGACTGTGCAAACACTGCCCCCTCCCCAGGCAGCTACAGAGCATGGGGAGCACCACTCACTGCTCAAAGGATCACCATCTCCCATGGAATACCAAGGTTACCTACAATAGTGTGCAGTAGCCCAAGCCTGCCACACTTGAGCTCTTCCAAAGTACCAGGAGCTGTAGCAGTGCCATTTTGTAGAGACTGCTTTTTTGGCCGCTCTGTTCACAGCCACAGGAGATCTGGATTTATAGACCACAGTCCAGAACCAAACAGCAATAGGGAGGCATCCTAATTTCTAATGGAAGGTAGATAGGATTGCTAAACCATACAGTGAGCTCCCAGAGCACAGATACCAAGAGCAACTATTGTGCTGAGCTGTGAACTGCTTTCCCATGGGACCAGAATGACAACCCTGAGTTTCTCATCTCCACCCCCTCCTGACTCAGCAGTTGCAGAAAAAACCCCACAGTTCTTCCTATAGTTCTCTTTATTAGGGCAGAATGTAGTATATATTTCAGCAGAAGACTGACAGAGCTAAAGTTTTTCTGGGAACATGGAGAGGAGACAATTCCCACCATCCCCTGTAGACATTTCCTTCCTTTGATGCATCCATGAGTGAGGCTACTAGTACCCCATGTTCTGGCTGGTGGAGGCTGCTGGTACCCTGCAAACATTTTGCACAAACGTCTTTTCTGACAGTCATTGACACAAGACTATAGACTCCACATTCCTCAGTGCCAAGGCTTGCTACACTGTATTCCCCATAAATGTCCTGCGTGCAGTAAAACCACGTCTTGTTCAGCAGTTGAGATGAAGACTTCCCTATTATGGATTACAAAATAACCAGTTTCTACTCTTTGGGCCGTACTTCCCAGGCACCACCATCAGAACACTTCCCTTGGACTTCACCCATGTATAAACGTTTAACCAGGTTTAGGGGTAAAGTGCTCCAATTTACAGCATCAGCAGTAAAGTCCAAAGAGCCGTGTTGTTAAGACATACTGACTGCATTTGATCAAGCACTTCTGCTCATTCCCTGCACTCCTCAGTCTGCATATAAGCAAGTTTTAAACAAACAAATGTGTGTTTACCGTGCCAGATTTTCAGGCAACTGCCCAGTCCCTTCTCTGGCATGATTCTATGTATACATATAGCCTTAGAAAAGCTCATTCCAGTGACTTTCTGGGAGACTGCCAAGTGTGACTGCAAAGGGAAAAATAGGTGAGCTAATCACATTCCTATTCATGAAAATGGAATTTTCTCCATCTCAGCAGAAGGTGGAAGGAAATACACTTGGCCGAGAGGACCCCAGTGATCTCTATGCTGATGGTGTTTGACTATAAAGGAACACTTGCAGTGGGAGAAGCACACACGGGCTGTGTGTAAGCACCTCCACACATTAACCAAGCCTACTGCAAATGTATTTCTGTATTCTTTTCAGGCTCCCAGGCTGACAGCAACCAATTCTGGTCACATATTTCCCACGCCTCCCTGGCATCATGGCTCAAGACCTCTGTGTTCACCCCTCATCCTATCACTCTGTTAGACCTTTGCTACATCAAAGGGAACTGTACCTGATGTGGCTGCAGTTACAGACATGCATGGCAGAGCCAGCCCAGCATTTCTATCAGGTTACTCCTTCTCTCAACCCAACTGCCAGCTGAGAGTTCTGGAAAATGTTTTGGCACCAGTCTTAGCTGAATCATCTAGTAAAATAAGCCACATCTGTTCCACACACATGATCTGGAAAACATCTTTTCTGTAGCAATTTCACAGGAGGAGAAGGTAAAATTGATAGCAGCTTGGCTTATGGCCTTGAGCATGCTGCACACCAAGGGAATCAGCTTTTCTAGTCCTGATTGCAAAAGGGAAATCAATCCAGTTTATTCTTCATAATTCACTAAACCACCTCAACTATTAGTAGAGACAGTGAGCAAATCCCTGCCAAACCCCTCAACAGAGGAACCTCCAAAAACAAATACGACAAACCCTGAGAGACTGTCAGCGGGGATTTTTGCTGAGATGCAAAGAGAAACAATCGAAACACCAAGCAACTACAAACAGTCCAGTCAATACAATACAACCCAATGAAAGTGAAATTTAACAAAGCAGCAGAAGGCACAAGACTACCAAAAATGCTTCTGCTATCTATTTCCTGAAAACGTCTTAAAAGCAAAAGTTGCAGTTTTCAAATGCTCTTTTACACAGACTGGAGTACAATGGGGCTCTGTCCCCAACCAAGAAGTCCTAGAGGTACTGGAAATATAAACCAAAAACCTCTATTTCAGCATGAAAAGCTGGTTTAAGTATTACTGCCAGCCATTGACCCTTGTGGGTCAATGTGGACGTGCATCAGGTGCAATGGCACTGCTGCTTCATTCCCTGCCAGGACATCATCAGACAGTGTGGGTGCCTCGCTGGCCACAGCACCAGGAGCTATATGGACCCTCTTCTGGGACAGAAATCTTGGACAGCAAAGCCAGCTATCATGCTGCAACTCTTTTCTGAAGCCTGACATTTGGCAATCTAGCAAGACAGCCTCACCTGCAGTAATCATAACATGTATGCATCCTCTGGTGTCCAGAAAAAAAACAGAGATGGAGGAGCCCAAGCTCCTTGCAGAGTGCCCAGCACCACCAGGCAGAGCACACCATTCCAGATCAGTGACTGAACTCTCAGCTCTTTAAAATGCAGATTAAAACTACTTGCTGCCTTGGGCAGAAATAAAAAAAAATTTAAAACAAATTAAAAAGAGAAGGATTTAATAGCTCTGCTCACTCACAGACCTCCTTGAAAAAGAGCTGAAAAGAGTTAAGATAGAAGTTAATGTAAAGCTTAAGTTTTGCCCTCATCAACCTTGGCTGATGTTTTCAGTGCCAATGAACACACTGTAACAGCTGGAAGAAAAATAAAGTGAGAACAGACAGATAAGGGGATTTCAGAGTGATCCAAGCTAAGCACTGCTGTATTATACTGTCCTTGAAAAGGGATGTGAGAGATCTCTTTGGAGAGAGCACTAGAAGTATATAAGCAATAAGTCTAGGAGAATTTTAGGTTGCAAAGGCCACAATATGACCTGAATAATAAAAAAATTTCATCTCTCATTTTCTCTTGAACATTAGAAACAACTAAGCAAACTTGCAAAAAAGAGTCAAACCTTTCATGCACTTTGCTTCTCTTTCCTCAAACACCATTTCACTATCTCCTAGCTCTAGTCTTCCCTCATGTCAACACAGCACAAAAAAGGGTTTGGGGTTTTTAAATTTATATAGTGCTTAAGTATACAGAAAACAGAGTCAGTCAGAACTGGAAGCACAATGTGTTGTAAATTGTTGTGAGTGATTAAAATTACTTCAAGAACAGTCTTAAAAATATTATCAGGACTCACAACAACTGGTTTCAAAGTTAAGCTGCAAATGAGAATCCATAGCACCATTTTCAAGCTCACTTCAAGGTGATGAGGATTCACATTAGTAAGACTGTGGTAACATGGTCAGGCACTCCATTGCGTGCATCTGTCTTCTCAGCTCTTCACTGTCATGTGTGGAGAGTTCAGTTTGACTCACTACTTGGAAAAGTGCACTTCACAAACATGAAAACCTGTCAAGAAATGCAGGAACCATTGTTCCATTTACTATGAATCTTCCCTAGGGAGAACCTTGTGTAGATCAAGATGCTGGTGACACAAAAAGCTGAATCAAACACTGAAGAAACACCTTATAATGAAATACATTATACTGATTTAGGAGAGGAAAAAGTTTACAACCTTAAAGACTTCACAGTGGAAAGAACTGCATCAGAACATGTAAAAGGAGACAAACACCTTTCTGTTACAAATTGGAGCTAAACCTAAAGTACTGGAAAAACCAGAACTTCCTCCTTGTTTCCAAAGAAATTTTCCTCTTTTGAAATTCTATTGTTGTTAGTTCAAGATTCTTTATATAATGGGAGAAGCTAGAAACTAATGTCATTTTTTCTTAAAAGAGCAAAATTAAATCTCCTCAAAACCCCCAAGCTGATCTATTCTTCAGAAGCTAGGAATTTGTATGAAGTGTCCTTGACCTGACAAAACCACAGTTTAGGAAAAGGCTACACAGAAGCAGAGGAAAGGTGGACAAAAAAGAATCTCTATGCCATATGATACAGTCCCATACAGATGCCATGAATCACAGTCAGACAATTGTTCTCATAATAAAACTTTTTTGTGCCCATTTATTTGTGTCCAACAATTATCTGTCCTTTCCCAATAGCCAAATACTATAGTTATTTATGGCTAAAGAAATTTTGTTTCAAAATAGCCAAATGCAAACTTTGCAACATTGAAGAAAAGCAACAGATGCCAGTTTGCAAGGACGCCTGCTGGCCCAGGAGATTGGTAATCTTGAATTACTATCATTTTATTACTGAAAAGAGCTTTGCTTTTCCAGAAAACAATCATCATGCAGTTTGGACTGAAAGCAATCACACCTCTAGATGGACAGAGAAAAAGAAGGAGGGAGGATGGAAGAGAGGATGAAGCAACCCAACCCTGCCTATGGAACAGAAACAACCAGTGTGTCTTCCCTGTAGGCTGAGGCTGGGTAAGTAAATATTCACTTCCCTGGTCTGTGCACACAGGTGCCACCAGGGAAGATGGAGCTAACTCTGTGTGGCAGAACATGCTGGTGGTGTGACAGCCTGGCTCTGTCAGGTGTAAATGCACTTCAGGGGTCTGGAGATCTTCACCTCCAAAGCAGACTCCAGTCGGGGTTAGCACTGCACATGTACCTCATTTAGGAGTGCTTCTGGCAATTTACAGGTAAGGAAAATATGTGTGCTGGGAAAAACAGGTCATAAAAAAACAAGACTAAATATAAACTAAAAATGCAGCAGACTGCACTTTGTGGCCACAGTAAGTGGAAACCTGAGACACTTCCTGACAGAACGCTGGTAAGCACAGACTATTTTTCCCTCCCTCAGACAGCAAAGAGGATCCAGCCTTTCCCAGAACTTAAAATTCAATATTGCAAGAGACTGCCGACTCCTCTGTACATCGGAAGCAATGGGGGAAGCGAACAAAGCTGCTTTACTTTCTCTAATCTTTCTCCCTTGTGTGCCTGCACCAGATGGTGCCGAGCTGCAGGTTGGAGAGAGATAATAAACCCAGAGGAAAAGAAAAATTATAATATTAGGTTATAAAACAGCTGACCTTCAAATATGACGTCAGCTCCTGTTTAATTGATGGGACAGGTCCAGACAGACAGACGCAAGCACCCTGGGATGCCCATATTCAGCACCTTCCTTTCTAATATGGGAAGGAGCCATACGGCAGCACTGTTAAAATGGACTGCTCAACCTTTAGAGGTGTGAGAATGAGCAGAGAAAAAGTCAGAGTCTCCTTTTAACTTCAGACAGGCAGGACCACTTGTGGAAAGCATTCTAGCTGCAAGTGGTTTTCCTTAAACCCTGGACCAGGATCACCAGTCTCTACTGATGATAGCCTGCCTTGCCCACCATAAGGGAAGTGAAATAACCCCCGAGTTAGCACAGATCTTCCAGAAGTGGAAAATTATCAAATATAAGATGGTTTAAAGCTTCTGGCTACTCTGGTCCAGAAGATTGCTTCCAACTGCTGCCACTGCAAGCACTCCTATGGACAGTGGTTTTAAACAGCATATTAGAGACAAGTGTTATCCTGCTGCAGTCAGGCACAAGCTCTGGAAAACTACCACAGCATACTGTAAATTTTTGCAACCTTTTTTGAGATGCTGATGTCAAACAATTCGAACCAGCCTAGTCTTGAATGACAATTTTCTATGATGTCCAGCTCTGGATTAAAGCAAAACACACTAAATAGTACTCCTGCTGATGAAATGGAAAGCTAGGTTACTGTGAGGAAGATGGAGCAGTGTAAAGTGCATGGGCCTGAGACTGGGAAGCCCTGGGTGACTCTCTACCTCCCCTGCAAACACTTGCAGCACAGAAAAAGGCATCTCCTCCTCCTTGGCAAGGAAGTCATCTCCTGCCCACAGCTGTCTTTGCATGTTGATGAAAAGGGCTTTAAGACTATTAGTTGATTTGAGAAACATTAGATTCTGTTTCAGTGCTTCCACTGCTCTCTAGGCAAAGGTGACAGACAGCAGCCTCAGCTAGAACAGTGTGCATCTCATGAGGAGGAAGCATTTTGCCAGTCTCAAGAGAAATCTATACAGAGACTCCCAGCAGCAAGGGACAAAGCCACACTGAGTGACAACACTGAACAGTTCAGTATTTATTAGACATGTACAAAAATAAAATAGCTTGTTGTTAGCAGCTCAGTGCTGAAACACTGAATTTCAGTTTTCTTGCTGCGTCAAAGATACTTCAATCAGGGAGGAACAAAGCCAAGAGCAGAGACACTCAGTTCCTGTGTCCCAGCAGAGTGTCTGCACCCAGACACCAATACAAACATCCCTCAGTCACACCATAGCCGTACCAGGTCTGCCTGGCTCTGCTCTCTGGAGCCAGACAGATGGCTGGACACTGGCCAGCAAACAGGTCCCTCACCAAACTAGTGCTTCATCATCCTGTGAACAGCCCTGTAACTTGCCTCTGTCCTTCTCAGAAACCAAAGGCTGCTGGCAGGGAAGTGCCTTCCTAGGAACTCAGAAATTCTGCAGAGAGATTGGAATCGAGGCAGCAGTGATTTAACATCTACCATTAAAAGCAGTTTAAAATTTTATGGTCAGAGATAATAAATCCTATCCAGACATTTGCAGCTTGCCAGTCAGGCCATAGGCAGGGCACAAATAGCTTTGCTGCACGATGACCAGGAACAAATTTAAGTGCATTTTATACAGAACACAAGCTCTGGATTGCTTCAAACCCCTGCTTTGTCCAGCACCTGCCTGAGCAGACACAGGGACACAAAAGGAGGTGCTCAAGCAACCAATATTTGCCAGTTAAAACTGATGGGGCCAAGAAATGAGGAATAAGGAAGAACAATGCTGAACTGTAGTGCAAATCTGGAGCATTATCTTCCTTGGTGCACAACAGAATAGCATCAGCCTTGGAAACAATCTTACATTTTCCTCCAGAATCACCCTGGATTTTCATTTTGGCCCAGGTTGCTTCTCATACTGCCTTTAGTATCTCAAACAGCTTGAATCACTGCCTGGTTATCAAGTGTGGCACTGAACACCTGCATGGGTAGGAATTCTGCATTAACACAGTTTGGATGAGATTCCAAGATGCACTGTTGGGATCTTTCAGAGATGCTGGTCACACGATTGTTCTGCCATGCTGAGGACACAAATTGCTTTGCCTTCCTATGTCAGCTGGTTTTCAAAGCAAATAGGAGGACCTTCAACTGTCCACCAGGAACAGAGACAGGGATTGACTAAGGAGTGTCCTTGTTACCATTTCTACTACAAAACAAACCCACAGACTCTTGCTGCCTTGCTGTGTGAGACACACAGAGCAAAAGGCACACAGCTCACAGAGCTGTGCACAAAGCCAAGGAGGTGGTGGGGCCTCTCTGAACGATTTCCTAACTTCCTCCCATATGGGTCAAGAGCAGACCTCCCACATCCTCCAACAGGAACAATTTCAGTAGCTGGAGGCTAAAGATGGAGTTGCACCAGCATGGAGGGGACATCAAAAGAGAGAGGTTTGCATCAGTGATACCAGCTCTACTCTTCCACAGGCTTCTCCTCTTACCTCCTGAGATTAATTGCCCCTGTAATTGTGAGCAATACAACACTAACTACAGTCCCTTCAATATTACAGTCACTGAAGTTGTAATGCCTTAAAAACAAAGGAACTGGGAGAGGGGATGGTGAAGGGAGAGGGGTGAAGCTGTGCTGTGTCAGGGAAAGGGAAGAGGCCTTTCTCCAGCTCTTTGATGTTGACTCCTGCTGTTCTAAATGGAACCCTACCCAGGAAAATAAATCTTCAGTTAAAGAATACTGCAAACCACAGTGGGGTTTTATCCTGGCAATACCAACCCCACACCAGCTTCTAAAGCTCTTAGTTGAACAGAGGGTGAGCAGCAGCAACACTGTGCTGAAGTCCGCATTCCTAACATTCCCCAGCGAATGCAGGCAAGCTCAGAGGAGGCAGCTTAGGGGTTATTAGCTGAGAATTCAGGTCCAGATGTGCCATGGTACAGAGGTCAGGGCAGGGATACAACCTCCTGTCTCTCCTGCACACTCATTTGAAAACCTTCAAGCATTCCCAGTGTAGCAGTCTCTGTGCTCTCACTACCCACCATTGCACAAAGCGTATTTTGCTCGTGTTCCTTCAGTCTGTGCTGTCTCTGGGGCTGGAGATCCACACGGCAGCAGCCTCCTGGAGATCTCATGAAAACAGCAGCCAGCAGCTCCCACCCTACCCCTGATAACCACTACATCCCTGGGAAGGAGGGGAGTATTCATGCAGCAAAAATCAACAAGCCTGCTTGTTTCTTATTCCAAAGCGAAAACTAAGGTGGGGTTTGTTCAGCTGAGCAGAACAGCCAAACCTTGCAAGGAGGGCAGGAAAAAATGTGGGCATTTTTGATTTTGGTTTGGACCAAGTACCTTGAAACAGGGTGGGCACAGGAATATTTTAATAGGAAAAGTTTAAAATTTGAAATGCAGAAGAAAAAATTCTAAATGCACTACACCTGTTCAGTAACACTGCTCCTCTGGAGACAAAGGGGACTGGGAGAAAGGGATAAAACAGGGCAAAAATCCAATGCTTCAAGCTTTTATTATCCTACCTTCAGAACAGAACAGAGTCACTAAACCTTTCTGAGTTTTAGAGCAGAAGGAAAATGGAAACAAACACTTGATTTTTTGGGTATATTTTAGAAAAAATATGGCACATTAATACTAAAAAAGCAAAGTTGAAAGGTAGCAGGGACATATGTGACGGTAAAAGGAGATCCATAAATTCCACATGTAGCAACTGGAGGAAAAGAACTGTGAAGGTAGGGAGTTAATTCCTATTATTTGGTGGACATTTTCTGATAAATCAGTTTGCTAATAAAATAACACAATCTTTTTTTTTTTTTAAGTTATTCATTTGCAGTGTTTAATAGGAACATTTTCAGCCTTAGACTCTGAGCTGCATTCGGCAGCTACAGTGCTAATAATTAACTGTTAAACTATTTTGCTCCTTCAGCTCACCAGCTCCCTTAAAATGTCCTGTGGCAGAAGCCAATGTGGTGTATGACCAGGAAATGAGCTGTCTTGGAGACATCTTCACACACAACAGCAGCTCAGTCAGTCACTTTGAGTGACGCCACCCAGCAATCTGCACATTACCTTCAAACACAAAATGAGGATATCAAAGCCACTGAAAGAGAAATCATCACTTGCAAGAAACATGCTATTCTTCTCTCGTGCACTGTTAGCTGAAGGAAGAGCTGTAGCAAGATGAGAGTTCTGATCTCAAAATGCACTGCTACCTCCGTGCGTAATCAGGTCACTAAAAGGCTAATGGTGTTCCTGTTCATACAACCATTTATAGGAAAATTATACTCTATGCTGGTCTTGCAGAGTCGGTTTCAGGTCAAACCTGCAGGTACCACTTCTAAATCAGAAAGTTACTAAAAGGTTAGACAAAGAAGTAATCCAGAAGTGTGATCACTAGCTATAACTAAACCTCTTGGATTAGAAGAAGAGCTACAACTTAAAGCCATTCTAAAGTACCAGGCATCAATTTACAAAGACTACAAAAGAGTTATTTCCAAGGTAAACCACTAATCCTATGTTATATGACCTGATTTAATTAGATGCTTATCTTCTAGCCATCCTAATGGAATGCTAAAATGGTGCTATTCTTGGAAAGAATATGTGGAACCAATCCTGCCCAGCCTGAAGATGCAGGCAGGGATGCACCAAACTCCCTCTCACCAGCTCTATACACGTATGCAAAATGCCAAGGCAGAAAACGAGTCAAATGCCAGACAGATTACATTCATGCCAGTGCATGTCTGGGACCCCAAACAACATGTTTGGGATTCAGGATTATGAATAACAGGGCATAATGTCTTTAATTGCCTTCAAAACACCTCTTCAATGGCAATAGGCTTCTGTTGAGCTTTCTCCTGTCCCAAAAGACAGGTTGGTGACCTAGCAGGTGCCAAACGTAGTGCACCAAAACCACCAAGCATCCTCAGTTCTCTTCTGCACACAGTGTGATGATCCAACATAGTCAAAACTAACAGAGAGTTATTCCCCTCCTGAGCCTCAAGGACTACTGGAGATGGTGTTCCCTGAAGGCCTTGTGCAAGTACAGAAAGGTGCACTTAGTGATGCCACATCTTTGCTAACTCAGTGGCTTCTGAAACCACAAATCTGTTAACCCTAGGTTGCATATTTGCAGCACAAAACATAATGCACGTCTCTTGCACATTTTTTTCATAGTATCACATATGACTTGGGAGTAGCCCAACTCCTGTGCAAACAGGGGTACAGGCAAATGCTTGAAACCTTCAGGAACAAAGACACAGGCCCTGTATAGAATATTACTGCCAACAGCTCCAGTTAAGGGTAAAAAGAAAAGCCTTGTCCCAGCTGTAATAAAAGGTTCCCCTGGGCAGCAAGAAGAGTAGTTTTGTTCACAGAATCTGTGCATCTCAGCTGAATTAGTTAATGTGTGTTGAACACATTGAAAATTGTGAAGTGGTATATAAATGCTAAGGATTGTTATTTATTATTGTCTTGGTGCATAACAGCGGAAACCAGTGCCATTTACAGACACGAATTAAGAACAACAGGAGGTCTGTCAACATGCTGTGGGTCTGGGGATTTTCTTCATTTGTCTCCCTCACTCCTGTCTCCCTCAGACAGAAATCTCTTCCATAGGACTCCTACAGTCCTCGCCAAGCAGTGCTGGCCTTGGCCCAGCGAAGCCTGTCACACTGGAACAGCTCTGTTGGGAGGGGGCAAGACCTCCACATAGAAAAAAATAAAGGCATATACACATTTTAAAGGTAAAGAAAAAGTTACTTAAAAGAAATTGAGAACTCGGTGACATACACAGAACAACAGAGTGGTTCATATATATACAAGCAATGTCTTACAAGACTGGTCTCAGCATAAGAGCAGATTTTTAAACATTGAATTCTTTACCGGAATTGTTAAGGAGCTTAGATAAAAAGATGATTCCAGATCTCCTGTATGTGACTTGGGTGAAGGAGAGAGAGAGTTTTTCTAGTTTGTAAAGTAACTCATGAGTGCCCTAGTTCAGAGCCAGAATTTAGGTTTAAGAGGATCAAAACAATTATTTTTAACCTTGATTTTCCAGACTAACTTGTCACTTAACTCTACAGCTCCGATAACATGAAAATAGTTTTGCTTAGTGTTTATATAGCTACATATAAATCTCTCCCCAAGACAATGAAAATAACTGCAGAGAAAGTCTTTCTTTGATGTTACAAGCCTGTGTCAAAAGGGTTAGTTTCACTGTAATGTTGTTGCCTCAACCATAAATTTTGCACATCCAAAAAAATTCACAGGATATTGAGAAAAAAATGAGGGTTCAGGGTCAAACTTTTACAGGCAAGTTATTACATAATGCAAGCCTCTGAGAGATGCTCAATCAAATTGTAATGGTTCCTTTTTCTCAATAATGCACTTAGATGTGCATTACAGCTTACACACTGGAAAAAAACCACAGGCATTTAATTCAGCTTGTCAGAGACATGCACTAGCAGAGAGACTTGCATTCCTCTTATTTTCCTCAAGTTACTGATTGCTTAGCACATAGTTGCCTTACTGTCTACAACATACAGGTATTTCAGCAACTGGAGCTTTAAGGGCCTTGTATCAAGGGGCCAATATCAATACCTGATCTCTCATTCAGCACACTGTATGCAACTGTAAAAGATGAATTTCAGAGGCCCTGAAGTGTTGTTACAGTGACATTCCCTTCTCTATTTGCAGAGCTGAACTTTTTTTTTAATACCATTAAACCAAAAGTTTATTTTAAACAGCAATTCACAGTCCATGCCAGAACTGAAGCAAGCTTTGCTGGTTGTATCTCAAGGACTAGCTACTGCAGAGCAGTTTCTCAGCTATCCCTGCATACAGATTTGCATCCACACTCAGGCTTCAGAATCACATAGAATGAAGAGGAGTGGGTTTCAGAGAATCACAGAATCTGCTGAGTTGGAAGAGACCCACAAGGATCACCAAGCCCAACTCCTGGCCCTCCACAGCACCATCCCCAAGAGTCACACCATGTGCCTGAGATCACTGTCCAAACTCTTCTTGAGCTCTGCCAGGCTTGGTGCTGTGATCACCTCCCTGGGGAGCCTGTTCCAGTGCCCAAACACACTCTGGGGGAAGAAGCTTTTTCTAATATCCAACCTAAACCTCCCCTGACACAACTTCAGCCCATTCCCTGGGGTCCTGTCACTGGTCAGCACAGAGAAGAGATCAGTGTCTGCCCCTCCTCTTCCCCTCAGGAGGAGGCTGTCACTGCACTGAGTCTCCCCTCAGCCTCCTCCAGGCTGAACAGACCCAGTGCCCTCAGCTGCTCCTCATTCAGCTTCCCCTCAAGGTCCTTCACCATTCATTGCCCTTCTTTGGATGCTCTCTAATGGTTCCATGTCTTTCTTACATTGTGGTGCCTAAAACTGCCCTCAGCACTTGAGGTGAGGCTGCTCCAGAGAAGAGCAGAGGGGACAATCCCCTCCCTTGCCCAGCTGGCGATGCTGTGCCTGATGGAAAGGTAATAAGGTGGTTACCTTGTCATAAAGGAAAATTGGATTCAACAAGCAGGACTTTCCTCTCATGAAGCTGTGCTGGCTGGGACCAATGACTGTGTTGTCTTTCAAGTGTTTTTCAACACCTCCCAGAATAATCTTCCCCATAACTTTACCAAGCACTGAAGTGAGACTGACAGGCCTGTAGTTTCTGGGGTCCTCTTTCTTGCCCTTCTTGCCAGCTTCCAGACAGCTGGGACTTGTCTGGATTCCCAAAACCACTCAAAAGTCATTAAGAGAGGTTTTGTGATAACATCAGCAGGTCTTTGGAAATTCTTGGATGAATCCCATGAGGCCCCATAGATTTTTAAGGATGCAGCAGGAGCAGCAGATCCCACACAATTTCATGGTTGACCGGGAGAAGATCATTCTCTCAGTCATGATCCTCCAGCTCAGGGCACTGAGACCCCCTTGGTCCATCATTCCCCATTCCAAACCAGTTCAAAGTCTGTCAAGGAGCACCTCTGGATGGATATAAGTACACCTTGCTCTGAATGCTGGCAAAGGAAGAGGTACATTTAGAAGGAGATGAGGGCATTTCCCTGCTGCTCACAGGACAACCCTTATTTCATGTGAAGCAGTCAGCTCCTTTGTTTGCTCTCAACTCCAGATTCCTCAGCACGCTGGACAGTCCTCTACAATCATGTTCAAGACTGGCAATGTACAAAAAAGTTTACATGAATTGATCACAAAATACCTACAAGAGCTTGCAAGATCATGCAAAATGCCTTCTGGAACAGGTTCCTGTTGCAGTGAGCTAGGGACAGAGATTAGAGTTATCAGCTTTGACACTCAGCAGGAATGTGTCACAAAGGATTAAATCATTATTTCATGAAGTGTCAGCAAACGCAGCTTTCCTGCTGTTCTACCACTAACTTATACATTAATTAGTGAGGTACAAAGCAAACACAAAATATCTCCAAGCATGTGCCTATGGATCGGACACAGCCAGAGCTATTAGCACAGGATTCATTTCCAAGAGGAATCACCCAAAGCATCACAAAGAAATAGCTCTTCAGACTATTAAAATGCAAAGAGTAGAAGTGCTGAAGGGAAATGCGCAGAAGCTAATTGCAATATTTGTCTTAGCATTTTTGATAGATGTTTAATACCACTCCTTTACAACCTCAGCACCTGATTTTCTAAACCAAGTCAAATATACACCACTGAATAAAAACATCCATCCTTGAGAGAGAGTTGTGGAGTAGTGCCAAAAGATCCCAAGACAGGAACAGGAGAGTTGAGACAGGACATTTTAAAACAAAAAAAAAAAGCACGCTGCCTAACAGCTTATGCAGTAAAGCAAGAACTAACTTTGTTATTTCCAGATGAAACTGAAAGGGTTTTCTAACTGCTCAGTATTTCTGGACCAAATTATTTGTGAACTCTCACTCCATCAGTGGGTAGAAGGAATTCTGTCTGGTCTGACTGCAAGCCACATTAGAGAAGATCTAGGCAGACCAATGACATCCTACACATAAACCTCTGCTTTTCTACTAAATCATGACCTTAGAAGTGTGTCATTCATGTCATTAGACAAGAAAAAGGAAAAAAAAAAAANGAAAAAGAAAAAAAAAAAAAAAAAAAAGAAAAGATTCACAGCTAATGGCTATCCAAGCAGGATTTCTAGTTTTGACCATGTCTTGTATTTTTCTTTTGCCTTCTGTCCCTAACTGCTGCCTTCTACTGAGAAACATTGCCTGACACTGCCAAATTGCATCAGCATGCACACTATGGACAGGATGCATTCTTTAAACTAATTTGTCCCAATTTTGCTTTGGGATCCCTTCAGTACAGAATAAGATTACTTGCTAGAACTGGGTCAGGTTGTAATCTCTCTCACAGAGGTTGAATTGTACTTGATCTCAAAGCCACTAGATCAACACCCAGTGACAGGGCAACTGTTTGCCTTCATTATCTAAGTACTTTTCATAGCAAGACTCTCAAAACCAGACCTCCTTTTTTTACATGGGAGGGCTGCATGATTAAACCATCCTGTCAGGAAGAACTGCAGCATCCTCATGTTCCACTCTTCCAGTACCACCCCACCTTTGACAGAGTGCTGAAGCACAGGAGACAAGGAAGGCTTCTCATAGTACCACGGCCCTACTACATACCATTATATTCAGAAACTTGCACAGGTCTGTATAAATTTGGGGGCAGTTCAGAACAGAGGTCTAGGGTGTCCTCACTCTGACTCAGTGTTTCACCCACAGAATGATTTTCTTAGATTGAAATAGATGCCACCCACCTCCTGTTCTACCAGCTGAAGCCACCCAATGCTGTGAAAATGTCTGCCCACAGCCCTAAACATGAGTGGGCAGCAGTAACTACCACTGCTGTGTCAAAGACATGGATATTATGAACCTTAGAGCAACCAATCACCCCCACTCAACGGAATGCAAGTTGTACTTCTGACACCAGCATGCTTATAACAAAATGCCCTAACAATCTTCTAATTAAATGCTTTAAATTAGGTTAAAATCAGACTGACAGTTGAAACACAATGCATTAATAGGATTGTTATAACTTTCTTAGCATCAAGTGTTTATTAAAAGCTCAAAAGTCAAGTATGTTGGGGAGCAGGGAATCTATCTTCTTCAAATTGAATGATTCCTACACAACCACACAGTCACTGAAATAGTGCTTTGAAAGAACTGTAGAAAGTTTATCTAATGCAGAAGTACATGATTCAGAGACCTGCCAGTTTGGCTGAAGGACTAGGGCACAGATTAATCCAGTTAGTCCAGGACAATCGCTATTTACAGTAAAAAGGAATACAACAGAATGGTAGAAATTAAACCAAACAGTGGAGTTCTCTTAATGAAACACAGCAAAATCCATAGCTGCATCTGTCAATTGAAACATCAGCTGCTGCTGAAAGATTTATTTTGAATGTTTCATAAGCTGTCTTCCAGTTCCATTAGCAAAAAAAAAAAAAAAAAAAAAAAAAAAAAAAAGAGCCAACCCCCATATTTTTATAGTGAGACAATAAGAGAGGTTTGTGCTAACAGAAGTCATAAAACTTCACTGGATATAAAATCCATATTTAAGATGGGGAACCTATGAAATATGGTTGTAAGTTCCAATAAAGCTACACTTCAGCTCCTGAACTGACATCACAGGACAAGACTTGGACCAATAACTTGAGACATGCAGCTAGAGCTCATTTTCCAGCCCTCTCACCCTTGCTCCCACGCAGGCTCACTGCTCTTTTCTCACTAAAGGACATTCTGTGAATTCAACCTCCTAAGCTGCTTTCTGCTCAGCTCCCATGATAGGTCCTCTGCTTTTGCAAAGGCAAAAACCAGGGCAGATACTCCCCTTTGCTTCCCCAGAACTCCACCTACTCTACTGCTGTTTTCATAGCCCAAAGACAGGCAAATTAAAGACAGTCTAAATGTAATACAGTAAGCTGTACACATGAAGGGACTGTCACTCTCAAGGAATTTTCTCCTTGTTCAGAGGATAGCAGGCCAAGTTACCAGCGGGCAGAATAATGGTTTTCTTTAAGGACATGGAACTTAACCCACCCCAACTAAGGGAAAACCCATCTCAGGAGATATGTCACCCTATATAATGCATTCAACTCTTAAGCCTCTCTTTTCACAGCAAATGAGCTACAGCTCTTGCTTCTTAAGTGAGCTTCATACACCAGCAACACCCAGACAAAGGTGATGGACTCAATGGAGGTCATTTTTCTTAGACTCAGAGAGACCTGACAGGTCTATTCCAGAGCCTCTACCTACAGCTGCCACCACAGGGTTTCACACAGATATGCTTGGAGGTGCAATTTGCCATCTTAATCACTGTTCACAGTGTCATGCTGAAGCAGCCCTTGCAACTCAAGACCCCTTGACTCCAGGTGAAAGCCAATCTTGGCCTTAATTACATCTCTTCCTGGCACTTTCTCACCTAACCAATCCTGCAGGGTCTGACCTGGACACAAAAAGATTCCGGAGGTATGCCTGGGAAAACCATCTTTGTAGCAAAAGGACTGGGACATGCACCTAAAGGTGCCCCTAAATGCAAAAGTGCACATGTCAAGGCCCAAGAAAAGGTGTAAAAGGTTCAGCTGTACAGGAGACAAAGCAGGAACCTGGCATTTGTCAAATAAAAATTGAGACAGACAATCCCAAAAAAATTGACAAGCTTGGAGATTCCCTTTGAGAAGCCCCGGCAGGACTTCTACCTTCTGAGTTTCCTCTAGACTGTACATTGTCTGTGGGCTACTCTGGGTCTCTGAGTACACATCCAACCTGCAGATCACCAAAGCTCTAATAAAACATGTCCTCCAGCCTTCCTGAGCAACACTGGAGTCATCTTTAATTTAGCTTCACCTATAAAAGTAGCTAGCTGCTTCAAAGAAAGTTGAACGACTGGTTTCTGACTAGAATTGTCCCGAGTATTTTAGCATTCATGCAAAGTCATGTGGAAAAAAAAAGGAAAAGTCAAAACCTCAACAACTCCTGTATCCTGGTTACCATCCTCCACTATAATTATAAAATTGCCCTTAAAACATAATTGCATAATTGGGCTTGGCAAGTATTCACCCAAATCTCTTACAAATATTCCACAGACTGAAGGAACAGGCGGTGGGCAGTCTGACAAGCCTGCCATGAGAATTTGTGCCCTTAGGACATGTTCCTAGCTATTACACTAAATACTTTGCATCACAGACTAATGTTTCAAAACAGTAGTTGAGCAAGTGAATACCAGCGTCTTAAAACAAATTGAGACAAAGATTTTCAATCTCTTTTCCCTGATGACACATATATGGACCAGCAATCCCTCTGAACAAAGAGACAGAGGAGGCTACCAAACCTTTTTAACTAATTCCCAGTGAGATGAAATTGGTTGATTTCTGACAGGTAGAACCAAATAGAAGCTACCAATGTTTTGTAGGCTTACTACCACTTTAGTACACTGTCCTCTAATTAAGGAAAACCAAAACCACAAGAAACCCCCACAGCCTCAGATGCAAATACAGAAACATGTGGTCTGCGGGGAGAGGACACACAAGTGAAGCCAGAAATGAAATCTGCGATACAGTAAGGTTGTTTTTAACAGCTGTGCATTATGCATTCAGCAGCACAGGGAATGCCAGCAGGGAGCCTTTATTAACATAGGCCTCGGAGTACAGTGTGCTCCTATCATGATTGGCCTCTCTTGAGAGAAGGCACACACACACAAAAGACTTAACCCTAGACAGATCACTCCAATCCTGTTGCTATTTCATCAGCTCCACACTGCAACAGCAACCAGAGAATTTCCATGATGTATCCCAGACAAACAGGTAAAACTTCAAACAATGCCTGAAATCTAATCTACAGTAGATTTTATCAGCAAGTTATGGCAGGTATGGAAGGGGAGAAAAAAATGCCACACAAACCCACACAAGAGTCACACTGCCAGTGCTGTTCTGCTACACAGACCTCAGGTAGAGGGGGGGGACTGGAAAATTCTTTCCTTGTAGAAGCTGCTGATAAAAGCAAGCTATTGTGAGGACACCTGTGTTGTCAGCACAGCAATCTGCACCTCCACAGCACATATTTTAGGGGCCCATCAGTCCAAGAAACAGCTGGAAGCCTTGCTACAGATGCAGGGGCTCAGCACGATAGCTCACTCCATTTGGGAAGCTGGTATTGGCAGCAGAAATAATTTGCTGATGCCAGCCCTGCTTCCACTCTGAGACTTGCCTCTATCACAAACACTTGCTAGCACACCCAGTGCAGCACCAGGCAGACACCAGAGAATTAGGAAATGATCTCAGAATAGGCTCACCACCTCTCCTGTATCAGGTGCTGAGACAAGTTCTCTAGAGGTCTTGTCAACAGCTCTAAGCTGCAGCTGGTTGCAGATGCTCAAAGTATGGTCTGCCCTGGTGGGCACTTCCCACAGAAGTAACCGACTGAACTGACAAAAAGATACACTAGACACCTTAAAAACCCAAAAGGCCACTTTAGCACCAATTTAACTAGTCCTTTCCCTGATTTGATTTCTCAGGAAGGAAAATGGCATGAAAAGTCCTAAGCATCCATCCTCTGGCCCTGCTGAGAAGTCTCATAGTAGGAAATAGAAACAAAACACCAACCCAAAGATCTTGAAAATTGCTCTAGATGACTGAGCCCTGATGTGGCCCTGGAGTGGAGAATACAGCTCTATATGGTCTGTACTTATTCATATCTCTCTGTTCCTTCCTCCTGTTAACAAAAAAATTTCTAGAGTTAGTATTTCAAATAACATGAGCTGGTTTGAGGGAGCAATAGCACTAGAAATTTCAAGGGGTTATTTTACATGCAATGTTCTAGTTCCCAAGAGCATAATATACGTGTTTTTGAAGCCTACCACATCTGTGCATTAAAGCACTTTTACTTAGGTGCTGAACAGAAAGAGATAGGTATTGTCTATTAGAGAATTTCCTGAAAGTACTTGTGCTGCAAGAATACTGCAAGAACAATACTCTCTAGGCCAGGGATCCATAAAAGGTTTTTAATGTGACTGCTATGCACCTCTCATCACAATGGCAGCAACTGCTTTAAAAATCAAATATCATTGACTGTAATATCATCATTTGATAAAAATACTCCTTTATCACTATTTAAGCACAAAACTGAGTCATCAGGGGAATAAGTAATTAGCTCCATCCATGACTACCAGGCAGAGACTTGGTCTCAGTTTTTCTTAGCCAGCCCTCTGCCCAGCACACAAGACTGTCTTTTCTCCATCTTTTTCTTGGTTGCTACAGCATTCCCCTCCTCTGAAGCTCAGTTACACCCGAGTCAAAGAGACAAGTATTTATCCGGCATAGCTCAGTGTGAGTACAGGAAGTTACCCAGCAAAGGCATCAAAATACACCTGTTGTTTTGGTGTAGGGTGTTGGCAAGACCATATGGTCTTAGTGACTGTGAAAGGGACTGTGAATGTCCGGGAACTACCCGCATTCAGAAAACACTCAGCTCCCCCACCAGAGAGATAAGTCATTTGCAGTCCTGTTCTAATGTTCGGGGCACAAGATTTTGGACAAATGCATGACAAGTAGTACCTCTCCCTAATTTTCTCACAGTCCAACTCTTTAGATCTCCCAGAGCTCAGTTGCTTATAGCCAGGGCAAGACAACACAGATGAAAAAGAGTTAATATAAATTAAAAGCAATGTCTGACCTAGAGGGGAAGCCATGCAGAGTACAAACATCTGAGAATCTGCACAAGGTCTCCTCACCTACCATTCATCCACCAATTATACACCAGTGTAATTAAATCAGGAAAGCTATGTTTAATTTTCCTATCATCACCCGACAAGATAAGAGCAGTACGTATGGGAGGGATCAGGCACAGGGGAAAGAGCTATTTATTAATAAGTTAAATCCTTTTAGATTTAAGAGCCTCTTCTGCTAAGAAGGATCTGATCCATGAACACAACTTCTGGGTCTAATGAAGACAAATCAGACACCCCATTTCCATTTCTGTCCTGGGCTCGGTCCTCCAGTTTCTTCTTTTATTCAGAAACAAGACTTACTGAAAATTATCAGGTACAACTTAGGCAGAAATATAACTTTTGTTGAAAACAAAGGTTTACTATACATTTAAAACTGAAGAATGCTCATTTCCCAGTTATTATATTAACAAAGACAACCACATTAATTTACATTATTTCTAAACAGCCTAAGGCTCCCTGTTTCATGAACAGCAAGGCATTAGAATGCTTTTGCAGAAATACAAGACATGCTCCAGCTCATTCTTCTGTTGCCTCCTCCCACATGAGGCGGGAAGAAATTCTGTGGTCCCAGCACTCTGCAAAGACTATTTATGCTTAAACAGGATCATACAAAGCTTTCTGTATTTGCTAGCCACACTGTAGCTATAGCTGTTTTCTCTCCACTCTTCTTTGCTCCATCCCATCCAGCCATGCTTCCTCAGCCAGTTATTGAAAGCCCTGATTGAAAAATGTATCAGATCATAATAGTGGATGACTTTCACTGGATCAGGTTTTCAAGAACAAAAATCCTACAGGCTTCCATGCAACCATGGCTTTACCACATCTTTTTTTTGTTGTTCAACTAAGAAGGGAAAAATATTTTTAACTGCAACTATAAATATACATGCTATTGACTTTTCAACTTGTTGTCCTTGTTCTCAGGCTAAATTTAGTCTGCTATATCCTGTCCAGCCCTCGGTGAAAAAGCAACACACACATAAAATTGTGCAAATCCCATACAGCAGGCAATTATACCAATCCAGGTACCTTACAAGATAACCTGTGGGACAGGTAGATTCTCATTACAGAGTGTAAGTATGTTCATGGCATATAGAGGAAGTGGTCTATTATAGTGACCATCCTTTAATACAGAAAACAGTAATTATTGCAGTAAGAGGATGTGTTTCTGGATGAGAAAAGTGATGTAGGTTATTCAGAGTGTACATGTAGACCATACACTTGGTTAAAGTATGCTTTAAGGGTGTATGTGCACCTCTGAGCTACAAAGAACCATTCACTGGCCACAGCAGCTGTTTACCAAAAAATGTTTGAGAGAATGTTTAAGACAGTGATTCAAGCTTGGATGACTGATTTCAAGGTCTAAACTGCATGTTAAAGACCATCCTTTTGTATCTTGAAGGCTCTTACTCGTCTGAATGATCTCTTAGTTACTTCAAGGTAAATATTTATCAGAAACTGACTACCTGGAGAATCAGAGCTGTTAGTCATTATACTGTTACTCTTAAGAAGCCTTAGTCATGCCAGAGGCCAGGTGATTTCCGCAAGGGCCAACACGCTTCACCCTGGTTTAAGGATCCCTTCCCGCGATTCAAAGTTTCACGCAGACGAGGACTCCCCCGCCACAATCTGACTCGCTCCACTCGCCGCGAGTTTTGCAACCTAAGCAAGAAAGGCAGTTCGGGAGATGCTTCTGTACAAGCATCCGCCGGTCTAATAACCAAAATAAGCGGCCAAAAAAACCCTAAAAAAAAAAAAAAATCTGTGTTTCCTACGCCTCGATAGTTGGGGGGAAAAACAATAAAGGGTCGGGCTCGCCTCGCCTGCAGCCCTGCTGGCTCGCCGTCTTTCTTGGGCACCGGTCAGCTCTGCGACCCAGCCTTTCCTCTGTGCTTATAAACACATCGCTGCCAAAGGCTAGTTGGATAGGACAGGAAAAAATAGTTTCCTTGGGGTGAGAGCCGCTCTGCGACCGGGTACCCCCCCCCCAGCCCGGCGCGCCCGCGGCGCGGGGAAAGGGTCCGCTGGTGCCGCACCGCCGGGAGCCCTGCCCGGGGGTCCCCGGCCGGCATCGCCCCCGCCCCCGCCCCGCACGGTCCCTGCCCTACCCAGCATGGAGAAGATGAAGTCCTTCGCCGTGTGGATCTCCAGGGCTCGCTGGTCGTC